>JBAMHV010000017.1:13899582-13929904 GCA_037177535.1 Pseudomugil gertrudae
AACCCACGCTAACACGGGGAGAACCCACGCTAACACGGGGAGAACCCACGCTAACACGGGGAGAACCCACGCTAACAGGGGGAGAACCCACGCTAACATGGGGAGAACCCACGCTAACAGGGGAAGAACCCACGCTAACAGGGGGAGAACATGCAAACTCCACACAGAAAGGCCACTGTTTAAACTTCCCCCAGCCGAGGCTCGAACCAGCAACCTTCTTGCTGTGAGGCCACAGTGCTAACCAACTGCACCACCGTGCAGCCCGTCTCTGCAAAGTACTTCAGTTGGTTGAAATCTGCGTGTTAATGTTGCTCATAATGTTACTTTTTATGACCCAGAATTTAGGAAGCGTGACATTGTACTAATGTTGCAAATGAACACTGGAGGGCCCCATTCCCTCTGAGGATGTGGAATGTAAATGTGTGTCAACTTCCCTCAAAGTCTTGTCTAAGCTCCTTTTTAAGGTGGCAAAGGAGGTGCACTGAGGGTGCACAGATAAATGACTTATAAGGGGCGCTTTCATAAGTCATTTATCTGACTTGAGCACTCACTCAAAGGGGCTGTCATGGTCTCAACCCTCTTAGGTAACCAGGAAGCCACAGTAGTTCTGATGGGGTCTTATAATCATTAAAGGAAGTGGGGCTTATTCATATTGCATACCAATAAAACAGGTTAAAGATGGAAGAAAAAGGAACAAGCAGGAGGTAAAACACTGTTTTACATCCAACAGTGTCAATAATGATTACATTCCTGATTCTGTGTTATCTAAAATAAATTATTTTTGACTTGCTTGGAGTACAACGGACCCCCTGAATCCAGACGCTTTCAATTGTTGAATAGCTGCTGAAGAAAATATGCTAGAAATAAAAGAAAAAAGCCAAACCCAGAGGAAATCACACCACTAAGCCTGCCTTCATCCCGATCACCCTGCCAGCTTTCCGTCTCAGGACATTCATTCACAGAAATAGATTTTAATAAGTAATTATGGTGTCTGTGAACCTGGCTGAATGGAGGAGGCTGGAGCACAGCAGTGACAGCGCCATTAACAGAATACACTTGTCCCAAAGGACTCAAAAACTCTTTTTTTATCTTGCATGCATGTGTTTGGGTAACAAATGGTAGAAAAGGCTACAGTGAAAGCCACAAAGCTTTATTAAAACACTAGTTTAAAAACAGACAAAAGGAAGTCATTTGAACTGAACTGTTATTATTCACAGCACTGTAACTTCGCATTTTGTGGAGCCGCTTTGTGCATAAAACACTGCGCTCTTTAAATCCACTTTTAACACAGCAGTTATTCTGACAACACAAGACACAAAGCTGCGTGTGTTGACTTTCCGAGATGCCGTTTGCAATCGTCTATTACTGCTGTTATCTGGGAGAATTGATCTAATCTGGGATAGCTTGCAGCCCAAATTTTGCAAATGTCAACCGCTGAAGATCTAAAGAGATTTTATAGATTTTAAGAGAGACTACAGACCACTGGCTGCCATCACAAATCTCATTGAAGAATAGATTAGGTTTAAGAGTATTTGTAGACATGTCTTTAGATACTTCAGGGAAAAAACATCTGAAGGCATCTTCATTTTACAATATTTTAAGGGTTTGAACTTTTCTAAAGTTAGAAGCTTCCTTTATCAGGATGCTTTTGCTTCAAGATAAGCTCGATGTTAGATGCATTAACATACACTCATACCTTTACAAATGCTCCTCAGTCTAGTAAGTTGAATTATTTTATGTTATTGTTAGTCTACTGCTGATGATGGCAATCCAAAGTTTCTTTCCATTTTCATACTCAATCTGCTCGTAGTGCCACTATTTGCTCATGTAGTATTTCCCAGTGAAGTCAACCCCTCCTCATCTATATTTATAGTAAACCGTCAGGCTTTTCTGACATATTCTACTGTTTTATTAGTTAGGTTTGGTTACCATTCTCAACTTTTTTCCAAAATATTGCTGACTTCTTTTGCAATCTGCTATTTACTATTTAAAACTTTGTTTCACATCAAACATGTTTTATCTTTAAACAGGTATTTTCAATCATTTGTCAGTTTTTTTATTTCTGTTTTCATTCAAATTTTACACACATTTTGTTTTTGTAAACAAAGCGATGTTATGTTAGGTAAACAGTTCAAACATGAACACTATAGAAGCCTTTTTTACTCTGTTTTAACATACCAGACTCTTATAGCTCTTATTAAGGTTTACAGAAAAGCAAAACTGTCAAATATAGATTGATTCTTTCCCCCTTTGTATTTTCAAATCCTTTTTGCACTCGTATTTCCTTCATAGTTTTCCCTTTCTTTTTACCTGAGGAAGTAACGTAATAGCTTGCTAACAGCTCGCTAACTACGTTAATAGTATAGATGCTGATATGCAGATACTTTAAGGAGACTGATAGACATGAGTCAAAACTTTGAGAATATCACCAGCATACAAAGTATGAGTTTTCCTCAAAGTTTGATACGGTGTAGCTGTTACTTCACCAAATTTAGAAATGCAAGACAGTGTGGCTAATGTTAGCAAGCGCTTAGCGAGCTGTTAGCGAGCTTCCTTAAGTGTGGCTTTCTAATCAATAAGAAAACTGATTACATTTGAGGAATAGCTGTAATTTGTTCAACTTGATTTTCACTGTTCAAGGCCCCAAAGAGTCACACAAAAACTAAATAGAGGAAAAAACAATTAGGGAAATGCAATTGTAAAAAAGATTTTAAAATGCAAAGGGGAAAAGAAAAGTTTTAAATTTAAGATAAAAAAAATTTATATACAATCAAATTTATGAATTGTGTTATTATTGTCCATTTGGAAATTGAATTTAAAAATACATACAGAATTTAACAATAAATTATAATTTCCATTTGAAATGTCTTTTAAAATGTGTAATTACAAAACACTTTGAAACTTGATCTTTTTGTTGTATGAATTAAGCCTAATTGTTGAATTTGAAATTATATTTACCAATCAATACTTTTCACACTTTATTACTCATAAAAAAGCTGTAAGCGATTGCTTTTCCAAAGTCCCTCCTGGTCCTCCATACACTGCACCCATGGCTTAACACAATCCTGCCATTGGTACAGATTTTATTCTGAGCTTCCTGCTTTCATAAAGGTTTATCATGGTTACCCCTTTGGACTCCCACTGAGAGGCTGAATATTGATTCAGAACTAAAACCATAGATACAATCATCATAAAATATAATGACCAAATCTGGATAAGATAGAGGCTGAAAGACAGCTTATGATCAGGAATCAGTTAATGGAATAAAAACAAATAAACAAAAATGCAGGGGGATAGGAGGCTATCTTAACTTAACACATCTTAAGTGTTTCCTTCCATTTAACATACAAATCACTCAAGTATTGGCAGGAAGATATCTGTGTTCACATGGCTTCTGTGTGGGTTTACTGATTAGATCCTAACACCAGACATGGCTGGCAGATCAATCTCCATCACCAGCTGTGTGTTTACGTTGTTGTCACTCAGCTGCTGTTTCACATGCAAATAATACGTTTCATTTACAACTCTGCTGATATGTGTGATTAAAAGTCATCGCAACATGGTTGGATCATGAATGCGATGCTTTTCTTTTACATGGACAGTTTTACGCACATATGCAGACGGTGAAGGTAGGTGAGGTTCCACCTGCCTGAACCGACAGGTAAATGCCTTACAGTGTGATGTACAATAATTAAATATAATTTTTTTATTAGGCTTGTTGTAATAAATCAGTAGGTTATATTCAAAAGACACAGAATAGCTTTCAAACATAAAAAACACGGTAAAATTACAGTGTCGCCTTATAAGATTCAGCGTGGCTTACCAAAATTTGAGTGAAAATCCCACGAAGAACAGAATTTATATGTTTAGCTCAGTGTAATCCAGATGGACTTTAAACGCCTGTGCACTTATTAGGCAAGCACTGAAAAGACACCCAGCCTCCCCGAAGCTTTGCTCAGCCTCCACGCCTCCACTTTACCAACATCTAAAGCTCACTTCTTCCCTTTAGCCCCACCATGATGAGGACACACTCACTGGCTCTCTGTATCCACTTTTCTCGTGTTTATACTGAGGACTGATTTGCGCTGGGAGTTGCGGCAGACAGAAGTAAAGTATAAAAGGTGGGTTGCGCATATCAACCTGCCCTTTTTAAGCCTGCAGAGTGACGTCAGCGCCATCTAGCGGCTGTGAAAGGAACTGAAGCCAGGAGGCCAGTGTTTGGACCTTGATCCTTTGCTTGCAGCAACATTTCGGTTTCATGACTTTAAATAGATTTATGTAAAAGTTTGTTACAGTTTGTTAGAACACTGACATGTTTAACAATCCATCCATCCATTATTTACACAGTTTACTCCAATTCAGGGTTGCAGGAAGCTGAATTTGATCCCAGCAATCACTGTAAGAAATGCACATCGGCCTCAGGGATATATAAAATAATAATTATAAGTAGTTTTCTTAAACATGGTTTCTTGGAAGAGCAAAATTTGCTCACAACAATACAACAGCCAAATAATCATTCTGACTGCTTTGATACTGGACAAGACACGTTAAAAAGAAAAAAACATGGTTTCTGAATCAGTTCTACCCTGTTAGAATAATTTACATAAAGATCACAAATAATTAAATGTAAATATTAATCAACAATAACTTTTTAACTATATATATATATATATACACACACACCTTTTATTACTAAATTAATTCGTAACAAAGCTATTATTAAAAGTTAAAAAGTTATTGTTGATTAATATTTACATATATATATATATACATATATATGTAAAATCCACACAATTCATCCACACAATTGTTCATACCATTCTACTAAAGAAAAGGTTCATTATATTCACTCAAATAATAAGAAACTTAATAAAGTAAAATAAAAATTAGCTAAATTATAATGTAGTTATATTAGTCAATATTTTTCATCCATCCATCCATTTTCTACCGCTTGTTCCCCGAGCGGGGTCGCGGGGGGGCTGGCGCTGATCCCAGCTGTCAACGGGCGAGAGGCGGGGTACACCCTGGACAGGTCGCCAGTCCATCCAGGTCAATATTTTTCAGTTTAATTAATTTTAAAAATAATAAAAACAAACTATAACAGTTTTGGACAAATGAAAAGTACTTTGCCGATGAGCTGTGGTGAAAATAACCTGCCAACAGGTGCAGAAGTCTGACTGAGAGTTACACAAAACACCTGATTGCTGTGATTTCCTGCATTCCTCTTATTATATTTGTCAATTTTGACCTATTTCAGAGACAACAGTTTTTTTATTTTTTAATTAGAGGGTAATATATTTGAGGATGACTAGTCTGTGTGTATGAAAGCGATGGGGGTGGGGTGGTGTGATGGACATCATCACTTTAGCCCTGTAAAAGCCCTGCTAAATACATATTGTATTGGAAAACAGATCAGGACCAAATAGCCTCTAGTAAGCAGTGACATTTTGCAACAACACACCCAGGTGAGCATTGCAGCCTCTAAAAAACTGGGAAGCATGACAGCCGAAGTGTTTTGTACCACCGCTGGTTATCCGATGTATGCATCTGCATCTTTGCTGGTGGCATAAATGTTCTGCCAAGAATAAGTTAAATAAATTGAAAGGATATGTCAGCACTATTATGACATGGAGGTCTGCCATTGTTGTACCTTTCAGGGGTCCAACAAGGTCTGACTGAAAGTACAATACAACAGGAAAGGTTGTCCAACTGTTCTACTTCTAATTCACACTGACCGGATGCCCCTTGTGTTGCAAGAAAATGTCACTCTGGAGCCTGTTGCAGCTCAACTCTTTTGGAACTGAGGGGCCAGAATGCAATGAAACGTTTGCATTTTATTGTCTCAGTGTTGTGGTGTAAATAGGGTCTACATCTGTAAATAGGGTCTACATCTGATACGGATGTCCACGTAGCAGGACCGAGGTGCATATACAGTGCTTTACTAATTTATTAAATCATCAGGAAAACAAAGAGACTTCATAATATAACTTCATAATGTATCAAAAACTTGTTTCAAATGAATAATTTCATTATTATTCATTAAGAAAAAATTAATTGGAAAAACAAAAATGTCCTTATTGACAAATAGGAACAAAACGTGTCAATGAGCACCTTTAGCTGAGATAACAGCTTGCATTCTTGCTGCCATTGTTTTTACGTGCTGTATTTTAACAAGGTCTCTTTATTGAGTTCCAGATAGTTTCCAGCTGTTCCCAGAGACTTGCTTTAGACTTTGGTGTGATCAATCTTTGACTTCACTAACTCCCAGATCTGTTCAATGGGACTGGCCAAGCCCAAATCCTGACTCAACCCCCAAAAACCTTCAATAAATATTGGTGTCTTAACCATTATAGAAACATAAAAAGAGATTTTGATAAATAGAAATACTGTTAAACTATGGCTGAAATGACAAACACCTTATACTGGGAGGTTAAGCACTGTTGTATATACACACGTATACACACACACACACACACACACACACAAGTAAATAAAAACTTCCCGTCTTTGTCACCAGACGACTGCAGTTAGACTTTCTGTGTCAGTGTTTGGAGCATATAAACTCCTGGATGTAAAAGAACATTTTCTAAATTAAACCACCAACCAACTTTGTAACCTTGTAGTCCTGATAGACTCAGATCTGACTTTCAGCAGCCACATTAAAGCTTCATGAAGAAGCTTTTTACCACCTCAGAAACATCAGTAGAATAAAAGTTTAGCCTCCCAGAAAGACACGGAGAAACCCACCTATCATTCATCACTAGTAGACTGGATAACAGGACTTCCTAAAATAAACGTTAAACATCTGCCGCTCATCCAGATGCTGCTGGAGCTTTAACTGGGACCAAGAGATCTGAACACATCACACCAGTTTAAGAATTATTACACTGTCAGTGACCGGACAGATTTTAAAGCCCTGCTGACAAAATGCAGAACAGTTTAGGCCTGAAATACGTCTGTAATATGTTCAGAGAATAGAAAGCAAGCAGAGCTCTCCAAAGAGGGTCCAAAGACTCAGATCAGCTCAGACCAGAGTGACTAAACATGGAGAAGCAGCATGTAGCTGCAAACAAGTAGAACAAACTGCCAGTAAACCTTCACCACATGTAAACAATTTTAAATCCAGATTAAAAGCATTTCTTTTTTCATGCCACTATGCATGAAATTTAGAATTTAATTGGGATTTTTCCTTTTTGTTGTCTTTTATGTTTCTTTACACCATCTTTAATGCCTTTAATGTTTTATATTTTATATTTAAGTTTGCTTTTTTGACAACCTGCAGGGCAAAATTGAGCAAAATAATTTAAACACAATCCTTTATGTCTATTTAATAGAGTTTAAAATGCAAATCTTGATCAATATTTCCAACTTAAATGAACAGGAAAAAGACTTAACAAGCATATGCATGCATGGTAAGTGTATGTCCACATGGGAGAACCTACTTTATAAAAGTTTCTGTGAGGAGATCTGGTTTTATCCCTTTACTTTGTTACTATTGTACAATAAAAGAAGTGCAAACTCAGTGAATTAAACCACCCAGAGAGTTGTTTATATGGCATTTTTATTATTATATTGTATCAGACGACAGTAAACAAATCAGACCTTTATCTGTATATTCACCCTGCAGGTCTTCTCAGTGCTTATGAAGCAGAGGGCTTCTGCTGCAGGGATCAACAAAAGCTCTGGTTCTGAGAGGACCCAGCAGCAGCAGTGATGTTACATATGACTGCTCCTCTTACACATACAGAACCTTTCATCCATTATGAATGCATATATCAATTATGAATGCACAGTCATGTTCGGTGGGATGCATGGACGTTGAATCAAGCCTTTTATCTCAGTTCCTCATTCCAATTCAGTGGGAGACTGAGGCATCTTTGGGATGGGGCTCAAACATCCAGCTTCATTAACCCCACAAGGCTCACCCGCAGGGGACACTGCTGAGGATGTTCGCTGAAGCTCACAGAGGAGAGTCACTGTTGGTTACTGTGGTAACCGCTGTGCTTCAACAAGCAGTGTTGGGGGGTTCATTTACTGTAGTTATAGCTGTTTTCAGTTACAGCATGAAACTGCAGAATCATTTTTAGTGGGTAGTGATACACAAATGGTTTTATTTAAGAATCATTTTAACATCTAAAGATCAGTTTAAATGAATCTATGCTGGAACAACTACAATGATTATTGCAGCAGACACTCATGAAGATGGACTCTTTAGGGATCTTTTGACTTTTATAGTTAAGGCAGCATTAGTCATATTTCGCTGGGTTTAACATTTTTAGTTTAGCATCAGAAGTGCTTTACAGCAGGTTTAAATTCCAACATGTTAAAGTTAGTTAAGTCCTAATTAAATAGACTTTCTGCACATAGCACACTTGGACATTATGACAGTAGAAGAAATGGCTAATTCACCCAATGGGTTCAACATGTTCTTCATAGGAGAGACCGATAGTGAAGCTTAGAGGACACTGTGATAAACCACAGGTTCACATCTTCATTCTCAGTCCCAGCTGTGCATATAGCATATATAATTTGGGTTTAAAGAAGACAGCGAGGCCATAAGCATAACCATAGGTACATGTTAACCAAAAGCAGCACACACACACACGTACATGTGTGCATCATCTGGGTGTCATGCGTCATGTATTAGTCATAGCTGTTGCGTATTAAAGTAAAACAAAATCAGAGTAGAACATTTAATACTTTACAAAAACCAAACCTTTCTGCTTGATGAGAAGGGTTTTCATAGAACATCTTCAATATTTATAAGCCAAAACATCTGCATACAGTACAAGTTTCATGTTCTTATAATAAAACTGATTTGTTTCACATTTCTACAAGAAAACAATCACGTTATTATTTAATAAGGTCCTAAATTTATTAGGGTGACTGCTCTTTGTGCTGTGTGAAGATAAAACTCACCTTCCCCCTCTGTTCAGCAGAGGGCAGCATTTCTACAGCATCTCAACAGGTGAATAAACATTTCATCCAATTTAACATTAGGAAATAGATCCATGCAAGTTACACAACTACAACTCTGCATTTGTACCAAATAACACGAAGACAGCAAATCTAGTACAAACAATTTTATTGTAAATATTTAAAATACTACAGGACACTTGTGGTTATAGTTTTCACAGAAGGACTAAAGAAAAAGTAACAAAAATAAATACATCTGCACGAACAGTTATGTGGTAAACTGGGTTTTTAGATCTTGCTAATTTCATCCAGTTATTTTTCTGTCTTTTGGACACTAAGAATTCATTATGCCATTTTGTTAGGGATTACAAAAACTAAAAAAAGAGAATCAAGGCTTCAGGTATTAGCTTTAGCTTCACATTAATGTACTTATTAGTATGGAATGACTGAAAAGAAAAACACACTGCATGAAATCTCTTTCGCCAAATGATCTCGTTAAAGGTTTGAAATTCTGTTTCATAATATAATTCCTACTGCTACATTTCATTCATTTTCAGTGACAAAAACAGCATCTGTGGCATCTCAACCACGTGCCAACGCTTGAAAGCTGCCTGGCTTTCCGGGCATCATCGGCCACATATCAGCTGCAAGGAACCAGTCAACATCTCATCTCTGGATCCTCTGCCAGTCATCTCCTTTATATTGTGCTAAACCAGAACGGCAGTGGTCAGGAACTGCATACTGCAAGTGCAGATTTTACATATGGACATGGCACAGATGATGAGAAATAAACTGCTTAGATTGTCATGGTAGCGGAGCATTTTAAAAGCATCAAACCCAGAATGAGTTAGAAAGTAACCAGAAATCATTTTTTAAAAAGCAAAAAATACTGTTTGTTCCATTTACGCCCCAATAATTCAGTTATTATAGATATATTTTTGGATACTAATTACAAAACAAAAAGGCAAAATAAAGGAAAAGAAAGTTTAGTTTCTCAAGTACAAAGTGTGTCCTGGAAAAGTAAGTGTGTGGAGGGAGTGTTCCTCTATCACGGATACAAAAAAAGTGCCAGAAATAGTTGATCCTTCATGTTGTTTGGTCTGTCTTCATCTTTCCTTTTCGCAATTGTTCTTTTTCTCTCCCGTCTGTCAAAGCCTCTGTGTGTGTCTGTGTGTGTGTGTGTGTGTGTGTTTTTATATGCATCCCCGTCAGACTGAGACTCGTTTCAAGCCAGGGTTCTCTGTCTTGGTTTTATTCTGGGATAGAGCTGTTAGAGAGGGACACGTGTCAACAATGTCAAACTTGTATATAAATGTTTAAACAATAAAAAAACATGATTAAAACTCACCCCAAGGAGGTTGCGAGGAATGTAACCCTCCGTGTCACCCAGACGCGCCCACCACCAGTCGATCTCATCCTCGTCTTCTCTGCGAATGATGGTCATGCAGTCTCCTTCATGGAAGGAGAGCTCATCCGGGTTTTCACTAGTGTAGTCCCACAGACCATACACCACTCCCCTGTTCATAATGCCCATTTTCTCTTGCACACCTACAGATGGATGTAAAGACCCGACAGAAGAACCATCAAGTTAACTTTCGAACACACATCAACAACACAGACAACAACCAGGTAAGAACAGACAACATCTTTGACTGACCATAAAGGAACTGGGAGCACTGTGTATAGCCCTCTTCCATTTCTTCACATTTATCAGCTGCTGTTTGCATGTCGCTATAAGTCATAGCAAAGACTGCTGCACCAGACTCCACCAGGAACTTGCAAACTTGTACATTGTTGCAAGATGCAGCACAGTGAAGGGGTGTCCTACATTACAGAGGGATGGAAAGGGAAAAGAACAAAGAGCGTGAAATAGAGCTGACCTTTAAGATCCTCTTTTGACAAGAAAAACACTATTTATATTTATTCAACTACAAAGTTTGTAATATGTAAAGTAATAGTGATCAGAAGGATCAGAAATAGAGTTAAACTTACCAGCCATCACTGTCGGCTGCATTGACGTTGACACCAAACTGAACTAGAAACTTGACTATTTCTGTATGTCCAGCACAAACAGCATTGTGCAGAGCGGTGATGCCTTCATCGTTGGGCAGACTGGGATCCTCCACCTGTGGTTGAAAAGTGACTGGCTGGGTAAGCTTTATATTTAACATCAGGAGATACAAGCAACGTTTAGATATCTTTCCTCTGCAACACTGATTGCATAGGGGATTATTAACTAAACAGAAAAAAAACACACAAAGTTAAAGCAATAATAAACTTTCATTTTATGTCTAATCCTGTGAGGGAAAAAATAGTCTTACTTCGTATATGATTCTCTGGACCAGGTCAAACTCTCCCTCTAGAGAAGAATCCAGCAGCAAAGCCAGCGGGTTGAACTTCACTCTCATGCTGTGATCAATGCGTTCCGAGCCAGGTTTGCGCAAATTGGTCCGTTTTCCCTAAAGACAATAATTATGTCAAATAACTTTGATGATCCTAAACGGCTGTGAGAACATCACAGATGAGCAAATTCAATCTCCACTATGACTCCTGGGATTTCTCCAACATGTTTGTCCTGTTGAGTTGTCCCTTCTGTGCTCAGTCGGCGCTTGTTTTTCCAACTCTAAGTGCATCACTAATCCAGTTTATGAGCACAAGTTAAAAAACGTAATTCATTCCTCCAAATCACTGTTATGCAACCCGATTAGAAACTAAAGTCCACTGAAGTGGGAAAAAGTAAGTTCCTTAGTGTTTATACGGGTCTTGCATGGAGATGAAAACAAAAGGGGATCTGAGGGGCAGAAATGGGTCACAACACCATTTCTCATTGGTTTATTCTTTTAAAACCTACCAACTCAACAGTAAAACTGCTTAAAGAGTTTCACTGAAAGCTAAGCACTGGGAAAATGTTAACTATGTTTATTTTCAGCACATCATTTATCCTCTTAGTGTGAGAACAGGACCCATTTTCGCTAGAAACAATCAAAGTATTTTTAAGGGATTGTTTAATTACATAACATCAGAGCAGGTTACTGCTGCTGACCACCAGGTCAGTAAAAAGTAGAACGTGGACAAACTGGGACTTGCGACCCATGTTGTATTAATAAGCATGTGAGGAGATTTAAAACACACACACACACACACACACACACACACACAAACAAAAGCAAACATAATACTGTCTAAAACCAAGCTGACACATGATTATAATAAGATGTTTCAGGGAGTGTTTCATACCGGTGGAAGGGTGACCTGTCCGGTGACTTCAGGTGCCTTCATGTTAAAGGTGTCTTCTCCCAAGCTGTCCTGTTCTGATCCACTGGGGTATGGGGGTGGTGGGTATGGAGGGAACTCTTCCAGGAAGCTTTCTGGGGGTGGAGGGGGCAAGTTGGGCATGTCATCCAAGATAACGGGGGCTGGGGGAGGGAAAAGAGCCTCATCTGGCCTTGGGGCTGGGTGGGATGGTGGAGGAGGGGGGATAATTTCGTCACTCTCTGGGATGGCTAAAGGTGGTTTGATCTGCTCAGTTGTGGTTGGAACTGGGACACTGGTGTCTGCGGTATGAGATGGGAGCTGTCCTCCCTCCACACTCTGTCCCGTCTCTGATGGGGTGTTTTCAGCATCACTCACAGGACTTGGACCGTGTGGTCCAACAGATCCATCAGCTACCTTCTCAGCTTCACCAGCATAGGTGGGAGCGCTTGGTGTGTTCACAGTGGTCTCCATAGCTGCCAGCGTGGTCTTCTGATACAGGAGTTTCTGAATGTTGGGCCCTGATGGGCCCTCTGGTTCAGTGATAGAACTGCGTTTCTTTAGGGGTCTCGGAGCATTGTAGAGCTTCTTTCTCAGGGCTTCCAGGTCACCATCACTCTGATGCCTGTAGGGATTGGAAATGAAGGGAAGAAGCTTGGTAGGGCTGAGGGGTCGGGGGATGCGCTCCGTTTCTGGCTGGGGGCCCTCAGGCGGGCTGGGGCCTGCGCTGCTGGCTCCACTGTGGTCCACTTCCATGTCTAGTGAAGGGGAGCGACGCTCTAGGTATGGGTTCTCTAGATGCTGGGAGCCTCCACTAGGGATCACTGGTTTACCATAAACTACAGACAAAAAAAAAACGTTCTCATTTCTGTTTTTCCATGTGCAGGACACAGTTTGCTTACAGACAAAGCAAAAACTATATTTCTGAGCAAACATTGGAAACATTGATTATTCTTTAACAACCACAAATATTCTTACCACTGATGAATCCATTACTTCGGTTTTGAGCCCTGTTGAGAGTTCCCTGGCTGGCAGGTTGAAACGGCTTTCCTGAGCCAGGCTGCTTTGTGTACATGGAGTAAATGGAGCTGGCTGCCAGTCTTTGTGGTTTACTCAGGCTGGTGTCTTTGGAGGATGGAAGCTCTGGAGTGAAGGGTCGTACGGTGGCTGCAGGTGGAGTGTCCTGCTTGGATGGCAAGGGGAGTGTCTGGCTCTGTGAGGGTGGGAGAGGACTGCGACCCTGGGAAGCCTGGGGCTGCTGGTTGTGAGGCTTGGCTTTAGGGAATGTGCCCGTGTTGAGGCCTGGTTTTCCATAGGGAATACCACCTGAGCCTTTTGGTTTGGTAGGAACAGGAGGTGGCACCTTTGCTGGAGCCTTAGGAGCAAACTACATGGTTAAGAGAGTAGAAAGACAGCATATTAGATGCAGCTGTGCATTTCTTGTGGTAAACTAATTTGTCTGTCGATTTTCTGTTTATTATGAAAAAAGCTGTTCATTTCCTCACCTGGGCATCCCTAACCAGATCATCACTGCTCTGGTTTTTGCGGAGGGAGGTAGCGGGTGCTTCGGTTGGCTCAAACATGGAGAGTGGACGCACCTTCCTGTCCCTCTTCAGCTCAGACTCATCTAACCAGAGAACACATGTAGAAGAATTCAGATTCCTTAAGTTCAGACAATCTGATCCACAGACATAACTCGGGCTCTTCCAGAAGCAGTCATCCTGCCATTTCTTTGATCAAGTTGCATTTGTCTGCGTTTGGGTATCTGACCTTGTTCTGTGTGCGAGTTGGAGTGAGAGGTCATTCGTGGCAGTGTTGAAGATGACCCATGACCATTGGAGTTTGATTCTGGACCTGAAGAGCTCCAGTCTGCAAGCTTTCCAGGTTGAAGGCCTAATGGAGGACAGAGGCCAAGAAATTGTAAATGTTTAGATCTTATGCTAGCACACTTTAGGATTTTACACACAGAAAAGATAAAAAACAAAAAGGAAAAAACACAAATCACAAAGGTATATGCTGTGCTGCATCACAGAGAAGATATAAATTGTTAAGAAGGAAGAGGAAGATGGAAAAAGCCACATTGGTTTACTCATCATCCTCATTTCTTTTTGGTTGACTGACTAAGATCCAGCCCTTGGCCATGTATGTCTTCAGACATCCAGACAGATAAGGTGCACAGCGTGTATTCCTGCTACTAGCTTGATCAGGGTTTCATCACAAATGAAAAACATGAAAATGTGTCTTTCACAAACGCCCCATTTGAAGAAGACTTATTAACTATACTCCATATCCAGATATTTTGCAGACCAGATTGAGTTCATCAGTCCATAAAGAATGTCAGTTCAAGTCAAGGTTAGACATTTGTTCCAACTGACCCATTTAGAGCGGCTGAAAATGAACCGAGGGAAGAAAAATACTCAACAAGCGTCATCAAAACAGGAGCAAAGCAAAAAAACGGCACCAAAGATTCAGCTGGAACATTTCTGGAAAAGAGAAATTGTACCAATGCTATTAAAAAACACACACACACACACACACACAACTATGTACCTTTTCTTTTAGCCCGCATTTCTTTCAGAGGCGAAAGCAAGAACATGGCTTCTGAAGACGATGCATTCAAAACACAAGAAAATACAAAGTGGCCTTAAAGCTCCAGATCTCCCGTTGCTCTAGACTGAATCTAGATGGACTCAGCCACTGGACCCCATGAGGGGTCCTGCAGAGAGCAGCACCACCAACAGAAGCCTCTGTGATATCATGCACCATGTTTTAGAAGAACTATGAATGAGTGTTCAGTAGGAGCAGATTCCTCAGTGTTACCTCCCACCCCTCCCTCTCCTCCTCCCATATTGCAGATCAACCAAACACAAAGAAATAACCACAAACAACAACAACAACAGGACTGACTGGGAAGGAACTTGTTACTTAACTGTGTGAGTTTGCTTGCAGGAAGTAAATGTAGGTTAATGAGTGGGAAGTGTGGGAGGATAAAGTCTTCAGCTGTTTTGCTATGACATATTTTAGTGTCTAATCATTAATTCTTAATATCATGATGGTCAAACTGGCCCTTTATTCAATAAGAACCTGATTTAACTGTATCAAAGTAAAGGGCTATAACAAAAATGTATTTTCATTTGTAGGCTAGCAAAAAAAAGTTTAATAACACTAATGCATTGAGTACAATCTCCATGCAGAGGGTATTTGTGTAACAACTTTAACTTCACTAGACTCTACTTAATTTAGTCTTAATTCGCTAAAATAAACGGCTTATTCTGTTAAATTAACTTTCCAATTAGGCACTCTTTGTTTCAAAATCTAGATTGGACAGGCCCTGCTGTACATTTAGTTTTTAAATCTAGATGTTTCCTTTTCCTTTTCTAAAATGATATATTCCTCTTGATCAGAAAAGTATTTAAGAATATCAAGCGAACATAGACAATATTATTACAACTGGCTAAAAGCATAGCTCAAGGAACTACACCATGGCTGGCTGTACTCTGTTAATAACAAGTAGCATTTTTTTTAAAATATCTGCTAATTTACTTTAAGTGCAAATACCTGAAATATATTAAAGTGGGAGGTTATGGTAGGAGCGGCACAGGGATGCAACCAATTGAAAAACTTCACTCACTGCAAACCTAATCAGATGCTAAAACACCACATCATCCAGGATGTAACGGACTACCTTCTGAGCTTAGGGTGACATCATAATCAGGTGTGTCTGACCGCTGTGCTCCTGCAGGAGGTGTGACAGTGTTGCCATAAAAACGTACACAAAAACACCACAAGTAAAACATAACTGAAGGCACTTAGTAGTTGACAGCATTTGTGTGTGATACACACACACACACGCCAAAAAGAAAAGGACCAATTTAAACCAAGTTTAAACAGTTACATGCACAATAATTAATCATTTAAAATAACAGATGGAACAAAATGAGAGTGTGCTGCCAGTCCCTCTGAGACAGAAGTTACAGAAGGAAAAGGGTCAAAAGGCAGCTGAAAGCTTGTTTTTGGTTTGTTTCTCACCTGTTCCCGCCTTGCTTTGTGGATCATGAGGTGGCAAAGTGGCAGTGCCGTCTGGGTAGGCTGGCTTTACGAGCAAATCGTGTCTGGCTGGACCTCGGGGCATGGTGGATGACTGTATGTATGGACCAACTGCTGCCACACGAGACGGACCCGACTGCTGTCCGGCTGGACCATCAGAGGGCAGCTGTAAGATGAAACAAAAAAAAGTATTGCTATCAATGCAGCAAATGTAGTTCAAATACCTCAAATAAAACAGATAGTAGAGAGAAAATATAAATAAAACATAAAAATATTACGTTACAAAGGCAGAAACCCTTTTAATGATTGAGTGGAGTATCACAACAAGCCTGTTTACATTAATACTGAAGGTTCAATAAAACACATTGTCCCAACAGGGGAATTTTTTTCCCTAAAATCCTTTCAACTGAGATGAGGAAATTATATATAAAGATATAAATCTTTATGGAATAAACAGGCACTCGCTAAAGAATAAATCAAACCTTTTATCCCCTGCGATTTTTATAATTAGATGTGGGTTGCAGGTTTATTTCCCAGAGAAACAAGTGCACTTTACTGCAGAAAGTACCTTCAGAAAACATATGGAACGATTACATGCTTTGTTTACCTTTCCAAATTTAGTAAATTAATAACTTTCATTTAAAAATGGTTTCAGTTAGATTAAAAATTAATTAATTTGTTTTATTAACTCTGGTCACAAGCATATGTTTTGTGGAACTTTCTTTTAAAATAACCATGACTCAAATGTCAAGTTGCAAATTCAACTAACAGCTAATGCAACTGGATCTAATCATAAACTAAACAAGATCAGAAAGCAAGCAAATAAGTACAAATCCAGTAATAATATAGTTACCTGAGGGTGAGTGTCTGAAGCCCTCTCTTTACCAGGATAGCCATTCTTAAGAAAATAAAAGCACAAACATGCAAAAGCAGTTCAAAATGCCATATAATCTGCTTTATCCAATCCAATATAAGCCTTTTTTGTTATCCGAGCTACATAAAAGAGGGCTCGGATGTCAGCTCTTAGACCATCTCCTATTTACTCTGTATAGTTATACATGTTTACTGGGTGATGCCTGTGAACGCTTGCTGTTTGGTAGGAGAGCAGCTTGAATGAAGAATTTCTTTGTGTTGGAGTGAAAAAGGATAACTCATTATGATTCTAGGCAGGATGTGGGTAAATCACCTTTTCACTAAGTCCATTTACTCCTCTCTGAAAACAAACATGCATTAAAACTGTAACCATTCTTGTACATAAGGTACCTCCTGCATTTGATTTATCAAAAGAAAAAAAGGACAAACTGAGGGTGGTTTAGGTTTGGTGAAAGTACTTAATTAAAGGCTATCATCTTTAGAAGGGCGAGTGACATTCCCATTATAAAATATATTATTTATGTACTAACTAAATGACTTAGCATCCCCCTCATCTATCAGATTGACAAAAACATTACCTAGCCTGATATTCAAATATATTTAGCATTTAAATAGTTACATTTAATTTCAATTTGATAAAAAGAAAAAAAGCAGCATAATTATGCATCAATTAGACCAGTTTTGAAAACGCAGTTGGAAAACTGCAAAGTGGAGTAAAGAGAGTAAGACTGACACAGGTATTAAAAGAGGGTAAAAACATAAAATCATCCATTATTAATAAGATTAATCAGGTTGATTATGTTGTATTTATTACCACTTTAATATCTTTGCTCCATTATCAAAAGCACATGGGCTCAACCAGTGCAGAAGTTACATTTTCTTCTTCACATGCCATTTCATAAACAAGTGTGTTTACTGTCATTTACACTCCCACGGGATCCTGTGTACAAAACAACTCCTTGAAAGTGGAACAGAGGAGCATGGAGGCACCAGGCCGCAAACTCATGCAAATACTAAATCACTTAGCTGGTAGATCAAGCAATTAGTCTCTATATTTTAGAAATCACACAATGAATTTAAAAGCAAATATGGTGATTGTGTCTTTAAGAAAACTGGTCATTCAACTTTTCTTGTTTCTTTTAAGAGTGCAGCGAGGAAAGATTGCATCTCTACAGACATTCCTGCCTGCCTGTGATGACAGTCTGACCTCATTACTCCCCTCAACTTCAGAACTTGTTTCAAGCAAATGAAAACTCAGGAGAGTTAGGCGTGTAAACTTAATTTAGCCCTGTTTTTATGATCAGAACAATGATCCACCCCCAAAATCATTCTCAGAAAGAAGACCAGATGAAAGAAAAGATTGACAGAAATGGAAAGAAACTCGTTCATTTGAATGACGGCTCATACTAAGGACAGAAAATTGAAGTAGCCTTACATTGGCATGGCTGAGATCTGAATGCCAGGGGACCTGAGACTTTAGGGGGTAAAGAAAGATACCACAGCTTTGCATTAAGGCCAGTAGGGGGAGTTCTGATCAAAAGTAACTCAACTACTTTGCCAAATATATAAATATTGTTACAGATATAAAACTGAATTACCGTAAAAAAAATCTAAAATGTTTAGAGTCTGCTGTGGTTTATTCATACTTACAGGCAAGTTCTCTTTCTGTTGAAGGGCAGCCTTCTTCTTCCACAACCGGTCCCGAAGCTCACTGATCCGTTTGTCCATCGCAGCCACCTCCATGTTGCGTTTGTTTAGGCTCTCTCTCTGTTGCTGCAACTTGGAGTTTTGGTCTTGGTTGAGCTTATTTCTGAGCTGTAGACAGAAATAAATCAACAAATTAAAAACAAAAATCTGGCTAATATTTGTGCTCGCATAAAACATATTTTATCTGCAAACCTGCAGCTCCTTGTAAAGACGATCGAGCTCAGCCACTGAGCTTTGGTTGTCATGGAAATTGTCCATTTTGCCATTTTTAAGCAACTCCAGCTGTCGACTGAGTTCCTCTACCTTGGACGCAGCCATCACTAGTTCTCTTTGCTTCTGCTGGAACAGGTTATTCATTTGCTCGATTTCCTCCACTGGAGACAAAGATTGTGTGTGATGGAGGAAGAAAACAAAGACAGGAATACAATGAAATACATTTATATATAATATATAATGAATACATTTTGTTCTGAATAGAATATTAGAAATGTAACACTTTCATTCATTCGGACAACGAGCTCACCCAATTTGCCATTGCTGAGACGTTTCTGCTCCACCTGACCCTTGAGGGACCTGACCTTCTTGAGTCGAGCTTCCTGATTTGCAATGTTCTCTCGGAGGCGCTGGAGCTTTTCCTGCTCAGAGACCTGTTGCTGGTGACGCTGCTCCTGCTGCTTCAAGTAGTGCAGCCGCTGCTCCTGCAGCCAAAAGAAAGAAGGAAAATGAAGCCAACACATCTTTAAATGAGTGATTAGAAATCTGTGAAGCAAGGTAAAGCCTTACTGGATGAAGTCTGGGTAATGTGTTGGGTAGAAATACAAGGTCTTTATTAGTTTTCCCCACTCATCAACAAAGAGTATAATTTATGTAAACATTGTCCAGCCAAACAAACGTGACAGTGCTTAACTTTCACAAAATCTGTTGTGAACTATAACATGGTATGCACCTCAAGAACAGGTTTTAACAGTAATACAATAAAGTTTGTGTTAAAAGTAATTCCTGCTTGTCTTCTGACTTGTGTACAAAGTGTGTGTGACTGGCCGGAAGTCACATTTCTTGGCTCGTAATACTATTCCGAGACATGTACCAGGACACAAGGTGCAGGATGATAAAGAAAAAAGTCCAAAGTGTTTTAAAAGTCATTTTAATTTGTTACATTATATCCTATAAATACAAGACAAGCCCTACACAGTGAGAACCAAAGGTAGCAGGTTTTCTCATGCTCATATTTCAATACTGGTCTTGCAACTAGCTCAAATATACCTTTCAAAGCCTCCATATACATTCATTTCATGAGAGCACCTCACTTAATTCAGTATCTTTGTTGTCCACCAAATCCTCATTTTATAAGGACAACCTAATTTTTCAGCATTGTTTACCCATGTCCCCTCTCAATTCTGGCTCTTACTTTCATCTTTACCACCCAACCATCTTCACTGAACCCTCTTTCATCTTGCATTGTTTTTATGTACCTTGGAAGCGAGGAGCTGTTGTTGAGCTTCTATCTGTTGCTGCTGCCTAGCAGCCATCTCCTGCAGTTCAGCCAGCGTCATGTCCATTCGAGGCGTTGCCACCTGGGCAAGAAGGGCAACAAATAAGAAATTCAGCCTCACTTGTTACAGAAGAGAAAGATCTGTTTGTACACATGAGAAAAGACAAATATAGAAAAATAATACATATTCAGTCCTTAAGAAGGATCTATGTTATCATGATTTCTGGATAAATAAGTTGACATTTTATATTAAAGTCACGCTCATGTTATGATGCACTGATTCATTTATAAAGTGCATGAAGGGACTGCAGGGTGCGTGAACACACATTTGAACTGAACTAAATTAATCAGAACCCTTCGGCTCATCAAGTATAAAGAAAAACCAACCATGCTCACAGACTTTATAATAACATTAAATATGATTCCTTCTTCCATGAAGGAAAAAACAACAAATCACCAGTTTGAAATGGAACAGGGAACCACTTATGTCCTATAAATCAGGGGAAAAAATCATTTGTGTAGTTCTGCTTAGACACACATTAAAATATTTGAGGTATGGGTAATGTGTCATTGCTGAACTTTTATTTCAGAAGAAAGTGAAACACTCACCCCATTCTCCAGTCTTCTGTCTGAGGGACCCCTCGTTCCATTTCTTTTTGAATCTGAGCCTCTCGACCCACCTGAGTAAGACAGATGACTTCAGACATCACAATTTGCTGCAAAGCTTCAAAAAGACAACGTTTTTGACCAATTCAGTTCAAACCAAGAGTGTGACAACAGTGTGTGTAAACCATTGGCTTTGACAGACAGCTGTGAAATGACTGGAGCTTCCTATTGGCTTTTTGCCCATCAGTGTCTCAGACAAACATGATAACACATACTTAAGTATGTGACTAGAACAGTCCTGGAGAAAAAAAAAATAGGATTGGGTGCTCTGTGTGACTTGCAAATCTCAGGATTTAACCTAATACATAATCGTATAAGAGTGGTTTCAAAACTCTGCACATATATAGCCAACCACACAAACAGCATTTTACAGAGGAGTCTATCCCAGGACTAAAGTCCTTTATTTTACATAATGGCTTTGAGATAAACCTTGATATACTGAATATGCTCTTAATACTGTTGAATGCTGCTGATGAGCATGAGCTGAACATGAAATCATTTTAAGCTCAATAGGTAAAATTAAGTGTATGTGACTTAAGAAAAAACAGATTAGAGGAGAAAGCATTTTATTTTTGTTCTCATATAGAGCAACATTTCAGCTCAAAATCGAGGAATTAAAATAAAAAAAAAAACACATTTCCACCAATACCAATCCACTAAAAGCACATCGTACTATTTTTTTCTGAAAAAGATAATGTATAACTATATTGAAATGGCAGATAAGAGCTAAACTAACTGTGGGAAATAAGACCAGCCTAAGATAACAGGAAAGGAAAACAGCCATCTAATCCCTGGGCTAGACTCAAGCTGTGAGGGGTAAAAGGGCTTAGTTACGCAACCGGGATCTGAGAGGATAGCATAGGTCCAATAAACTGGACTTTCACTGGACTTTTACAAAAAGTAAAAGGCTTATGACAATGCAACCAAAAAATGCAGCTTTCTGCCTCATCTCCAACTGTATGACTAAATAAGGCTTGTTCCAAGGATTTAAGGTCAACTGATATAAAACAATTTCCTGGATAAAGATTATGCTTCCCATTTCCAAACCTCTGCAGTGCAGATAGGGGAGGTGGTCTGGTTCAATCACAGCTTTGAAAAGACTACATAAAAATGACTCACATGAGTAAATGTTTCTATATTTAAAAGACTTCGGGCATCTTCAGTTTAATAACATGGTGTCAATCGTCTTTTCTCCAAGAACAGCCCTTGATCGATTATCAATTTAATGTGGGTTAAGTGATCATAGAAACCTTTCTTATATTTGTACTCTGATGTGTATTGGGTTAGGCTACATTATGTCTAGACACTTACCTGATGCCCTGCTAGGGGGTCGGTTGTGACGCAGAAAGAATCGCACCTCTGCTCTGTGCTGTCCCCATCTTTGGAGTACATCCAACATCCTCTCGCCTTCCCCTACAGCTCTCTCTGCAGATGGAGCACATAATGAAATCTAAGCTTTGGTGTAAGGTTAAAACACTTCAATAAACTCAATAGTAAAACATTTTAATCATATTAAGCCAGCCAAGGTCAAAACATGTGACAAGACAGAGGTCGGTCAAGTGTGCACATGCCGTTTGCTTTGTGAATTTTGACCACCCTAAAATGAAAGGTGCATCATGCAGACCTCTTCATACAATGACTTAAGGTAAACCAGTAATAAAAGTTATGAATTATTCAGGCTCCCACTAAACCAGAGCGCTCACCATTTTCTTCAAAAAGTTTAAAAGTCAATTTAATTACAGACACCGGACATCAAAATAGAGGCTGATTAAATTGATCCACTGTCATTGCAGAATTGCTCAATAAATTAGGAGGTAAAGATTGATAACGTTAAAATCAAATCTGATGCAACGTATTAAGTTATTTTGCTTTTTTAAAGGAGAGTCAGAAATAGGACTGTATAGCTGCTAAATGAGACGTCTTTAGCATCTTCCCATCTCTTTTCAGACCACTTGTAGAAGTACTCAAACAAAATAATTGGCACTTCCCTCACCCTTGTGACAGCATTACCATGGAAACGTAGACGAAGCCCAGCTCCTTGAATTGTGATTTTGAATACTTATTGACTCTCACAAAAGGGAAAAAATAAGCCAGGCAGAAAGCCTCAACCAACCTCCACCTCACAGAAGAGCAGGTTGCCGATGTGTTTGTCACAGAAATTATGGGCTTTTTAATTAAATAAAATAAATGAATTAAAAAAATATCAATTATGGATTTTTATTGTATTTGCAAAGCAGAAACAAACTCAAAAAGGGGTAAGACCTTACAAAAAAAAAGGTAAAAAGAAGAAAAAAAAAAACAGAGCCCATCTTCATGTATGGTTGTCCTACAAAAGTCACTAAGTGTCTACACATATTCTGCAACAAACGTAACAAATAAAACAGCATTTGTGAAAATGTTACTGTCTATAACCCTAAGTGGACAGAAAGATAACAGTCACTCACCAGATCCACGCCACATCTCAGCCAAGTGACAGTCCGTCTCACCCGGCTCCTTGCACAAATCCACCACATCCCGGCATAGTGTCTCCGGGGTAACGGGAACCTCAATGAAATGCTGGTCATTGTTACTGAGGTATACAGTCAGGAACATCTGTGCACAGCAGGAGGGAATAAAACCACATAGGTCAGACTGATACCTCAAACAGTAACAAAATAATAGATCTTGGTTCCTGGTTAGTCGATGGTTGCAGAGTAAATGCCACAATTCCATACAATTAGTCTACTGCGGTTCTGTGTGTGTGTTTGTGTGTGTACATGAAATCTTTTTTCTGATAGCACTCCTATTTTCAGGCTTTATTCCTCTTTGTCGGGAAAATCAGAGCAGCTCCTAAAATCTCCTTTCATTGCCTACCATCTAACTGTGAACTACCGCTATCACCACTGTGAGAGATCCCCCTTTCCCAGCATACAGATACTAAATACCCCAGAGGATTCTGAAGATGCTGGATTTGTAAAGCAGCGTGTGAATAGCAGATGGTGATGACTGGTTTAGGACTATATAAAAAAAAGACATTGGAAGACTCAAGCTGTCCAAGTCCCGATAAAATATGAAAGCCTTAGGCTACTGCTGCAGAAAAACATCCTCAAACTGAGCACAAAATTAGTCTTTCATAGATCAATTACGCAGATCTTCCTATATCATAAAAATAGTCAACTGCCTAAAGACAATATTAAGAAACTAACAAATATAGACACAGTGTGTTTGGGATATTGTTCATTTTTCTTGTTGGATTGAGCACTGAGTAAACAAAAACCTTGATAGTTAATGTCACATCAGGCACAGGAAACTAAGCAGGAAACACACAGTGCTCATAATGATCTCTAATTCCACTCAAACACTTAATAAAAATAAACATGACAAATCTGTTTAATATACCCTTATTAAAAATAAGCTAAAAATGTTTCTATATTGTGCTGAAATATATCCCTAATAGTAATCTGATATAGCGTAATACTGAAAGCTTAGATAAGGCTAACAAACATGCCCTTTGAATTTAATCAACTGTTTCATTATAGCTAAATATTTAATTTGGTGTAATATCTTTGCTGCGTCTTTAATAATGATGAAACAAACAGGCAGCAGCTCAGGATCTCAAATAGCCTGAGAAGCACAAAATGGTTAAACAAGCATTTTCTGGACCTCCAGGTTAGACTGTCAGGCTTTTTCAAACTAAGGCTACTGTGAATAGCACTACTGGTGCCATGGTGGGAACATGAGGTCAGCTGGGTCACAAGCACAAAGGGCTTGAGGAGGAAAACACACCAAGCAGCTGTACCCATGATGTAGCAGCAAAAGTATTTGAGTTGCTTTTTAACTGTGAGGTGCACTGAGTAAAGGCACAGCCCTGTGATAAGAAGCTGTTAAATGTAGCTCATTTGGTGACTAAATAAGAAAATTATGTTTCTTTTGAAAATTACCCCCCCCCCATGCGTAGGACGGACCAGGGTGCTGGTCTGACTCATAGGACCTGATTAAACTGGTCTGCTTTAGAGAGATGTAAATGAAAGATCCCCATTATTGCAGTTGGTGATTCATCCTTGCTAGTAGTGACCGAGTCATCATTGTCAGGAATGAATACAGAAAGGCAATACAAAGGTTTTTTTCCCTTTTCTTCCTAAACCAATAGCTTTATTGTGGAAGCCCACTCTAAAGAATGAACCTAAACAGTTGACTTTTTATAGTCATCACTGTAAGACACCACTTAAAAATCAGAAGTAGCAAATGAGTTTGGTTAACTTGAAGACAAACTTCCATCAATTCATATTACCTGCATTTAAGTATCTGGCATCACCACAACCTATCAGATATTATGCCATTTAAAAAGACTATTAATATTTGGCCAAGGAAACGGATGACTTACAAAGAGAGTGAAAAGGTGGAACCATTAAGAGGAGATGGGTGGCATTTCACAAGCTGAAAGCCATTTCTTCTCAGCATAAAAGTTAATGATCCAGGGGCTGCAAGTACCAAGAGCTAGCATCCATTGAGATGAGTTAGCCCTTTACTGCCAACCTCCATCCACCTCAAGTAGGGATACATGTTATAGACGTGAATGTGCATGCAATCAGGCTAAATAATCCTATATTGAGAAAAAAAAATAGTACAAGAAATGAAAATACGAGATAATTTCATGTTTGAAATGTGTGTCTTATTTCATATTTCATTACCAGCAACGAGCGGTGTAAAAAGATAATAATTGTATGTGAATATCACATAAAAAGTTTTCTAGTTTTATTATTCCATGACTTACTCACTGATATAAAGAAGAGGCTAAGCGAGTTTGAAAAGATGTACTTGAAAAGAGCCAAGAGAGCCACAACTCACTGTTTAAGTTAGACAAATGGGGAGATCATTAAATATTCATAGATACAACAGCAAGCTAAATTAAACAGCTCAATATTAGTCAGATGTGCTGATTGCAAACTGAACACAGCAGTGCAGATTCTAACCAGGGTTTATATCATACAACCAGAGAAGCAGCATCACTTCAGACTGTATATGAGAATGCTTGACAAAAGTGTGATGTGCTTGCCTTCTGCATATCGGGTGTAGATGACAGAAGCAATTGCTCAAGTGCACTTGCTTCCTGCCTGAGTGTGACAAGTAGAGCCCAAAAAAAGAAGACAGGACAGGCCGTCTCTGTGGCTTTGGTCCACCATTACAGCAATAGCTTCATAATTCCATCACACCATCAGCAAAGTCATAGCTGTCTCAAAGGATTAAGACTTGTGTGCCAGCTAAGGATTGCAGAATAGCAATTATAGTAAACACAAAAAATTAAAAAATTAAGTGAAGCCTGCCCTGTGTCCATTTTTAAAATAAAGCATAAGGCAAGGTCATTGGGGATGTATCTTCGGGATTAAGTTAATCTGCTTTATGAAAATATAGCCTTTTAACAGTTTACTGGCCAAGTATCACAAAACTAGGCTTTAATTCAATGGCATGCCTTTAGACAGCCGTCTCTGCACCTTATATAACAGTATATAAAGTACAAACAGCAACCACCCAGGAAGGTTTTATGATCCTCCTGATGTTCCAGACAAATTGCTACAGATAGATCTGTGTGCATTTCACAATGATGAAAGGCTCTCACGTATGAACACACAGATAAAAGACACTGTAATAAGAACACACTGAAAAGATAGAGAGCGACTGAATAAGGAGGCGGTGCTCGACCTGCCCTGTTAGGAGCTGAAAGGGTTGTAGGAGTGACTATACAAAGACATATACTACAACATGTTATCATTTATTGCAATAGAAACTGTCAGCTGCACAAAGTTAAATAAGCTGAAATCCCACACTGAGAAAAACCACTATAAAGTTTTAAAATGCTGGTTTTGCTTTTTGCTGTGATGTGGATCCTTGCTCCTATTAAAAAAAGAGCATTAAAGGAAATGACATTAGCAGCAGAGCTGACTAAGATTTTCAAGCTTCTCCTATTGTTTAGACAGATGCCTCTCAGATGGTGCACGCAGCAACATAAACAGACCTAATGGATGTGCTGACTTAATACAAACATGCAGGGACATTATTTAATAAAATTAAGTTATGATCTTCTCATTATGGGACTTGAAAAAACTCTTAGGAACCTAATAGCCATCGTACTATTCTGCTATAGTCTCTTATCAATGCCCAGAGGCCATTGACACATACTGAATAAAAGCAATCAAAACCTCCTACCACTGCAGTCCATTTACCAGAAATAGAGTCGTTACAAAAGATTTGCTACAAAAGAATTAGTCAGCAGTGAGAATGAAGCAAATATTACTATCAAAACAGAATCCATCACTACAACTTGAAAACACCCACAAGAACTGAGATCATGATCTTGGTTTGGTTAAATTACATGGCGGTTCCCAGATTCCTTGTAATAAAATCATTAAATTTATCTTATTTCAGCCATTTTACAGTATCAGTATATCATGAAAGTGGTACCTTGTAGAATACATTTTAATCATAAAGCCTGTGGTATCTTCTAAAGCAAATTTTGACAGCACCTGCTGTCATCATTTAAAACACGATAAGCCTAAAGACAAAAAAAATATCTTATTAATTCTCCAAAAGACTGATAGGTGCTGTTAACCAGGTGGATAGTAAATAAATCAATTTACAGGACAAGTTAAATACACTCATTCACTAGTTAACACATGACATCATTAATACCTAGGACTGCATGGAATAACAATGAAAATGGACATGGCGAGGGAGGTTTCCAGCAACAGAAGCACAGTGACTAGATCAACCAGGCCCTAGGGTTACTGGGCTGACTGTCCACACACACACTTTCAATTACAGATATTGCTGTAGTAAGCAAATGAATCAACCGAGTGTTGTTGACGAAGTCACCTCTGAATCTAATTACCACAAGTTTGTAAGACACTGCAGGCTGCAGCATCTGTGTGTGCGTGCATTGGTTTTCCTTCAACAGCTTCAAGAGTTGACACAGTTCCAGCATAGCAGACCTTCAAAAAGGTGAGGCAGCAGAAAACTCCCTAATGGATTTATGCTTTCTCCTCATCTCTCTATCACTCACTATCCGTTTTACCAAGCTACATTAGAAAATTAGGCAGCAAGCGAGAGAAGGTCAGGAGTAACATAAAGCAGAAGGCATTGGGATTTTGAACACAGTGGCATCATTCAGCTGTAACCTTTAGGACAAAAGCAATGGGCTTTTAGAGTGGTTTGGAGCAGCAGCAAGCTGTGACTCCTTCAGGCAGAGAAGTCTCTTCTCATTGACTGCACTGCAGTAGTTAGTTTATCACTTCATGATCTGCACTCTTTCAACACCCCTGAATTGTTTATCTATGTGATTAGACAGTTCCTATTTTGAGTGTAGGGTAAACTGGTCCAAAAATCAAATAGAGGAGACAGTATGCATCCTGTTTAGAAGGCATTTTGGATGCTGAATAAACTGGAAAAAAAGCCATTTAAAAAAAAAAGTATTTTAAATGACTACAAAGGCTGCATAAAACATTAAGAACATTGTTATGTGTTGTTGATTGGAGAAAATGATCTAGCAGTCCCAAGTTCACGTGTTAAATAAAATGTAATGATGCACGACATGAAAAATTTCAACCGATGTTTTTCTGCTCGTCATGACTGATAACCGATTAGTTACCGATGTTTTTATGTTTACTATAATTTGCTGTTTGTGCTAGATGCAGCGATGGAAAACTGATATTTAAATAGATCAGGCATATCTGTAACACCAAACAAATAGTTTTGGCTTTTCAAACGTTTATTTGTTTTATGTCATAGCAGAAAAACTGTGGTCATTCAATTAAAGTGCATCCTTTGAAAATTCTGTAACAGATGTACGGCTAATCTCCAAAAAGATATGTGTTTAACTATGAAATTATATATAGACATATAGTGTCAGCCTCAATTACAAAAAAAGAAATCAAATATATGAAATAAAGTGCATCCTCAAACAGGTGAATTCTGTAACCATTTTGTTGTCTCATGAAAGTTTTTACAGCTTTCTCAATGAATACATCGACCCTCTGTGTTATTGTTTGCGCTAGTAAGGTGCGCATAACCTGCACGTCTTGGCCTGCTTTATGGCTGCATTGCCTAAATAAAATAATCCAATTTTTTTATATGATCAGGGATTTTTTAATTGGGATACCTTTAGTACCTTTCAGACTGATAGGAAAAGAAAAAAAAACCTAAAATCGGCCGATATCTTATCGGTCCGATAACTATCATGCATCGAATGAAAAGGCAAGATTAAATGTAGGAGAATACTTACTTGATTTTTTAATGCCCTGAATGATGTTGTGTTTTAATCAATCATATGCAAAACAGAACTCAGGGAAGCTGTAGAACAACCAAATGTACAAGGCAGGAGTGTAATGTGTTTTGCCAAAGCAGAAACTGTTTAAGACTGACAGTAGTTACAGAACTAGTTTCTTTTTGACAAAAGTTTTAAGGATAAAAGTATTGTTCACAAATGCCAGGCACTGGTTGTCATACCATCTAAAAGTGAACCTTGAACTGTTAAATGGGAATATAATGAGCAGACATTATATTAGACATTACGGGCGACTGTGGTGAATGTAGTAGAGCGGGTTATTTCCTAACCAGTGGTTCAAATCCCAGCTCTGGCGTCCACGTGTGGAAGTGTCCTTGAGCAAGACACTGAACCCCCAGCAGCTCCTGGTGCTGTATCACCGGTGGGTGAATGCGTGTGTGTTTGTGTGAGCGCATGGGTGAATGTGTCAAATAGTATTAAAGCGCTTTGAGGGCACTAATGTGTAGAAAAGCGCTATACAAGTACAAGACCATTTACATTAACTAAACTTCTGTGCATCTAAAGAGGATAAATGCAAAATATTGATAGGTTTGACAAATACTATATATTATATGACTTTTAATTAGAAGAGGAATATGTGGGGATGCTCTTCATAGACTATAGTTTAGCCTTTAACACAATCATCACTTTGGCTGAAAAACTCTCCCATCTCGGGCTCTCCTCACACATCTGCAGATGGATCAGAGACTTCCTCACAGACCGCCCACAATCTGTCAAACTTGGCCCCCATCTCTCCCCCACCATAACCCTCAGCACTGGATCCCCACAAGGTTGTGTACTGAGCCCTCTCTTGTACTCACTGTACACATACAACTGCACACCAGCTCATGTCTCCAACTCCATCAAATTTGCTGATGATACCACCGTGGTCGGGCTCATCTCAGGAGGAGATGAGTCAGCCTACAGAGATGAAGGTGGTGAAACTGGAAGCGTGGTGTTTAGTAAACAACCTCACACTGAACATCAAAAAAACAATCATTCAAGCTTCTGGGCGTCCACATCTCAGATAATCTCTCCTGGACTGTAAACACTACAGCAGTGGTGAAGAAGGC
>JBAMHV010000017.1:13936151-13952517 GCA_037177535.1 Pseudomugil gertrudae
GTACTACATTTGTAAAAAAAAAAAAAAAAAAAAAAAAAAAAAAACTGCAAAGACATACCCAGTCAGTCTTTTCTTTCTTGTAGTGATTTTTGTAATGATGTTAGACCATTTCAAAAAGTCTATTGCTCTTTAATTTCTAATATATATTTCTTAAAAAAGAAGTGTGTTAACGTGACCACAACTGTTCAGAAAGCTACTGCCTGGCTGAAAAAGTTAGATGTGATTTTTCTGTCTGTTCATAGACGATCTTTAAAGAGCTACTTTTTGACTACAAGGTCCAGAATTCCCTTTGTACGGCAAGCCAAAGAGCTCAAAACTGTTCATAGCAGCACGTTTTGTGCACGTTGGCCAACGTTGGTACCTCCCTTTCGTATGCAGCTCACTGTAGTGCAGGTGTTTTGCATAAGGGGCTTGCTTGCATTCGGCTTAACAGTGTCAGACGCTACCTGAAGTCATGGCTGACCAGGTGGCCTCCATGTGCGAGCAGCTAATAAAAGCTGTGATTGTGATGATGGATGCAGAAACAAGCCAAATATACCGATTGGAGGCCCTAAAGGTAGCGGCGTTGCCGGTTGCTAGCTAGCTGCTCGTTAGCCGAACTGGTCATTTACTGATGCTGTTGTGAACGTAGAATTATATTTTATAGTTGATAAATGAGTCCCATTTCCATTATTAACCAGTGTATTGGTAACAGCTGTTAACGGTAATTTACATAAATAAAATATGCATTGAATATGGCTGGATACACGAGCTAGACGAGAATGTCCTGCATATAATTTCACACTGTTGGCTTACGTTTAACCATTCATAAAACAAAAAAATACCGTGGAGGTTGAAAAAGAGAGGTCCATTTAATGAGAATGACTCTTGTTATGTTGTCAAGGGCAACGGAACCTCTAGCTTGAATAGCAAGTCAAAGTTAGCTTTATGCTATTCACGTGCTGTAATGTTTACTGTCCGTTATCTGACACCTTACACGTGGAAGGTAGCCACCATGTTTGTTCACAAGTTATTTGATTAGCTTACAAGGCTTAGTTGATCAAGTTTTCTTCAACGTAACAAGTTTAATCTTTCATAACAGTTTTGTGAAGAGTTTAAAGAGACGAGCTTACTCTGCGTCCCATGTGGCTTACAACTAGCTGACAAAGCCCAGCCAGCTGTCGTGAGACACTTTGGCTTGCAAATACTGGAGCATGTAATCAAGTGAGTGAGACAGTAACTATATGAATAAAATATACTAAAACTTAATACAAAATAGCTGTATATTTTCTTTTTCTTGCAGGTTCAGATGGAACAACATGGAACAACAAGAGAAAGTCCAGCTAAAAGAGTGTGCTATGCAACTATTATCCAATGTAAGCGTTTGTCTTATTGTTCTGATAAATCATACTTGTATTTCACTCATGTGGCCATGTTTTACTAGGGTACTCATTCTATTCTGGAAGAGGAGAGCCATGTCAAAGATGCCCTGTCACGAATCATAGTGGAAATGATAAAAAGAGAATGGCCTCAACACTGGCCCGACATGCTGAAAGAAATGGAAGCTTTGACTAGCCAAGGGGTGAGTGACCTGCTGTGTAGTGGTGGAAATGTCACATTTTCATTCAATTTAAATGATTATGCAATAACCTGCATGCAAATAATGTCCAGTGGGGGGGATTAGTCATACTTATTTACATGTGACATCATCGCTTAAACCTGGCTGCATGCAGAGCAGATATCACCTTCCAGCTATGAGTCTAAACAAAACCTATATTTTTGATATGATATATAACAGGAAGCGCAGACAGAGCTGGTAATGTTGATACTTCTGAGGTTGGCAGAGGACGTGATCACCTTCCAGACTCTGCCCACCCAGCGACGTAGGGACATCCAGCAGACGCTCACCCAAAATATGGACAGCATTTTCAGTTTCCTCCTGGCCATTCTGCATATTAATGTTGAAGACTATCGCAAAGTGGTCAGTTTTTTTTTAATATTCATATTTCAAAACATATGAACTTAGCAACTGACGATCTGGTTTTTTTTGTGTTTTTTTGTGTCACCCAGAAAGCTTTACCTGGACATGAAGTAAAGGTGAGAAAACTATTGCCTATTTTAAAATGCGCCTCTTAACATGACGAGTGCACTGGTGTCACTGTGTCGTCTTTCACTTTTTTCTTTTGTCCACACAGGCCAGAGGACATTGTCGAGTTGCTGTGGCTGCGCTGAATACGCTGGCAGGTTACATAGACTGGGTGTCTCTGGTGCACATCACCACTGGAAACTGTCAGTTGCTGGAGATGTTGTGTCTGCTGCTGAGTGAACCAGAGCTGCAGCTGGAGGCGTCAGAGTGTCTGCTCATCGCTTTGAGCCGGAAGGTGAATTTCAGAAAAGATTGATTCGATTTATCATACGCTGGTTAGATTAAATCAGTGTCACACTGTTTTGTTTGTGAATAAAAGCTGAACTTAGAGCTTCAGGAGTACAGAAATCCATAAAAATGGCCGTGACAGTCAGAAAACGCTGCCGTTACAACCTGCTCGGAGACTGTAAAAAAACAGGAAGTGGTAAATTATGAAAAATAAAGTTTTATTTTAAAGAAACCAAAACAAAAAGCACCACGCTTGCATCAGGACAGGTGATCTCCCGGCCCAAGCCCCAGGCTCAGGCTCATGGAGCCCTTTATAGAGGCAGGGACAGGTGCAGCCCATGAGAGGGCCTCTGTATACAGTTAGAAAACAAAAAAAGTGCTGGAGCATCACACTTCCTATAGACTTTTATATGACTAGAAAGTATTACTGTGGTTGGGGAAAGTGGTTGGGGAAATTCACAATAACTCATGAAAAGATGATTGCACTGCAGTGAAAATCCAGCCAGGTTTAAGCTGCGGCTTGGGTCTGTGGTCCTAAATCTCCAGCTGATCTGTGTTTTTTTTCTCAGACCATCATTTCTTTATTTCTCTTGATATTTAAGATGGGAACTTGGTATCAGCCAGACTGGTAGGTAAAAAACAAAAAAGAAAAAGGCACAATAATATGTTTTTTCTTATTTATTTACTGTACATCAATTCTGGTTCGTCCCATTCTAGGAAAGTAATCTCATAGCAGTGTAATTATTGCGGCTGAGGGGAATTGAGGGATGTAATTATCTCCTTTTCTTGAGAAAAGGAAATCCTGGTGTTTTTTATGTGTAAGGAGAAAATAAAGGAGATATGAAAGCTAACCAACTTGGCGTATAGGGAATTTGACCTGCTCCCATCATGCCTTCTCAGATAAGTCTGAGTCTTTTCACTCAATTAAGTGACTACGAGTTTTTAACAAGACTCTCGTCATGATTTAATTCCTGATGTCACAACATTTTTATCTCAAATGTCCATGATCATACCCTGTTCAGGGTATAAGTGGTGGAAAATGGATGGATGTCCATGATCATCATGATTGATCTTGACTTTCATCGAGAGCAACAGCGCCACCTTGTGCACATATACAACTGTTTTATGTTCTTACCCCTGAGTTTAGAGATGTGAAGTTCTGTCATTCAGTTCCTAAACATTTTTTTTATTATTATGACTTTTACAAATTGAATCAAGTGCTCTAAAAGCTTAATTTGCCTTTACATATCAATAAGCCAGTAAGTATTTGATTAGCCATAAAGTATTTGATTGTTGAGCTGTGGATTGCTCACGAGAACCGCCTGGACTCACGAATAAGTTATCAGTTCTGTACATGTTTGTCTTTTGAGAGACTCTGCAAAGTAATAAAACCCAAAACTACTTTTTCAATTATGTTAAAACTAATTAGCTGTACTCATGTCTGCTTCAGGGCAAACTGGAGGAGAGAAAGCCGTTCATGCTGCTGTTTAATGATGTGGCAATCCACTACATCCTCTCTGCTGCCCAGTAAGTACAGCTGCTTCTCTTCATCATCATCAACATCCACTCACCTGATATTTAACAGGTTTTATGTGTGGCTGCAGGTCAGCAGATGAACTGACAGTATGTGCAAATTCCACAGACTCGCCGTAAGTACTGTGACAAAGCGATCGCTGCATGTTGATGATCCAGGTGGTAAATAACTGAGGTTCTTTTTGTCTCCAGAGCCGTGGAGGTGGTGGAGCGGCGTTACGTCTTCCTGAAGAGGCTCTGTCAGGTCCTGTGTGCTCTGGGATTCCAGCTCTGCTCATTAGTGGTGAGCTAATCAACGTGTTTCTACCACAGAGACTTTTTTTCCCCCTTTGGAAACAAGGGACTTCTTTTAGAGTGGTAAATGGTTTTGTGCTCTGCCCTTGCATGTTCCACACTAAGCTCTTAGAGGAAATAAAAAGCAAAGCAAAGAATTATCCAAGAACACAAGAAGCTTTGTTGATGAGCACGAATACTCTGAAGGTTACATCTTAGTTTACATATGTCGTCTCGTTTAGCTCCCAAGATGTAGATGAAAGGCAAAAAATCAGTCAAAGACTGCAAAGAAGAAAATTTTAATGGAAAATTTTCACAAACATCAGAAGAGGTTAAATGAGTTTTTCCAAAGATTGGACAAACATAGTGGAAGTTCACTGATGTTTAAGGATTACTTTGCTCCTTTAAGCTTCTCATGTCTTCACTATGTATATGGCATCATGCAGCTCAGTGTCAGAAAACTGGGTCTCCCCCAGGGGTCACAGCTCTTACTGCAGGCAATGACCCACACAAAAATGGTTTAATACAAAGAGTTGGAGATTTTTAAGGGCTTATCCGTGCCCTTAAAAATCAGTGTGGGGTTCCTTTCTAACACAGGAGAGCTGGTGATCAAACTGCTAATCATCAAATTACCTGGCACCGGAATAACTGCAGCGATCAGAAGCTAACACGCCAGTGAACCCACAAAAACAACCCCAGTTGGGAGGTAGTACTTTTAAAATACTCAACTATTTGGGATGCTAAAGAATTTAGATTGGCAAAATACTCAGTTTGTCTAATTGATGCTTTTATCTCAAAAAGGAGCAACCATACTGTTATAGTGCAGTTGATCTGTTCCTGATGGAAGGTGCTACATAGTGCAGTTAAAGTATTTTCTCTTCTTTTCATTGAGGCCTGGCTGCCCCTCTCTGAACTCAGTCTGTCCCTGGAGCTGAAAGTATAGAGAACTTGTGATAAAAATCTGGGTCATGTTTTTAGGATTAGATGGGATCAGATCTAAGGCTGTTTTATCGTTGATTATCTCTCTATGATCTCTGCAGGGTTCAGAAGCAAAGGTGGAAGTACCTGAAAATCTCAGCAAGTACACAGAGGCATTATTAGCCTTCACTACACATTCCAGTCCGGTAAGATGATGATAAAACCCTTTGTGATTGGGTCGATACAGGTACGAGTCGTGTTTTTCACATCCTCGTCTTTTCTGCAGTTTTTAAAATCCTGCACTCTGCCAACGTGGGGAACTTTGTTCAGACACGAGACTTTGTCGAAAGATGCTGTTGTTATGGAGATGGCCGTCAAATACCTTAAAGCATGTATGACCAACTTAGTCAAGGTGAGCCGTTGGTATGAATGATGCTGTTGTCATGGTGACTCAAGGCAAAATGGATCCCTGAATTATTTTTTTTGTCTCTTTTCTTCCAGACAGGGTTTCCTTCCAGACATGATAACCCAAGTTCTGAGTACTCCCGGGTGGATTTTGACAGTGATGAAGACTTCTACTCTTTTTTTAACTGTAGGTGTTAAAGACTCTTGTCTCTGGGTCATTTTGAATATTTATTCTTTGGATTTGATTTGATATTTGTATTGTTTTGATGCTTCACAGCTTTCCGGGCACAGCAAGCAGACGTTTTGAGATGTGCAAGTCGCATTGTTCCGCTGGAGGCGTTCCAGATAGCTGCAGAGTGGTTGCAGTTTCAGATTGCCAGTCGCATTGATCCTGGTGACATCACGTGTAAGGATTACACTCTATCACCATCACATATATATATATATATACACTTTAAAATGAAGTGCAAACTAAATCAATAGCTTTCCAATTATTTTTTTAAATCCAGTATATTTAACTTTGCTAGTTATTTTGTACCTCTTCAGCAAAGTCTGCAGAGGGCCTGTGTTCGCTACTGTCTCCAATGGTCGTCCAATGGGATGCCATGACGGTTTTCATGGATTGTGTGTTCTCGCAGATCTCCAAAAACCTAGAGGAGGAGGTAACAGACACTACTTCAATAACAGACCAATGAATAGTCAAACAGAATTGGGACAAGAGGAAAATAAATGAATAATGCTAACTATACTAACGCTAAGGTTTCTCCTCCTCCTGTCTTAAACTGTGTAGAAGTTGCCCATTGATCAGAGCATGGAGCTGCTGCAGGCCGTGCTGAACTACGACACCAAAGATCCGCTCATCCTGTCCTGTGTGCTCACAAACATTTCCGCCCTTTTCCCGTTTGCCACTCGCAGACCTCAGTTCGTGCCACAGGTCCTCTACAAGGTCAGACGAAGACTTTTAAAGAGTTTGTTTGGTTTTTTTATTGTAGAAGCACTGCCCTTTTTATTTACCTAATTTTACCATGCATCTTTTAGTACCTGCTGATTAACATTGGCTCTTTTTGTTTGGCTCCACAGCTGTTCAAATACACAACATTTGATTTTGATCAAGAAAAGAAAGTGAGTTGTGTTCCCAGAACCAGACATTATATTTCTTCTTTTTTATTAGTACAAAAAAAATCTCTCAATAATGTTTTCAGGGACCTCGGACACGAGCTGTAAAGAGCTTAAGAAGGCATGCCTGCTTTTCAGTCGTAAAAATGTGCAGGGATTACACACAGTTTATAACGGTATCTGTCCTCTCATCTTGACTGAATTATTATAGAACTGAATTTATTGTGTTCAACGGGGTAAATAGCTTTCTTTTTTCTTCCCGCAGCCGTGCTTTGACATGTTTTACAGTCATGTGAAAGAACTGTTTTCAAGTGACTCCACAGCAACGTACATGGAGAAATGTTCACTCATAGAATGTCTGGTGCTAATCAGTAACCACTTCAAAAACTATGAGAAACAAAAGGCTTTTCTATCTGAGCTGATGGGGTTTGTAGTCACGGAGTGGACCTCGGAGGAAATCAGGAGGTGTGTGGATTATTTTCCTGAAATTTCACATGATGTTTTTGAAATCATAACTTATTTTGATCTCTTTTGTGTTTCAGTGTACTTTGGGACCCTGTTAAGTTTCTGTCTTTTATCGGAGCGGATCAGATGGTTACTGAGCAGAGTGGAGATATTGACACAGCAGGACTTAACAGAGGCCGAGTAAGTCTATAGTGAGACTATACGTGGAGGATGTGCAAAATGAGTTTAATATGGACTTGTTTGTACTTGTTTGTACTCCTTTTTTATGCTGTGGTTTCATTGCATCTGAGTGAAGAGTAGGGCTGGGATATACTTACTGTGTAAGCTCCATTGCTCTCTTGATCATTATTTTGCTGCATATTTTAAAAAAAAAAGTTTATGGAAAAGTATTAACTTGCATTAAGCAAAGTAGATGGAAAACTAACAGGAATATTTGTGTCTCATAATTTCAACGCGTTCAGTTATTTAACAGTCTTTTTGTTTATTTCATGGGCGGGACTTCTTGTTAGAATAATTTTAAAAGGAGACTTTTGAATAGTTTATAAATACCCTACTTTTTCTTACATGATTGATATTTTCAAAAACTAATAACTCTCTTTATTCTGAAGTTTTAGAACATGTCATAAAGTATATTTTGTTGCTTCTTTAAGCTGAGCTTCTGTCTGAATGCCATGCTGGTGGTAGTGAAGCGCTCACGCTGGCCTGCAGACCTGGAAGAAGCCAAAGCTGGTGGCTTTGTGGTGGGATACACCTCTGCTGGAGCCCCCATGTACAGGAATCCTTGCACAGCCCAGTTTTTGGCCTTTTTACCCAATTTACTGGCTTTGATAAGGTGCGCCTATTCCTTTTAACAATCACTTGTATGAATATGTAAAATAGTGACACCTTCTTTAAAATGTGACCTTTGTGCCCCTCCATAGTGGACTTGAGATGAGACTATCCAGTTGTAAAAGTTTAGGAACTGACATTAAACGCTGAAGTTGAACCATTTGAAGCTAAAAACACTTGAGTGATACTTTGAATGCTTCCTTTTGGATTAGTTATGGTACTATATAAAGAAAGAAAACTTTACGCAACCCCACTATTTCTTTTATATTTCTATGTGCTTCCTCATTGTAGGACTCACAACAGTCTGTTTGCACCAGAAAACATGGCCCGTCTTAGTCAGACCTTCTCCAGAGCTCATGAAATGATGGATGCTGAGAAAAAAGCTGTTCTAGGTAAAATAAACTTTCTGCATGAGTTGTTTTTTTTCACCCTTATTGAGAAATCCTCTTAAAATGCTGTATAATGAAACCCACTCAACATGTGCTTTTTTCAGGCATCTTTCAGGTTCCTCTGGATATTTATGACTCTCCTGTGCACAGAAGCAGCCTGGAGCGCATGCAGGGATTTTTATTGAATTTATACGACAACTGGTTTGTTCTACAGTTACTCACTTTTTTTTTTATTCCCAGTTTTATTTGTTTAAACTATTTTTTGCTTTTTACATCTGCAGCTTCCATGTCCTGGGGAATGCAGGCCCATCCCTGCAGCAGGACTTCTACACCATTGAGCAATTGGCTGAAGGCATAGCGGGATCTGCTTTTGTCTCCCTTGACCACTTGCCTGACTACAGACTTCGCCCGATGATTCATATCATTTTTTGCTTTTGCTGTCATTAGTTTGCTAGTTTTTTTTATTGCTATGCCACAGTTAGTGAACTTTTCTGAGCCTCATTCAACTGTTTAAACCATTTGTTGATGTTCCTTGACAACTGTGTACGGCTCTTTCTGAAGCAGTTGGTGCTTTCATGTCCTCCAGAGTACTACGACAGTCTACTGCGCCCTCTGCTGGGCCCTCTGTTCACCTACATGATGCAGGTCAGATTCAGATCGTGTACGAATAAGCTCAGTATCTGTTTTTATTATAAGACATCATTCTGTGCCACTGCTTCAATTGCAGAGACTTAACATCAAATGGCAGGTTGTCAACCAGAGGACTTCAATCAAGTAAGTTGTAAAAGGTTCTTTAGTAGTTTTATGTAGAAGACTCATTTCAATGAAAGATTGCTTTTTGCACATTTGACTTGTTGCTGCTTTTGTGGGGCAAAACAAGTTGCCAAATTTTCTTTTTTTCTTATCTAAGATAATGTTTTATAGACATTTGAATGCAAACTTTATAGCAATAAACTGTTAAATGACGCGTGAATGCTCCAAATGACATTGTACAACAGGTTTTGTTCATATGGTTGTAAGGTATTTTTCCTTCTGTGTAATGCATTGTGTTATTTACCAGTAGGCTGTTACATTATGATCAGCCATATAAGTTTGTCCCTCTTTTGGCGTGTAAATGGTTTTGATTAACTGAGGAATGAAAGAGGACATCCTAAGCTGTCCTGAACTGTCTGACGCTAGAAGGGGCCTGTTGGTTGGTCGGGTGTGGCGTTCCTTCCTAAAGATTCCATTAGATTGATATCTGAAGACTTTGCGGGGTGAATGAACAGAATAGATTCTTTTTTTTTTATGTTGACCGTTATCCTAAGCAGTCTTTGAAAGGCCAGTTGATGTCCTGTGGAGGTAGGCTACTCCAGTAATGTACTGGTGCTCTGTGAGGGCATGGCTCCAGTAATGTACTGGTGCCCTGTGACGGCATGTCAGCTCTGTTTTAGGTAGGTGATAAGTGGCAGAGTGACATTTATGACAGATTCTTTTAGAAGAACATTGTATCGTAGCAAAATGGGCAGTTATTTACTTAACCTGTCTGTGAGTTTAAGTTACTGTCGCGTTGTGTATCCAGTTTTATAGGCTATTGACGTAAAAATGAGCAGGGATTTTTGGAAATGGCTGAGGGTTTTAACAGGCTTTAACAGACTAAGGTCTGTATGCTGCTCCGTAATGACAGATTTGACTATTTTGGATTGTAAAATAATATAAAATGAACGTGCAGTGTCACTTATATTTGGTTATTAACTGTTTTATGTGACGAAGCAACAGTGATCATTGTTCTTTGGCTCTTTATGGAGTTCATTTCTATAAACTATTCTTTAAAAAAAGACATTTATTTGTCATCTCTTCTGATTGAATCTGGGCAGTAACTGGTAACCTTCCATATTTATTTTATTTTTATTTTAGTGGTGAGGATGAAGAAGAGCAAGTAGTTGAAGAGACACAGGAGATGTTGGAGGAGCAGCTGGTACGCCTGGTCACCAGAGAGGTTCTGGATCTTCTTGGTAAGCAACTCTTTCTGCTTCATGCATTCACAGCATATGTGTCTGAGGCCATTTAGTATTTTAGCAGATCAATGGGAAAGAAAACTCTAACTGGACTGTATTTGCACCATAAACCAGATGATCGGTTGGTTACTGTGTGCTGTACAGGCAAAGTAAGCATGACAAACTCATATTCTTAATTGTCCCACTTCAAACTGACAGAAAATATTTTGACGATGACACGATAAATTTGAGTGGTTTTTTTTTTTGCTCTGTACTGTAATCCTACAAATCACTTTAGTCACGTGCTAAAGTTGTCTTTGTCAGCTACAAGAAGTTTCATAACTCAGTTGGAAAATGCTAATGTATACCTTATTTTTTGTGAATCATACATTCCACATTTTGCTAAAGTGGTTTAGAGCCTCATTTCTGAATTTATCCCAACAGGGTCCTGCAGAACTTATGAAAACAACCCGGATTGTTTTGATGCATCACTGTTTTTAGGTTTAAAACTGTTTGCTTTGGCTAAAAGACCAAGGTTTCAGGCTGCTGCGGTATTCTGCACGGTGGCTTGGTGGTTAGCAGAGCAGCCTTACAGCTGGTTCGAGCCCCGGCTGAGGCTGGGGCCTTTCTGTACATAGTTTGCATGTTCTCCCTGTGTTAATATGGGTTCTCTTCAGGTATTCCAGCTTCTTCCCACCCTCCAAAGACATGCATGTTAAGTTGATTAGTCTTTTAAAATTGTCCTTAGGGGTGAATGTGTGTATGTCTGGTTGGCCCTGTGATGGACTGGCAACCTGTCCAAGGTGTACCCTGCCTCTCGTGCCACAATGATTGCTGGGATGGCCTCCAGCTACCCACGACCCTTCATTAGAACAAGTGGTACGGATAATGGATGGATGGAAGAAATATAGCTTGAGAGATTTTCAGGATGCATTGCACAACTGCTTGATCAGCTTTTACTTGTAACACTGGGGATGAAGGGGGGGAGTTGAGTTATGAGGGGGTCATAATACCCATCCTCTTCTCATTTTTAGCTGTGAGCTGTATTTCCAGAAAAGTACATGAACCTGCAGCAAACAAGGATGAAATCGATGGTGGGTGCGAAATTATGATTTTTATTTTTTAGTTTGAGAAAGTATCATAAATGATAATTAATTAACTAAGTCTGATATGTGCCCTTGTAGAGGAAGACATGATGATGGACTCGGTGCAGATGGTGTCTCCTACACATCCTACAGATGAGCTGACAGAGCTGGGAAAATGCCTGATGAAACACGAAGTGAGTCTGAGACCCCTCATGCGACATTCAGAGAGCCACATTTTTATTGCTGCATGTTTACTTAATGCTTCTCCATTCTCAGGACATCTACATGACTCTGTTGACCCTATCCTTTACCTCATTGTCCTGGAGGGACACCACTAACTGTCATCGCACTGCTTCCATTGTCTGCTGGAACCTTCTGCGGCAGGTAGTGCACCTAATACGCTAAGATCACATAGTGGGAACTCAAATATGTTCTTGTGGGTTTTCACCTGTGCCTTTGTTTAGCAATATCAGGGCTCAGGAGTGTGTTTTTAATTGTTTATGTGTGTCTTTGGAAAGACCAAGCGGAAATGTGTAATGCCTCGTTTGTTTAATTTTTATTTTTGCCATTTTGAAATATAAATAATTACTAAATTGAGAAAATTATATGGCTGCATTTCGTTAATTTTGGTTGTTGTTTTCTTGACGTGCATATAGATTTAAACTCGAGATTTTCTGGCACATCATAAAGTTTACCAGTGCTCATTGTAACATTACAATCTAGCAAATAATATTTAAATGAACTTCATCTGTGGCTGGAAAGTGGGTGGATAGGTATCCAACATTTCACATCCACTCTGCCTCCCTTCAGGTGGTTGGAGGGAATCTTCTTCCTGAAGCAGTAACGTGGTTTTTTACCAGTGTCCTGGGTGGCCTTCAGGTTCACGGGCAGCATGAAGTCTGCAACTCTGCCCTCTCTCAGCTGGCCATGCTTATCTATGAAAACCTGGTGAGGTTAATGTCCGTGTATCTGCTTTTCATTTCTCTGTTTGTTGTTGGTTTTAATATGTGTTTCTAAGAAGGCTAAAAACCTTTCCAGTACTTGGTCATTTGCATTTATTTATTGTCACATATATTAGAACTTATCCCTGTATTAGGATACACTTGCAAAGCTGAATTTATATTTCTTGAAATATTTGTGTAGAAAAAATATTTAACTCAACTAATTGCTTGTAGCACTGCTTTCAGGTTTAGAAAAGGTTCTTCCCTAATTGGAGGTTTAATTTAAGCAACTTGTACCAGAATGTATTCCTGTTGACCTTTGTGCATAATCTGTGTTAGCGACCTCGATACGTGGAGCTGAGAGCTGTGATGATCCAAATCCCAAACATCAGTGTTGAGGCTCTGGACCAATATGATCACAAGCTAATGGACCCGAAAGCCCAGAAAGCTGGAGAGAAGAAGAGGAAAGACCAGTTCAAGAAGCTCATTGCAGGAACTGTTGGGGTAATGGCACCTGTAACCAGCAATTAAAACTGTGTCAGGTTCCTTCTGGGCCTCCACACACACTTCATCATCATAAGACTTAATTTTGTATATCATGAATGTAGATTTATTAGAAAATGTCTTCTTAGGCTTGAAGGAATTAAGGAAAGCTACACTTTTCTGTAATGTTTGCTGAACACAACACTCCACTTTGGCCTCACTGTTTTTAGAGCTCACAGAGTAAGCGACAAAAACATCTAATATCTAATTTCTCTGAGGGGAATCATCCCAAAAGGATTATTAAAGTTAAGTCCAAGTCAAAAAAAGGCAGTAAATTAGAGTCTAGGATCTTCACAATAAATTTACATTCATTTATTCTAATGCACAAAGTAATGCCACCAAACATTTACACCTCCCCTCTTTAAATATCATTACAGAGCAGATCATTCACCATCTATCAAGTGGAAGGGAAGGCAGGGTAAAAAACGAGAATGAGTTGTTAATTGTTCATATATTGCTAAAGTAAATTTTAACTTAAATGCGAGACGTTCAATGAATTTAAATCCAGCTTTTTTTATGTAACACCGGTTCACAGCAAACACCTCGGAGCACATTCATAATAACTTCAATTCATAATGATGTCAGGTCATAATAAATAATAACCAAGCTAAGGAAAACTAACAGATTATATGAAAATCTTGACTTTAATTCTGAGTATGCAAGGGGCAGCGAGCAGGCAGAGAAGGAAAAATTCTCCCCTAGTAGGATGGATCCTGGCTCAGGAAGGACAGCCATCTGCCTCGACCAGTTAGATTAGAGGCTGGTTTCTACCATTAACCAGTAAGTTAGTGCAGTTCCACTGAAGTCGAGTTATGAAGTAAACGGTAAAGTCAGCTGGCTTGAAGTGTTTCAGCATCGTGAGGAACTAACATTTCACAAAGTCTGTGAAAAACAGTGGTGTTTATTCTTGGCTCCTATAATAAGATTCAGTCTAGAACCGTTTCTAATGCAAGTTAATTTTTATGCAGTTATTAGGAAAGGTTGTTTATATTGGGTTTTTTTTTCTCTGTTAGTGATGCAGGTCAGGTTGATGCAAATATATGTATGTGTTGAGCCTTTATTGCTATTTAGTGACTCTCATTGGTAGAGCGTACCCGTTACAACTTTAAAACATTGAACCCTCCCCACATCACTAATTCCAACTTAACTTTTACATTTAACCACTAGAGAGCAGTACTTTTCTTGTATATCTCACCATAGGCCGCTCTTCAGGAGTGGGTAGAAGCCGGCCTGATATTGCAGATCATTACTCAGCACTGAGATTCTAGCTGTGCTGTAAATCTTCTGTGCTTGGCAGCAGAAAATGTGCAACAGCTCAACAGTGCTGAACAGTAGAGTGAAATTTTTTGTAGTAGGTCCTAAATAGCTCCGTTTAACCTCTCCTCTTTCTCATCCTCTGCCAACAGAAAGCTCTGTGCCAGCAGTTCAGGAAGGAGGTTCACATCCGAAATCTTCCCTCGCTATTCAAGAAGCCGAAGCCAGACAAGGATATACCGGACAGTGAACCGTTGGGCCTTGCAGCTCTCTTCGCTCCTGAAAATAATGCCCTGTAGGAGCACACTGGTTCAAGCGGACTTTACACTGACTGAAAACAGAATTTCCCTCACCGCCCTCCAGCTGAGGCAATGTAGCGCTACCCAACATACCTGTCAACAATCCAGTTTGCACTCATTAAGCCACAGCACTATTCCCATTCATGTTGAGACCTTTCCACAAGTCTGGTGTATGAGCAGTACCACTTTAAGCCTTTTTCTAAATTCTCTCCTACATTTATTGTCCTGAAGTATCCAAATCAGAACTGTATTAGCTGGAAATTGATCGTAAATACGTTCAATTACAATATGGAAAAAGTTTTTTCTGTCACACTAAAATATTTTTAAATAATCCTAGCTTTCATTTCTTACTTCAGCTTAAACTTTGAGCCACAAAATCTACCTTTTTATACAGAACATTTCTGAATTCAGTATTCTTAGCCCTAGTTTAGTCTTTTAATGGTTTATAGCTACACGCTGAGTAGCACTACATACATATATGGAGTTTGAAAGTTAGACCAAAAGCTTTTATATTTAAAAAGGTAATTGGTATCTAATGTTATACAAACAAGCAAAATCCGTACAGCAGAAAGCTGCAGAGGGAGCCTGTTATAAGATGAAGGAGCAGACGTACGTGTCAGTATTGTGCAGTTTGTGTAAAAGTGGCGATCTTTTGTGGTTAAAAGAAATAAGCGAAGTCATTTCAGAGGTTATTGTTGGCAGATATGTTGTGAGAAAGCAGCTGGATCACAGATTGAACAAAAAGGGGGAAAAAGTAGGTCAAATCCTGGCAAAAGTGTCTTTTGAATGGATAAGCTTCACAACATTTTCTGATTCAGGAGGATGTGCCGGCAGTACTTTAGCTGCACCCTTCCTTTGTAACTGGATAAAGATGCTTGTTTGCATACACATGGCCTTAATGCAGGGTGTGTGTGTGTGAATGGTAAGTGTATCATTGGATTCATCATGCAGGTATTTAATTGATAGTAAATATACTGACTGTGAGTTGCTAATTTGTCATATCAGTATAACTAAACACGGTCCAGCTATTGTTTGGATTTATCCACATAATGCCATGTGCATATTGTACGTCACATAAAACACATTTTGTGCCAAAACACTGATCATTGGAACATATGTAAGAGGTTTGCATATAATTTAAAGACTTGATTTATGTGTTGCTTAATTACAAATAGTTTTTTTTGGTGTCTTTTTCTGGTTTTGCCAGGCAGGTCAGGAAAAGCCAAACCAGCACTACATTCCTTCATTATGTACGGGATTGTTTTCAAGTGAAGTTATTGGATGTATTTAGCTATTTTATTGATTTGGTGGTAGAATTTATTTTTATTATCATTTTACCAGCTTTAGAGTCTGTCATTATTTAGATTCAGGCCAAAAATATATTTGAGCTATTTTGTGTTTGAGTGATCTCTGTTTTAAATGCATGAAGACAAATCTGCATATCAGATGTTTTGAGTGAAAACAAGTTGAAGTAGAAAGATTTCCAAAAGCTTATTTTTGTTTGTTTCTGTAATGTTTTGTCATGTTGCCATTAAAAAAACATTTTGTGTAACACTAATATTTCTGTATATTAGAGGAGATGAGCTTTTTAAAAGTGTATTGTGATTCATATTTTCCATGCTTTTAATTCAAGAAATGTATTTCTTTTATTTTAAATACAGAATAAAGAGAAAGCTAGTTTGTTGAAATACCATGGCAAATTTAAATGCTTTAAGGATTTTTTGTTTTGATTGAAAGAAAATATTGTTTCCAACATTTTAGTTCTAAATCCTTTGCATTTATCTTGTGAGAGTAGAGATTTCACTGAGCCTCGGCACAGACATGTTTAATTAGAGTTCTCTGAAGCCACTTTATTAGGCATATACAGAAAAATGTAGGATATTATGACTGTAATACTCTGCAGAAGAGCAGATTTTTAACATTTGTAAATTGATAGAAGCCTGTTTAAACTCCAGTATTTCTTTATATATGTATATATATATATATAT
>JBAMHV010000017.1:13955249-13982317 GCA_037177535.1 Pseudomugil gertrudae
AATGTGCAAAAATGTATATTGATCACTTTATCGGGCCTTAAGGTGAAATACATGGCACCCTAAGAAACAACCTTTAAAATAGTAGAAAACAACTGGAAAACAAAGAGCAGGATTTCACAAAATTCATATAAATAATGGAAACAATACAAATAAATAAAAATGTAAATATGATTGTATGCTTAGTAAATGCTTTTGTGCCACTCCTAAGACTCATTTTGTCTCCTAATTATGCACTTTTGATATTGCTTTTTACCCTCTCCACTGTGGCTGTGTTTGGCTCCTTATAGATATCCTAATTGTGGGGAAAGTATTTTTACATTATCATTAGTATTACTGCTTGTTTGAGCAAAAAAAATCTGCATCTACACTTATACACATCATACATCACTGGGACTAATAAGGCTTAATGAATACAATAAGAGACATTTTTAATATATCATTTATCGTGTTTGGTACATTAACTTTTCACACACACACACACAGCATCTTGTTTTTCACCAGCATCGCCAGCTTCACGGCAGCCTAGCAACGCGGTTGCCCTGCAACGCAGGAGTTTGTGGTCCGAGAGGCGCTTCTTGCTTCAATCAGCTGCGGATGGATCGCAGGTGTGCGCTTAAATAACGCGCTTTAAACCTACTTTGAATGCAACCCGCGCTTTGTGGCAAAACACATCTCGTCATCTCAAGATGTTTGCCTGCTTCTGGCTTCTCGTTTGTGTTTGTGCCACCTGTCGCTTTCTAACCGCTAAACATGTGATGATTGGTCAGCCACAGAGAGTCCCAGTCAACAGCACTGGCGTGTTGAAGGCTGCACGGTTTGCTGTGGTTCAATTTAACAGAGTCAACGTAGAAGAGCTGCTTGCATACAAAATACTGAACGTCACCTCAGCCAAAATGCAGGTAAAACTTTTTTTCCCCACGAGCCACAATTGTGTGTTTTTTAAATGAGCAGTTGCCAAGAAATCCCTCCGTTTAACATAGATTGTCGCCGGGATAAACTACATCCTGGATGTGCAGCTGGACGCACGGTGTGCAAGAGGAGAGGCACGGATGACAGTGCGCCATGTGCTCTGCACTCTAAACCCAAGGTTGGTAATATTGTGCAAGCTGTCAGACACAGCTTAAAGAAAACAACCTAAAAGCCCAATGTTGCAACTGTGCAGCTTTCTGTCCTGCAGTGTGGTTTGAATGTGGACATGATGATGTACTAATGTGCCATTCCTTCCAGGAGCCCCAGTGTTACAGAAGTCCCCTGGGAGAATTTACGTGTACTTACAGAAAACAAGTGTCAGCGAGATTAAAAAGGAATATTTTGGGGTATTCTTGCTGGTGTTTGAGTGTGTTCCTAAAGTTTTTTTTCCCCCCTTTGCATAGTTGAATCTGTATATATATATATATATATATATATATATATATATATCATTGTCTTAACATTGTGCAAGATAATTTCATAGACTTGTACCTATTCTGCATTGTATAGTGTCCGTCTCCCCCCTCCCAAAAAAAATGAAGGGGGCATAATTATTCCATTGAGTGACTGAGGAAGCTTTACTGTGCCTCGTCTCCCAGTGTGTGTCCTGGCAGCTATAAAGCTCTGGTTGCGTGTCAAGCTTGGTCAGACACATGGCCGCTAAACTGAGATGAGGTTACATCTCTCAATGCTATACAACCACAGCCTCCAGAAGGGCTCTGTATGGAGGATTACAGGCATTTTCAGATTACTGTTAAGCAAGACTGGACTGTCTGCTGCTTTGACCCCCTTTTTGGAAATTAGGGGGGTAGAACCAGTTCACTGACTGGGATGAATGAAGGTGTACAGCACGAGGAAAGCTAGTGTAAGAATATGTCACCATGTGTAGTATTTGGTTGAAGTAATGTGTGTGTGTGTGTGTGTGTGTATAAAAATGTTATGTTTAAATTTCCGCAGTGTTAAAATGGAGGAAGTCATCCATTTTTAAAAAAAATTGGACTTATCAAAATGGTGGTGGAGAATAAAAGGGTCTGCAACTGTTTAACACTGATTACATTAAATTATTGCTTGCATCAGTGGCTCGCACACCCCTTTCCCAACCCACAATGTCTCTAATTGTGGATGTCTTAATCAAACTGAGTAAAATGTAAAGAATCGGCTGGCACCTCATATTTAGAAGCGGGGGTCAGGAATGTGGGAGGGTTGGAGGGATACCCCTGTTGGAAGACTATCATTGACGCTATCGGGCCAGGAGTTTGCTCTGTCCATCTGCCACTCCACTCACCCACCCAGTGACACACTAACAGGTGCGTGCATGCAGATACACGTGTGTGTGTTTTTGTGCACACACTCGCATGCTCCACCCCACACTCTGGCCCTACCCCTGTCCTCACTTAGCCTGGGCAGCAGATGGTGAGGGGTAAGGCTTGTAGTCCCCCTCCCAACTCCAAGCCACCAGTTCCATCACCCCGTATTTCCCCCCTTACGAACATCACCCCACCCTTCTTTGTGTTGTTCAAGAGCCTGAGTGTTGAAAGGCGAGCCCCAGCTCGCCCCCCCCACCCTACAAATCCTTGGCTAGCTGCCATTGGCGGGGCTCAGTCAGGTGTCCTAATGCTTCAGTTAGGGGAGGAAACGCTGGTTAATCTGCCCATCGCGTGCCACCGGCCATGGCCTGGCCTCTTTGTGTCTGGCACCCCTCTGATCAGTCCCTCCACCCCTTCATCTGTCTTTTCCCTCTTCCAACCCAGTTTCTCTTCTCCAAGTTAGTGTCATCCTTCCTAAGAGATCAAGTCCACTATCTTAGTACCTTTATAACTTGATTCTAACCATTGCCTTCTGGTGTTGACCGTTGTGACCATCTTGTTGTGATCACTCATTACACGATTCTCCATTAGTGCCTACTCATCATTGCGATCCAGTGTACCCACAAATGCACCTTTTTATAAGCAGAGGTACAATGATACTGCTGTAGCTTACGTTTCTTACTTATGGCGCATATTCAGCCTTTTCCACAAAGATATGTAACTCCAGCAATCATTACGTTCCGCTGCTCATATTCCTCTTGAAAACACGATCCAGAGTCATGCTCACTGACCTCATTGTCAATCCCAAGCTATAGTACATCAGTATTAAATAAGGGTGAGCCAGTCATGTCAGAGTAGCTTCCAATGGGAAACGTGTCTAAAACTATGAAATAGCTGTTATGTTAAAACATTAAAGTAGATTTAGGGAATAGATTTATTAAGATTAAAGTGTATAACTTTTTCTGGTATCCAACAAGCTTTGCCTCTTTCATGATGGACGGGCGATATCATGTCACCTTTTTTGAAGGTGCTCTGCTCTGATTAGGATGAATAATGCTTAGATGCTCTTTTGAGGAGACTGATACGGCGGTGTTGCATAACCATTGAGAGGTCATTACCATTTGACCCCTGCTGACCCTTTTTTTTTGATTGACCCCTGGTTTGGTCACCTTCAGAGCTCAGGCAGGAAAATAAGGTCGGAGTTCAAAAGATCCTCAGCTGTGTGTTCGTAGAAACGGCAGTGCTTACTCACCTCATGGGCAGTTTTTATATATAAAAAAAACCACAAGTGTAACTTGATGTTTTTGCCCTTTCTTTAAAACAATAGGAAAGGTTGGATTAAATCTGCCTCATTGCTGTGCAGCTGCAGCAGAATATTAGATGTATTAATATTGGAAAACAAGTGGATATTTGTGATGCTTTCCAATTATAACATTTGACAGATTTTCACATTTTACCTGTCGTTTTGTGCATTTTTATTGCCTTTATGTACGAAAGAGCACGCATTCTCTTTCTTCAGCATTGTGGCCAAAGCAACAAATCCGCCATAGTCGTCTTTTGAAACACAGCTGTGGTTTGTTTTTCAACTTCCTGTTTGTGACCAGCGTGCAGGGTTTCCTCGCAATCAGTGCTGCGGCAGGAGGGAGAAAAATCAATACTTTCAATGTAATGTGTGGCCAGTGCAAGAAGAGAATGATTTATGTAGGAAAGGCTAGTCACTGAATCAGATAGGATATGTGCTTGGTGGCTGGATGAATGAAGAGAAGCAAGGTTGGAGACACAGCAAAACAAAAAGAACTACAAAAGGTTAAAGTGCATTTTGCTGCTGTTGGCTGCAGCACCACTCCTCTCCTCTTCCTGTCCTTTTTTTTCCTCTCTTCAACAAACCATGCTCCCTGGCCATCCCGATTAATCTTAGCTCTGTGGTATTATAAAACTAAAGACCAAGAGGACACACATGCACAGCACACACACTAGGAGTTTAGCGGGTTGGGGACCACTAGCCAAAAAACAGCATATGTCCCCTTCCCCTCCAGATTAATGGGAGCATGGTAATATTACAATCCAGTGAGTGAGGAGGGGATAAGGGGCAGGAGTGCAGAAGGGTGGGAGATGAAAGGTAGAGGGAGAGTGCAAGAGCCTGGCAGACAGACTGAGATTCAGGGGGAAGCACGAGGCAAGAAGAACGAAAGCATGTCTGCGAGGCAAAGGAGGAGAGCGCAAGTCTCCAAGAGAGATGGAGAGATGTGGAGGCGGGAAAAAGCAAGAGATGCGAGGACATAACAACCATAGAGAAATGTGTGTGTTTGCTTTATTGCAGTGGCCCCACCTACCCCTCCATCCTGTTAAGGAGGCACAGTCCCAAGGAGGAGGGGTAGGATGGTAGGCTCCCCTCCCTCAGTCAGCGACACAGACACACACTCTCTCTGTGGCTCATACACGCACTCTGCTCCGTGAGGGAGCAGTCGCTGAGGAGCTCTGGATAGATCATGCAAGGTTCTGCAGGTGTCCCACCCTTCTCACCAAACATGGATGGTTCAGGAGGTACTATTGATGTTTACTTTTTCTATTTAACCCTTGTAAGTTATTTGTTTTATCATTAGTTTTTCTGCTTTTCTCTTCCTGTTTTTCTCATTTGTAGGTTTGCTCTCCTTGTTTCAGACTAATCCTTCAGCCTCCGCTGTTTGTGTGAGATTGCGTGTGCATTTGTGTGAAGCTGAATGCATGGTTGTACAGTTGTTTACAAGCTGTACTGTAGCCGCAGGTCTGGCAACTTTAGCAGAGTAGATTCTAGTAGATACAGGTGCTTCATGGTGATTTAATTTTATTATCTTGTAATGTAGTTTAGGAACATGTTATATAGGGTTCATGGCTGTGGCTGCTGGTATAATTATTTCTTGAATTTCTTGTTTTATTGCACTTTTAAGGGTGGAGGAAGACAAAGCGCATTATGTATGCCTTGTGTACACCCTCTATATGCGTATTCATGATGTTTGGGTGAAACCTCAGTCAGTATGAGAAAAAACATCCTTATAAGAAGAGCCTTTTTGGATTAAAATAGTGAAAATTAACAATTTAAGAGTTTATTTGAGTTTTTTTAGTTGGTTAATTATATTCATAGTAATATGTTTAAACTACAAGTTATGCAGTACTGTAATTTTTTTTGTTTCATCATAAAAAGTAGATCTGAGTGGCAAAATAGAGACTTAATTGGTCAAAGGCCAAACTCAATAATATGTTTTATTGGGAAAAAATAGGAATGATGGCAGCAATAATCCTATAATCACGAGGGTGTGTGTGAGCACATGTCTTGTATGTAGCGTGGTGTACAGGCAGACACCCAATACACCCCTCTACTGTTCATGCTTGAGATTAAACATAATTTAAATTTAAGACTTATTTTATGCAATGATCAAAATGTGTATATATACTGTATATATATCACATTTTTATATATGTTTAAATCTGCTTTTTTTTTAACACATTGGCTGTGGTTTTATGTGCTGAATCCCAGTATGATTTTACTGCAATGTGTAAGATAAAAGGTTTATAACCATTTCCATGATGTGTGATGACACTAAGACTGGTTTTACTAAAATGAATCAAACATTTGGCTCATTTTTGTAGCTTTCACTTGTTTATCACACACAACTGGAGTATTCATGTTAATTACCATATTTTCATAAGTTATTAAATCTTTTTTTTCCAATGTTCCAAGTTTTTAGGACAGCCCACTGTAATGTTAATTATTTAGTAACAGTGTTGTCGGTGTGAGCTTCTGGACCTCTGTTTTGTGGTTGTTTATTAAAACACACATGACAGAAAACTTCTAAATCCTTTCTATATATCTGTTCTCTTTACAAAACCTGCCCCGCATCCTTTTTTCCCCTGCTCGTTCTTTTGGTGAAAGCTGTGTTCTCCTCAACCTTTTTTTTAAGCCAGTATTGACCTTTGATAGTATTATCCACAGAGCGTGTGGCGGGGCCAGGGTCACATCCCTCTAGGGTTTGGATGGTCAGGCCTCTGGCCACAATTTGGTCAGAGAGTGGCCAATAGGACCTAAGCTGTGGTCATCCTTCAATCTAGCTCCTTTCAAAACAGAGGTCACGCGAGTCAAAGGGTAATAAGTTTAACCCTTCAAGGGGTTAGAAGTCAGAGGTCACAAACAAGGCTATTGGGAGAAGATTTGATTCATCAATCAGTGGCACTCCTGGTTATATCTGTGCATATCGATGACATGCTCATTTCTACCAATCTCATTTGCATGGCTTGCAAAGCACAAAGGACAGCCATGATCATGTACGTTTGAGCTAATAAGACATTTATAATATTTCAGTGTAGTTGTTTTGCGTAAAATCCGTGCCATGGTTGTTGTTAAGGCTCCATTTTCTTTGTGCGTAGCACTCTTAAACATTTCTAATATATCTGCATTATATGTGATAAGCTGCTCAGACTCCAAATACAACATTTGTCTGTTGAGATTAAATTTTCTTCTACTACAGGCATCTGGGATAATAGTAATATGTAATAAAACATGTTATTAAATGTGATTCTATTTGTTCCAAAATGTATGTTGTAGTTCACAAAATTTTCAGGGTTAACTCAGATTTTTGCGTTACATTTTTTTAAATAGCCAAACTGCACCAAATGGACCAAATGATGGCATTTTAAATGTTTTTTAATATTTAGTTTTTGCAGCTTGTCTCTTTCTTGGATAAAGTCAAAGCCATTAATATGATTTTGATATGAATGAATGCAGGCTTATGTGAAGGGGTGTGGCTTTTCCTGTGCATTTTCCCTGCTTGTATTTTCAGACTCCTATTTAAGCATTCAGCCTTCAAATATCTTTTTATTGGAATAATTTAGCTGATTGTGAATGTGACAGTTTCTCAAATTCAGCATTAGATGAGCAAGTGTATCCCTTCTAGTGTATCTGAAATGGTGCTGCGCTGATGTTTCAGCATCTTCCAGAGATCTCCTTTCCCTGGCTGATATTAGCGATGTGTCAGCATTAAGCAAGGCCTGCCTGCTGAGCTGCTGGGGCTGTGGTGGCGACCAGCCCAGCCTGGCCAAAGGCCAGACTAGACATGTCTTGGCAATAGACAACAGAGATGTGACAGGATCAAGAATTGGCAAAAATATGCTCCTACAGCTTGCAGTATTGTTGATTCACAGATCTGCAAAGCCTGACAATATATTTAATGCATACTCTTCTAAGATTATGCTTATATCTCATGTTTTTCTTCAGTTTACCATGGGGAAAGAGAGAAGGTGGCCAATAATGGAGATGATTGAGGGCATACAACATAAATCCCAGGTCAAACTCCAAACCAAGATGTCAGAGCTATGTGGTATGTCCCTTTCACAAATTTGTCACTTCCAACTCCAATGTGTGACTTTATTTAATTCTACACTTGCATGTTGCATATAGACTATGATGGGTGTGTGTGAGACTGTAGGACGTGTGCATGCCATTAAGTGTGCGAATAAGAGAGATGTACATGTTGCTCAGTCAGCTATTGCACAGACAGAGACCATCAATCACAAATGCATGGCGAGCTGCATTGCTCTTTTGCTGGTCCCTCAAGTCTCCTCCCAGGGCCAGAATTACACTGCACTTTACTTGCAAATACTGCATTTTCCTGGACTTAATCATAACTCTGCACTGTAACTCGTGCACCACATTTGTGCAGTTCCACATGTATTTTGTCAAGTACAGCTACATGCATTATTTCTAACAGTTTTTGATGCAGAGCCTACAGTAATATGTGCATATTATAAAGCCCATGCTTTGGGCACCATCTTAATATGGAATGCACTACATTGCAGAAGGAGTCTGCTAGTAGACCTTCATCATGCTCCCAACAATGCTGTTTCTTTCTATTCCTTATATATGCATCTAATGTCACATGTCATGTTCCATATGCGCTCTTTGCCCTTATTGTTTGTCCATATTATCAATACATACATTTTTATAAGCAACTTTGTTCCAACATCCTAAATGCCTGGTCAAAATATTTCACCCAAAAATCTTATAAAATTACTGTTGCTTTGTGGTACGGTGAAAAACACACCTATTTGTACATAAAGACTTTGGGTTTTGGTAAGAAATGATAAGACAGGGTTAAATGCATTAGCTAGTGGTTTGGAGAGCGCATTTGATAAGCAGTTGGATTGATCAGTGTTGTGATAAAAATATGTAATATGTTTTGTGTTTTATACATTGGGTTACAACATGAAACATTAACTTAATGTTTATTGTAACTATAGCAGAAGCTGCTTAACCTGTGCAGGTTTTTATTCTGTAGAAAAATGTTTAATTTGAATACAAATGCTGAAAAATACCTAAAGTGTCTCTGGTAATCAAGGGTAATAAGAAAATATGTAAAAAATGATATCTAATAAATAAATCTAATCAAATTACAGTAGATAGAAAAATGAAGTGAACATATTTAGATTTTGTATTATATTATGAAATAATGGAAGAGTTGATTTTTAACCTTCCAGATGTTTTTTTCTGTTTCCCAGATTAATGCTAAAAGAAACTTATCGGTGATGAGATTTTACTGAAGTAATGTAGCGCCTGAGCTGAGAGTGGCTCTTCACAAAGGTCACATATTACTGACTGCTGTGCTTGTTGTGATGTGAACAATAAAACCACCAATACCGCCTGTGAAACATAACTTTAATGGTAATGTTGACATGGGTTTAATCGCTGAAATGGAAAACAGACATTTAATAAATATAGAATAGTCTTTCACTTTTATTCATGAAACCTTGTAACTGTATAATTCATATATTGATATACTACTAGTAAAAATTTTAAATACACTTTCCTGTTACATCCAAACTGTGTCCAATATTTATATTGGACGCACACACACACACACACACACACACACATATATATATATATATATATATTACACACATTATAGTGTGTGTCAGTTATAGCACACGTCAATAGGATTTTTTTTTACAGTTAATTAATTTCTTATACTTTCTGTAGTGCATCAGTAAGGACGGGACACTGTTTGGATCTATATATCAGATGTGTTGAAATTTACTTATATATACCTATATAGATAAATAATTATTGATGCATTTTATAACACATGATGATGCTGGGATTTAGTTTAAATGCCAAATGTTTCACTTTGTGGCAGTCAATATATATGTTTGACTACTTTTTTTTGGCAAAGACAAAATACGCAGTAGTCAAAGATTGATTTTATTGTTTATCTTGAAATTTTCCACCGGTGTTAGTATATTTTTCTTAAATTTGTTTGACCACAGTAAAGATGTAGTTAAGATGAACTTCTACATCTTTTTTAGCATGGGATCAAATATTTAAAAAATACAAGGGGTTTTAATCACAAATAAATATCACAATAAATAAACACATGATTACTCTTATAACTCTTAACAAATTTAATGTAGGAATGGATCAGTTTATATTAATGGGAAACATAACGGGGCCAATTTTCCAAATAAAGGGGCAATATCCATCTTAGGAGATGGTTGGAATTAAACATTAAATTAATATTTTAGTAATGCTGTAATAAGCAATAGAAGCTGACAAGATTGTGTGATGTCTTTCAGTGCTGGTTCCATCTGTTATGCACTGAGAATGAACAGAGACAGTGAAATGACCACAGGTCTGAAGCTGAATGCTCCTCTGGAAAAGGCCAGACTTCCCTGCTAATTTACACGAGACATAAATCCACATTTAAATGGCTGAAAATTGCTGGGGCGGCTTATACACTGGAGCATATGAAATTATAATTGTAGTCAGCCATGTGTGCGTGGGGGCTTGGATTGATATAAGATTTAAGAGATGTGTTGAGAAATTATGCATCCAATAACTGAGATGGGATGTAAATATGATCAGAATAGTCCATAGTTCAATGTGTCATGTGAATCTGCAGAGCAGGGGCCAAACAGCAGCCAGCCTCATACAAAATGACTTTTAAATGTAAGTTTTTTATAATTGGACCAAACGTGTGTGTGCCTGGCAGCAGATGGTTATTGTTATAAATATGCAGGCTGTCTTTATTATTTAAACATATTTTAAACAAATGTTTGCTTTCAATGCAACAACAATAATAATATTAAAATTATACAACCTAAAAGTAATTCTCCAAATTGACCCCCCCAATTGAAAGCAATTGATGACAGATAAAAAATTATTTTCAGATAATATTTGCATGTATTCATGAAGGCTTAGTTGCCTGTATCTTGTGCATGGCTGAAATGTCTGTACAGCAGACGAAGCCACATTTGTTGTCCTGCTCAAACTGATGCAGTTTGATTAGTTTCACAATGCTAGGCTACATTACACCCCTCCTCATCCTTAACTCCCTCTTTCCCTCTGTTTCTCAGATAAGTTTTTTTTCTTTCACCTCTACAAAGGGGTTCCTAACGGAAAGGCTGAGACAAATAGACATGTCACATCAGTTCATAGAGATCCCAATTGTTTTTAGCCACTCTGCAACTCTAAGAGGTCTATGGGTTACCTCTGTTTTTCTGCATGGCTTCCCATACACAAATGCATTGCTCATGCTCTAACACAGCTCTCGCACACCATGCTGCACTTTGACATTGATACGTATGCTGTAAATGTGTAGTAACATCTTTTGCTGATTTTTTTTTTCTTCTGAATGTCACTACATTTTAGTAATTTTGCCTAAACCATAAACAAATGGTACAATATGGCTCACCGGGAGGCCTGTTACAAACCTGTTTCCTAATCTGAGCTGTTCTGTCTATTGTATCAGCCTCTTTTCAAAAATTGACCTCCAACTGATACAATGCGTCAGTCTTTTTGTCAGAGGAGAACAATTGCTTGTACAGTGAAAGTCCAGTGCTTTAATGAAGTGCTGTAGCAAACTCGTTGGTTACAAGGCACGAAGGGTGGTTTGTTTTTGCTCCTTAACATTAGATGACAGCTAACGAAGCAGATAACAGCCTGAAAGAAGCTGAACTTCACATAGTGATATCATTTGAATGTTTTTTACTGTATGTTCAACATAACGCATCTGTTCAGGATAAGTATAAATGAGTCCCAATAAAGAAATTGGTGATGGTTGTAAGAATGACTATAAATGTTCAGTATGAGCCATTATGAGGAAAAATGGCCACAAATAGTGAAGAATGGTGTTTATGAAGATACTACTACTACTACATATTACACCTCTTGCACTGATTTACTTGTCATTGGGCACAGACTGAAACAGAATTATAGTCAGAGGTTATCGGTATAAATCAGGAATCAGCTACTCCAGTCCTTCAGTGCCAGTGTCCTGCAGGTTTTAAAGGTTTCCCCCACGCCAACACACCTGACTCAATTAATGGATAATTAACAGACCTGTGGAAAACTTCCCAAAATGCTCTCTGAGAGCTATCTCACATGAATCAAATGTTGTGGAAGAGGGAAACATCTAAAACCTGAAGGACACCAACCCTTGGGGACTGGAGTTGTCCATTCCTGGTGTAAACTTAAATTGACCATGTCTAGCCCCTAGCCCCCCCCTTCTCGGTGCTTCCTCTCTCAGCGCTCTGAGTGTTCAGCTTTTTATATTCAAGTTCAACCACACAACAGAGCTGGTAGAGGCCTGAGAGCCACGCTGCAGGTGCAGAGCGAGAGGGAAATGCAGGATAAAATAGTTTTTGGAGACCATGTAACATAGATGACCAAATGGTTTGCAAAGCATCTGACCTGGACATCCTAAAAACACATCAGTAAAAAAAAGAAAGACCCTAGACTGATTAAAATGATCTAATATTCCTTCTTAATAGTGCTTGCATGATTTTATGCTAAACTGTTAGGGGACAGGTTGGGGGGCCTCATGATGTTGGGACAGATGGCATTTAGCTCTAGCTGTGCCGAGCTCAGTGGGACCCGAAGCTTAAGAGGTTAGGCCTGTCAAAACCACTCTGTTCATTCACTGCCTAACAAAGTGTGGACTGTCAGCCTGTTCCGTTTAATAAACTTAAGATTTTTCTTTTGTCAACGCCTGAGCAACACTTTGCAACTCGATGACCTGAATATCCCCAAGATGCACCCAGGCTTAGTGGAAAAGAAGCACCTCTGGCCAGAGACTTGCTTAAATGTTTAGACATATGTCCGCTGTGGTCAGCTGGACTGCAGAAGCTGACTGTCTTGTTTTGATTTGTTTTGTAATAATAAAAAAAAGACAATGTGGTTAAAATACTTTTCAGTATTGTAAATGCAAGTTAGCGTGATGCATATATGCCACGTTCTGCTGGATTCCAGTAGAGAAAACTCCTACTCAAACTCATACAACAGTTTATTAAACATTTATATTATGATTATTAATATACATTATTCTCTCTATTAGTTTAATTAATATTTAGTTGTGTTTTCTTTTATTTGAACAAGGTCCACAGAAATTTCAAAGGATCTTACTTCACCACAAGAGGGAGACAAACTTTAATATGCAGAGTAGTTTTCCATCACACTGTACATCCTCCCCACCGAGCTATGCTGGTAATCTGTACACAAAATGCCTACGACACAACAAATTCTTTAACATTTCAGAACTATTTGAACTTGTGAATGTGCAAAGCTGTTCTTTGATTTCTTTTCTTTTTCATTTACTCATTTTCTCCTACCCATCTCTTAATTTGTTTCAGTGTTTAGGGTCAAAGGGCTGCAGGCTGGTGAATGGTGACCTGAGCGGGATGCCTGGGTGACATCTGACCTCTAACTGGGTGTGTGGGTGACCCCAGAGGATACAGCCCAACAATGGGAGGCACGTGCCTTGGCCTAATCACCATGGTAACACGAGACCTTTAGGGGAAAGGTGGGGAGGGGGGGTCAAAGCTCTGTCTTTATCCTGATTGTTGTTAGCCATCTGCTGTCAATTGACTCTTCTAGATACAACACACACCCACCACAGAAACGGATGTATGTGGGTGTGATGAAGAGGGAAGGAGTGAGAAATCTAAGGCTGACTGGGTAATCTCTGCAGGCAACTGTGATGGTGCTTTTTATTCTCACAATCACCTGGAGAGATTCTGCAGTTTGCCTAACAAACTTAATAAAAGAAACACTTAAACTCTCTGTTTCATCTCCAGTCTGTCGTTAATAACCTATTAAGAATTTTTTGGCATTGTTTAGCCAGCACATTTCAAGAGTCATCTCTTTTGTTTTATGTTAAGAGACCACATTGTTTGGCTGAAAACCTATCTGCCAACCTGAACCGATGATTAAAGAGGGTTTCACCCTCTTAAAGTAATGATCTTTGCACAATGGATGAGTAATTTCCATGTGACTGTTTCAGTTTGTCTCTTTATGCCTGGTTGTTAAAAGTCGAAATGATGTTGTGACTAGTTGAAAGAAGGTGGAGGGTGGGCAATAAAATCCTGAATAAGGGCCAACAGGTGCAGTCCACCTGGAAGAAAATGTTTTATATTTTCACAGTGAGCTTCTTTGATGCTGTGAAAGCTGCACACACTGCACAGCTGCAGCCTTTGTGATGCCGCAACTTTCTTCAACTTTATGAACACGTTTCCCTTTAGATTCCATGTGAAGTGATATTCAATATATCTGCTTTGTTTTTTTAAAAAATATTATTATAATGCTTTGGTTTCTCACCAGAGTCCTGTCTCTTACCCCTCCTCCATCTCTGGTTTCCCCGTCTCATCTCCATCTCCTTGTATTCTGTTGCGTTTTGGTCAAATCTCAGCTGGCAACTGTGAGTCGTTCACTAGCTGCTCTCACAATGGCCTCTGGGATTATGCTAAACACAGCGCCTCGGCTGCTTTCCACATCGACCGGCGTCAACTACACCCTTTGGAGCACAGAGGAAGGAGATGGAGGATTCTCAATGAAGATGTCACTGCAATTACACAAGCTCATTTCACAGACACCCTCTGTGTCTGCTCGTCTAACTCTCACACCCCCCCCACTCCCCAACTTGTCCACTTTTTTCCCCAAAATTTCTTTTCGACACTCTTTTGAAGTGCAGCCTCATCTCTTGCAGCTCTTTCATAATGCATGCCCATTTTGAATTTGCATGAATTCACCATCCAGATGCTTCTGCTGCCATCCTGACTTATGATGATGTGCACTGTACAGTGATGGTTATTGTATTACTGCAGGTTGAAAAGAATAATAATATCTTGTTTTTATTAGGGCTAATTTTGTATTATTCCACTAACCATAAGTAGCAGGAGAGCCAAAATGTCTTGTAATATGTTTGGACGAAGGAGGAACTTTCTGATGTGGATGATACTGCATCAGGAACTGATTGGCTGATGACTAATTGCCAACAGTACTTGATGCATTGCCTTCAGCATCGAAAGAAACATCATGAAGTACTTGCTCATTTTATTCTGTGATAAATGCAATTCATATTAACCCTTTTTTTGTCTATGGAGGATATTTTTTAACTGGTTTCATAAAATGATGCTGGACTATGATGTCCGTGTTACGCCAATATGAAACCACCTCTGCGTAGGTTCTATTTAGTTTGGTTACACTGAAAAACAGAACTAAAGGGAATGTTCTGGTGGACTTTTCAGTGTTGAATAAAAACCTTTTAATCTCAATTGTTTTAAAATGGCTTTCATGAATTGTGTGTCTCGTGTCTGTTTCTCTGGATGTTCAAGTGTGTTTAAAGCCATGCCAAGTAAAATAAACTTTAAGTGAAGAGTAAAGTGTTGTGCTTGTTTTGTGTATGTGTGTATTTTGTCCTCCATATTTCTTTGAGCACAGAGATGGAAAATAACAGAAAATCCATTGTCTGATTTTCAGGTTTTAAGGATTTGATCTGCGCCGTACTGAGTGCTACATTGTGTAAAATGATCCAGCAGATGCACAAAAAAATGGCATATTGCACATTGTTTTAGGTTTCTTTTTTAAACTAAATCAAAATACAGGAGCAGTGTGTAAAATAACTAAGTACATCCCATAATTCAGGAGCTTGTAGAACCACCTTTACCTACAATAGCTTATAATTATCGTTTTCAATGCAAAGCTATAACATGAAGGAATTTTGGCACACTTGTGTTTTTCTGAGCATTGCAGAAAAAGCAGGAATGGAGATGGAATGAACCTGTGGACATCTTCTGGGAAGAAGTAGGGATGTCAACTTGTGGAAAAATCATAAAAATCACTCATATTGTTTGGAAATGGCCTTACATCTCTTAGATGAGTGTGCAGGACAGTTGTGCTCCTATAATCACTGATGAAATCTTTCTTTCAAGGCAATTTTAGGCAAGGTAAGATTCAAAGTGCTTTACAGAAATTGAAATTTATTTAAAATCATAATCAATTCCAAAAACAAAAGCTTTTGAATCGCAGCTGAGAACAGGTGGATTTTTAACATGGATTTAAATAAGCGGAGAGTTTCAGCTGATTCTGGGACCAGACGTGCAGCATAGAAGCTGAATGCAGCTTCTCCATGGCTCCTTCTGACTCTGAACTGATAAAAAAAAACTGGATCCAGATGACCTGAAAGTTAACTGCTTCATACTGGATCAAAGGATCTCTAATGTTTTTTTTTATCCTAAACTAATCTAAGCTTTTTAGACCAGCAACACAACTGCAAAGTCCATCTTCTGATGGACAGTTTCATTACATGACATGTTGAAATATACATTATTAATCCATTACAATGCAGTGTTTTGTAAATAACAGTAAAATCAGTTGATAGTTAATAGTTTTTTATTTATACCAATGGCTCCTGGCAGTAGCTAACTAATAAAACACACCTGAATGTTCCAGATTAAACTTTCTGATGGTCACATATGTGTTGCCGATGTCTAAGGAAGGTTGTAGTCTATTTTATTTCTTTACATATTCTACTTACATTTGACAGTTTTTGTTTGTTTGTTTTTTCAAATGTCTAGTTTTATCACAGCAAAGATTTGAACCTTTAAAATGTCAGGTTTAAACATTTCTGGGTTAATTTTAACTCCAAAAAAGTGATTTTAACATGTTGAGAGTGAAATGTTAGCTAGCACTAGAGTTATTTCATATTAACTATCCCAACTCGTTTCAGACATAAATCAACTCGGCCTCCAAACTACAGAGTGAAATGTTGTTTCTTGGGTTTAAATGAAGACAGTTGATTATCTAAGAGTTTAGATCCACTTCATACGGACACAATTACGCTCCATCCACATATTAAACTACAAGTTTATCCATCACTGCCATTATCTGCCCATCCACTTCCCTTAGTGAAGTGAATGTGTTCGACCTGAAATGCTTTAACCTGAAGAGTTTTTTTAACCAGCGGGTTAAGATTAATAGTGCAGAGTATAAAGCTGCACTTGTGATTGGTTTTGCAGTGGAAGATGATATTTCAGTCATCTGTGGTTTACTTTTAGTTGTTTATGTTTTGGTAAACAAGCTGCTCACAGAGAATTTTGACGAGCAAAACCACACATTCATATTGTTGAGTTCAAAATATTTTATTCCAGTACATGGTAGACTTTTTAGGGACTGCAACAATTAAGACTTAATATTTAACACTCTACAGTGTTCATTTTAAATTCTTTCATTGTTATTTTAACAAAGGTGTGGGAGTTTATAGGATAACGCTCACTTTAATATATTTAACTATTTTTAAAATGTCAATTTAACATCTCACCTATTGTAATGTGATATGGTGTAATATGTTTCCAAGTTACCTAAAGAAACTGGAAAATCTACAAAAGAAAATATTGCGAGCCCTGTCTCGGTAAAGTTTTAATGCTCCTTCTCGCCCCCTGTTTAATAATTTTGGTCTTACTTACTTTTACTTTTACTTACTTTTGGATTTACTGAGTTAAATACATTTCAAAATACATGCATGATGTATAATACTGTTAATAAAATGTAATAAAATAAAAATAAAAAATGTCTTATTAATGGTAAAAAAAGACATCATATTAGTCGGAGCATTGCATGTAGGGGCCCACAGATGTGGAATGGGCTTAATGAAAAGCTGAAAGTGTTGAAATCCATCTCCACCTTTAAAAAATGTCAAAGAAAAATCTGATTAGTTCTTATACATGTTAACTATGGTCCAAAAAAATAGTTTGATCTAGGAAAGCATTGTGTGTCCAAATGTATGTTATATTATGTTGGTATGTATGAAAATCTCACGCTCTTTCTTGTTCTACGCATTCAATTCAACTAATATTGTTCTGTCATTCTGCACTCAAACTTCCTTCTAAAAGTTTATTATAGCTTCCTGGAGAGTTTAGATTCACACACAGATAATGGCTGAACTCTAATGAACAGTGATGAATTGTGTAAATATGTGTGTGTGAATAAAGAAAGAATAAAGAGCTCAGAAGTGTGGAGCTATATAAACCTTGAAAAGTGTTGAAATAAAGACTTCTAACTTTTTACTGTGATTCTAATGAAGCGTATAAGTTGCTCAGATCACCTTTAGATGATGAAGGTAACAACAGGTAGGATCTGCATGTGCAATTATTCTTTAATAAGAGTGTTTCATTTTTAAGTAGGCCTATATTTCCTCTGAAGTGCAGCACAAACAAGACATGTTAACAATTGTGAAAAGGGAAAGTTTCTTTAAGTTTTCAGAATGATTATAAGAAAAACAGAAAATAATTTGCATAGCAGCAATTTCGTCTTTCACGTGTTTTTCTCATCTATCATCTCCTTCCTTGGTGTTTGTTAGTCTATAGAGGGAGCCACAGTATCCTGCGGATGGTTTATCATATCCTTGGTGTATAGTGAGAAAACCCCGGAGCTCAACCTGCCCGGTTACCCCCCACCCCCCCTCTCTGTCTCTCTCTCTCTCCAGTATGTCATACTGTACTAACCGCACGTTCATCACAAGCTTGTGCTCCGTCAAACATCTAACAACCACTGCACCGTCTCAACGATAACATAATACATTAAAATAACCAGCCTGCATCACACAGAAACAAGCCGGGGGACCTTTTCTTCAGCGCGCCGCAGGTAATCTCAGGTACGTTGAGAATGGACAGAAAAGCGGATGCATGCAGCATTCTGTTTTTATGATCAATTAATCAATTTCAATTAACAACTTTAAAGATATACAGTGAATAAAGCAACGGGGAAACCATCCAGAGACATGCGTTTTGTTTTATGTAATTCATTGGCTCAAAATGACCTGTAACAAGTGTCGCTGTGGGAAAAATGTTCCTAATGAAGAAGGGTGAAATGCCCAGATTACTTGTTTAGTTGGACTTCTGTTGTTTACAACGTTTTAATTAGCATCAAGCATGCACGGGTGCCAAACTTGTTCGTTTTAACAACAGATTGGCACACGAGGACGTGTTTACGCACGATCTTTACGCGTATTACGCGCTCATCCTTTTGGTTAAAAAAACAGAAAAAAAGAAGAAAAAAAACTTTTGCTCAGTTTAAATCGCAGATTTGCCTGGAGAGGTGCCAACATAAACATCACGCCAGCAGTGGGAGATGTTGGGACTCGTTAAGCAATGCCATCAATGATGTAATAACTGGTATTAAAACTTGTAGGCTTGTCAAACAGAAAATGATCTTGCACTCTCTATCCGCACGGTCCCTCCTGAATCTCGTTACAGTGCTTCTCCGACGCTTGGGCAACATGCTGGGGATCTACGTGTGTCTTTGTGGGGTTTTAACACTGGTTCTGTCTCAGGAGACTCGGGAGCCCATCTCCTTCACTGTAAGTGAAGCTTTTTCATAAGCTATCTATCACAACCTTCCATGTGTGTGGTGATGCGTATATCCTAATAATGGAAATCTCTACATGTTGTTTTGTTATCTGTTTTTATTCTAAATTGAGTATCATGTGTCCTTGACAGTGCACAGAGGGATATGAGTATGACATGGCCACAGGGCAGTGCACAGGTGAGTGTATTTTTTTGTCTAATTTTTACTGTCAGGTCACAGCAAATAGTCATTTTAAGCATATGAATCTTTTATAGCACATGAAATAAAGTATCTAATCATTTTGTATCTTTTGTCATACTCTTTTGTGTCAGACATTGATGAATGTAAAACAATAGAGGACGCCTGCAAAGGAGGAATGCGGTGTTACAACCACTATGGTGGATACATCTGTCTCCCAAAGAGTGCTATCATCTATGTTACTAAGGAGATGGGAGATCAGGTGCCACTGCCCGACCCAGTACCGCAAGTCCCTGCTGTTCAATCAAGCCAGCCTCAAATCTCACCAGTGGTTCCAGGTGTGTACAGTGGTTTACATATCCACCGGACCATTCATTGTTCACCAGGCTTCACTGCGGATGAGCAGAACATCTGTAGAGGTAAGATCAATAACACAGGGAGTTCTCTCTCAATGCCTTTTGACTAACTCTTCCTTACATTCTACCTCTGCTTTACATCAACATCTTGTACCCGCATAATTATGTCAGGAAGTGGTTAAAAAATTAGTGTTAGAGGTGCAACAATGGTTACAGTGCTAGCAGCATGAAAGCCGTTTTTATTTAATTGCACAAAATTGCTATTTATGAGACAGATTACCCTCTGCAAATCAGGTATGACTTCTGACTGCTGTATACTAGAACCTACTGGCAGAACTGTTGACAGGGGTATTTTTATTCCTTCTGAATATAATTCCTTGTTACAGCTTTCCAGATGCAGCAGCCTAAAAAATGTCTCTTGCAAAGCTATGTAGGTATTTGATAATTACTCGCTAACGACTTTTGAGCCTCAATAAGCAAAGCTCCAAAGGTGAACTGTTCATCCATCTATTTGACAGTCATCAACGGCTCAACTATGCATAGCTGCCAGATGTGTTGCTCAGTCTTTCTCACTGTGATGCCATGTTTTCTAAACTTTTTAGTTGCTTGCGGCATGATGTTTTTGGCCGGAGTTCAGCTTCTGTCTAAAATACTTCTTTTGGGTGTTGAAGTGCTCTGCTTCTCGGTAAAATAGAGGAGATTTTGCAATACTGAGGCTGTTTGTAGCCTTGGCACCTAAGGTAGGCTTCAACAGGGTTGTCATCTCAATAGGTGCACATGGATTCTTTTGCTGGTGTTATGTTTGAGCATGACTCTGATTTTTTTGTCTCACCAACACACACACACAGCTGCTTTGTGCCACATATCATTTGAGGCATAAAGAGTCTCTGATATCAGTTTGCCTAATCTCTGCTGGTTAGTGTGAGATCTGTGGACTAGCTCTGTAAATGCACTTGCACATTTCAGTGCATGTGCTCAGTGGTTAGGAACTCCTTTTTGCCAATAGGCAGAGGCATGTCGTGAGTGGCTGTGTGGTGTGACAAGGGTTTGCGGTCACAAAGCACCAGTGAAAGTAACAAATTTGATTTTACACCTGGGGCAAAGATATGTGTGAAGTACTTTATGTGTTTCTCTGAATTGGAACCCAATTAGGTTTTATTGGAGTGTAAAACATGGCAGCATATCAGTTAAAGTAACCACATAAGCAAGCTGGCATGGGTGTAATTCTTATTCACTGGTGTGCTGTTTCCTTGCATTGGGCTAAACAAAGTTAGGCTGTTGCTTTGAAAGGACTGCAGTTTAAACTGGAAGGCGTCTCATGCTGTTATGTGGGCTTACATTTATGCTGGAGAGTGATATAATCTTTGTTTACACCAGACTCTGGTTTCTGTGTCATTACCTTTAACTCGGCACAATAAGCCAATTGTTCTTGGACACAGGATTTTAGTCTCCTTTTTCATCCCCCCCCGCCCTCCTTGTAGCACCGTGCTTGTTCTGCACAGCTACGTATCTTACCACCAAAGGAATTCCCATTAACTTTCAACAGAGGGAAACCTCAATGTATCAAATAGCACTTGCATCAGGATCCTTCCATGCTAACTCACCGCTCTGTGGAGGAAACTAGAGTGCAGAGTCAGGTAGGGCAAAGGGGAGGATGAAAAGCTGACACTGACTGTATGACCACAGAAGTGGCGGAGCACAGACCAGGATGGGTTACAGCAACGTCATGGGTTGTGCAGCTGCTGAGCTCTTTCTGGTGACTTGCTGCTGAGTGTGTGGCAAATATTAAAAAGGTCAGCAAAATGTGCTGCAAAAACGAAGCCAGTTTTCCACAGAAGAAATTAAATAGTTGAAAAAATAAGTTATAAAACAAAAGAGCTCCTTTTAAACTCATTTTTGTTTTTGTTGATTTGGAGCCAAATAAACCACGAAACACACAGCATGCATCAGTCTGATGATGTCCTTTTGATTACAGCTTTGGTTTTCATTCCCATGTGGATAAGTATTTGCAAAGAAGCCATTTAGCACTTTGGTCCTGAGTGTGAACAGGAGCCTAAGTGTGTGTTGTTATAGTGACACACACACAGGGGAAGTTGGCACTTTTACTCCAGCAACACACAAACCATGAACCTTTACTGGATGTGTGACAGCGTAATGAAGCCTCACATTTCAACAGCCCCCACCCTTCGTCCAATCATACACTCGTGTAGTGTTTTTTGGCACCAAGTGATGCCCACAAGTGGTTCGTTGTGTGAGGAGATGAAATCACTTCCTCGGAGAAATGACTGTTGTCCATCAGAAGTTGTGTGTCCGTCATCAAATGTGATGAAGACTGGAAAGTCTTTATTTTATGTTTCTCATATACAGTTTGAAGCCTTTCAACATGGCATGTTTTACACTTTGTGTTATGTTTTTCTCTCCACATGTCTTGAGTTTACCTGATTTAGTTGCCGCCCATTTATTTTTCATCCCTAAATTAGATAGTCATGCAGTGTGTTATCGGACATGAAGGAACATGTCACTCCTGTTTACCTGTCTGGTTTCTTAAGGTCATGTAGACCACATTGCCACCTACATGCCTGACTAGTTTGTGCTCTGTCTGGACACCCCTCACCTACAGTGGGTGGAAATCTTTCCTAAATATGTTCTATTTAGTCCGTTAAGCCCTGTGTGACAGAGAGCTTGTGTATTTTTTCCAAACAAAGCAGAGCATATGCAATAACATTTTTTCCACACAGATGCAATGCACTTGGGAGGAATATCTCTGGAATGTCAGTGGTGGTTGTTTTTTTTCCATTTGCTCCCATCTTTTGTGATGGTAGGAATTACTCACCACCTTGACAGATAAGTATCGGATCGATCTGCGAGAAGCAGGAATGCAGAGAGCAGAACAAGCAGAGGGAGCCTGGCGGGTACAAAGCTCAACATGACACTACCAGCAGGCTCCGTGATTTGACCTTTACAGCTAATTCTTAACAGTCCCACTTGTTGCTGTCTCATTTTGACATTTCCATTTAATGAAACAAACCCCAGCTGGGAGTTTTTGCTGGTACTGCGTAAAAACATGCAGGGATACACAGAAAGCCTTTACATTTAGCAGGAAATTCCTTCAGATCTTATCTGATGGGTGTTTATTTCTCCCAAACTTCCATCAAAGATGAGGAATGAGGATTTATAAAAGGTTGTTGCACCAAGAAGGAAGTCTTCAAAACTAACGTGAGCATGGCGCAGGAAACAGTGGGTGTTAAATTTAAACATGATGCAGCACTTCTCTTGCTCAGCAGGAGGATGCAGGATCAAACACAGCGTTTGTTTAATGAAAACTGGCCCCCTTTGTGGTTGCTTAAATAAAAAGGCACCCAAGGCAATTCTTTGTTCCAGATAGAGCCCCGTATTAGTGTCTAAGCCTCTGTCTTCCACCTGCACTAACAGTGATGATCTGCACAGTCATGCTTCACTATGCTTTCAAACGCAGCTCTCATCCCAGCGACCTTATTGTCCAGCTCGTTCCACCTGTTGCACTTCACCTTCAGCTGCAGCAACCAGCTGAGCCTTTCCATTACAGTGTAATGTTCAGCTACTGGTTGGTTAGGGTTTAAGTTCTCTTAAGTTCTCATTGTGAACACGTTAGCATGCTGAGCATTTATTTACAGGATCCCTCTGCCCAAGAACATGAATATAGTTAGAAATTCAGTAAAGACTGGGGCCTCAGTGTGTGGAGTTTGTTCTCTGCTGGTACTCTGGCTTCCTCTCACAGTCCAAAAACATACATCATAGTTTAATTGGTGCATGCTTATTTGTCTCGTTTGTATTTGTTTTGACTTTGTGATGGATTGGCGACCTGTCCAGAGTGTCTACCACCTTCTGGACAATGGCAGCTTGTATATGCTCCAGCATCCCTATCCCCACACTACTACCCACACACCACTCCCAACCACGATTCTGCACAGTATAAAGCAGATAAAGATTATATTTACATCTGGATTATAGCAATAAAAAATAGATAAAAAATGCAACTTTACAAAAATATGGGTATTTTATCATACACAGAATATATAATAAATTATATTAAAGGTTAAGAGAATCTAAATGTCTGAGGTGAGGTGGAGCTACAGTGTGTTAATGCTCTCAAACATATTTTTTCACCTCAGTACACAAGTGAAGCAACAAAACATGAACAGATAACATTCTTATGAAAAATAATAGCAGACGGACTCCCAGAGGGTCTGCGTTTTAAAGCCATGGTGACAGTATGTTATTACCTTTGTCATTCTGCCAGAGGACTAACATATATTTGAGTTTCTGTTAATATAAATGAAAACCTTTATGCAGGTAGCGCTTCTCTTGGCTGTACAGCTAACAGCTTCTTGCTACCATCACATTAACAAAGGCATGCATGAGGAGCGGCAGGGAAGCAGCGCTGCTGTGCCTTCTCGTTGTGAGTGCTTAATGTTGTTGTTATTATTATCCCCGAGGTCGATGCCTGACCAACTTCCATCTGCTTCCTCCTCTGATGTGCTCACATGTGTGGATCTTTCCGTTTACCTCATGATGGAAGGGAACGCAGAGCTGCTATAAATCTGCTTTTTGCTCAGCTGGGTGTCACTCCAATGTGATCGAAGAGTCCGTGTTTCTCGAGTCTTTTCTTTTATTTAAAATGATCATTTTCATATGCTTTTTGTCTCTGCGCTTGAAGCTTTCATTCCGGGCTTGCCTTTAACACAAAATGGGCAGTTTGAATAAGAAGGACTGCTTAGCGATTCTTTTTCCCAGTCGTGTTTTGAGTTACAGGAGAGATTGATATCACTCATGAATTTAACTGGCCCATTGGACTGGTTTTCAAGAACACAAAGACTCTGCCTGACCTTTAAAAGAGTGTGGAACAAACTCACAAATCAGCCGGTAAATGCCAGCATGACTACAATTGCTCCTCCTTGAGAACAATGAGAGTGATGAGGGGGTAATCGAGAACGATGGGAATGTTTCATGCACTAATATGGATAGTATATCAAATTTGAATCATACCATTTCCTAACTGCCTCGTGTTTGGGCTCTCTTTGAAAGGCAGCATCATTTTGACCTGCGGTTATGTTTGAGCCAGCAAAAGCTGCATTTCACTCTGCATTGCAGATAGAACTGTACAGAAATGAAACATGTAGTGCAGCAGAGGGTGGCATTAAGGTGTCTGAGGCTGAGCAAATCCAGGCTCTCAGGAGAAGTGTACGACATGCTGGTGAATTTAATGTTATGGAATTTTATCAGTTATTAACATTGCTGATCCTGCCTCCTGCTTTCCCGAAGATTGAATTATCCAATAATCAGAGGGAAACAGAGATGGTGTCCAATAGCAGCGGGATGGCTCCAACTGTTCTTTGGAACAACTTCTGCTTCCCTCCTGCTGCAGTGGTTCAGTAAAAACAACTCTTAATGCTTTCAAGTGATAATTACAACAAGTCCTATCATGTCAACATAAATCTGAAGCAGATAACAGATTGTTTTGAACTCAAGCCAAATGATTTTTAGTCCCTGCTTTGGATGAATGTTCCTCTTTTTTCTGAACACACATGCCAAACATGCACCTCTTTGGAGTGTATCGCCTCAGTCTGTGAAACATTAGTAGTTCTGCAGCAAGGCCATTTAATAAGCACCTTGAACAAGACCTCTGATGCACACACACACACACACACACACACACACACAAACCCTTCCATATACACACACACTCACATTCTTTGAGCTGCCGCCATTCCCGTTACTCCCTGCTCCCACGAGGCATTTAGAATTAATCTCCCCGAAAAGAAAGGATTTTTAAAACTCTGACATCACATAAGCGAACACGGTCGTAAATCTAACTTCAAATCTTAAAAAGTCCTTCTTTGTTTAAAGAGAAGAAAAAAAGATGCCTCCGCCCTCTCTCCTCATTCTTTCCTTCCACATCTTCTGCTGGACAGCCTTATCTTTGCCTGTGATGTTTCAGCACACTCACACTTGGAAGGAACTTGTAAATTATGTTGAATAAATTCAGAAGAAAAAAATCTGACCTCGGAGGAAAACAGTCACCTCTCCACACATCATCACTCTTGATGGCTTGTTGTGGTAAAATATGCTTTCTTGTGTAAACTATAAGGACTGTACAGCATTTGGCAAACTGTGGAGACTTTATAGGTGTAACAGAAACAGTATGGGACCCTCTTTAAATCTAACACACACCCCCTCCCACTCAAACTCTACATAACTTTATTCTGGCAGCTTCTTAAAAGGTTTAGTGACAAAGTAGCAGTCACCAGGATATTCCTGTGAATGAACATTTGGACTCTATTCAGCACACATGCTTCTATTTAGAGCTTTTCTAGCTTAGCTGAAGGAATGTGAAGACGACTTTCACTTTTCCGCACACAGAATTTTAGACAAATTACTCTTTTCATCTAAATAACTTCCAGTTACACACATGCAGTCATTTTTTCGTCTTATAAATGGATTTATATTTATACAGCGCTTTTACAGTCATGCTGACTACTCAATATGTTTTACGTGTCACACTCATTCACACACACTCGTAGGCACATTAGGAGGTAATGCTGGGTACAGTGTTCTGCCCATGGACACTAAAGCATGTAGGCAGGGGAAGCCTATAATGGATCCATTGCTTCTTCAGCTCAGCAACAGCTGCCCAGTGATTTTTTACTAGAACATGATCCAAATGCTGTAAAAATGTTGTTTTTCAGAGAGGCATGTCTTGTTAAGTGATGATTGCAGTCTTTCAAGTAGCTATAAGCAACTGTGTACTTAAGTGTTAAGGATATAATGGAGCAAATACTTAATGTAAACTTTTTTTCCCCCAAATTTATCCTGGACTTTAACCGCATATCTGCTCATACTTCTGTCTTTATGTGCTAATGTAACTTGTGTTCAGGAATATAGCCGGTTAGATTAGTGGCATCCCCAATGTGGTACTGTTGCTTAGTCAGTCTGTGGAGTTACTGTGGGAATTCCAACTTTAGCTGGTTAGAAATTACTTTACCTTCAATTCCAACACAGAATTTCAATTTTCTTTTATTTAATGACCCTAAAAACAGAATAACAGCTTTTTGTTTTAGATGCATTCCTAAAACAATATCATATCAAAGCTAGAAACACTACCATAACAGAGTTAGCCTACAATGTCATGTCAAGTAACCTGACTTTGTAAACTCACGTTATTTGTTAGCATGGCGTATGATGTAGTTTTAAGACACTTGAGTTGTTTTTAATTTTCAGATAGTTATGTTTCTGAAATCTTCCTGTTCCGGACATGGGGATATTTTAAATAGACCTGTGATAATGCTGAACCTGTTAACTAACCATAATTAACTATGGTTTCTGTTTGTATTAACATCTAGCAAGCTAACTCCTCTGCCTGCATCACTGAAATTCAGTTTCCCTGTGTGATACAACTAACAGAACATGAGCAATTTACTTAAATTTCAGTTTGGTAAAAAGTAGAAGAAATTGATGCATTTTGTGAAAAGCCAAGAGTTGAAATGGAGTACAGCAGATGTTGGATGGGATATATCAGCGGTTGGATCTATTTATTGTTCGTGCAGTATATATATA
>JBAMHV010000017.1:13992091-14013403 GCA_037177535.1 Pseudomugil gertrudae
TGACAGCTGGGATTGGCTCCAGCCCCCCAGCGACCCCGCTCTGGGATCAAGCGGTAGAAAATGGATGGATGGATGGAAACACACACACACAAAAAAAAAAACCCAGAAGCTACATCTCAGGTACCTCAGTCAGCATTTATGCATCCATTCATTGTCTATAAACACTTATTCCAATGCTGGGTTGCTTATGGTCACAGCATTACATTTGGTGACACAAAGCAAAACTCATGCCAACAATGAAGGTGAAAAAGTGCAGCACAACACATGGAGTCATTAAGCTCCTTAACTCTACATCAAAGTAATATAAAGGGAATGTTAGGTCATCTATGCATGCAACAGAAAGATGATTCCAAGCACATCAAAAAATTGACAATAGTATGACTGAAAAATGAAAGATTCAAGGTTTTTTAATGGTTCAGTTAAATTCCAGACCTGATCCTGACTGAGCTGCGTTGTTGGAACCTCAACAAAGACGTTCATGAGCGAATGCAGCAAATCTGGCTGAGCTGAAGCAACATTTTACAGCAGAATCTTCCAGAATTCCTCTACAATGATGCCAGAGACCGATACCATCACTAAACAAAGCTGTTCTACAAGCTATTGGATTATCATGTGCATTTAGTTGTTCACACACTGCTTTTGCATTTTGGCTTCATTTTCTTAAATAAGTACTGACACTATTATGCTTGTCACATTTTCTGTTGTATCTAGCTCATTTTCGGACCTGGTGAGGACCAGATGATTGTATTACGTCATGAAAACCTTGGGTGTATTTTACATTATCATGGAAAAACAGCAGATGTATGACATCTTCTGCTTCTCCTTTCATGCTTAAGGGAACTGTGAAATGATTTCATCTGAAATTAACAGTGATAAATGCAGTAAACCCGATGCCATAATATCTATCTTACTTAAAGTGAACCAGAAGGGATGCAGTTGAGTCAATGTTTGCTGAGGGACAAGTGTGAAGCCAACACACATACACACATGATATTTAGATGTGAAACTGGATGGAAGTGGTTTAATGGTAAGTTGTTACTCAATCATTCTGTTGTCTAGGGCTTAAGTCAGAGGAGCGTTGGGACATGTAAGATGATCCACAATGTGTCATTGTTCTCCTCACTCCATCTTCAGCGCCCCACTCATTGGAGCTGTGTTTTTGCTGTCCGTGCATGATTCAACCCCCAAAACAAAACACTGCTCACCCACTTTTTCTCATGTGCTGAATTTATTAAGGAGAGCAACATTTTCGGATTCTTGTTCATGATTAATATTCTACTCAGGATAACATTGGGGATAATTAACTTAATCTCCCTGCATATTGCCAGACATCTCATTAATCACTGTTAGATTTATTGAATAGATCAAAGCCCATGTTATTGGCTGAAGATCACAGGAAGGAAAAATGGTCATGAGTCAGTTCAGTAAGTTTAATGTTTCATGTTTGTTATCCTCTGTCGTCTACCCCTTGCATTATTTCTAGCAACTTGTTTAGGTTCTGAGAGAATTAACATCAAGCAGTGATGTATCCCAGTTCCTGCTGAGTATGCAGATGATAAAGCTCAGAGTTATGGTGTCAACAGCATGAATCCAGTTCCATGGTATTATGGCATGGGGAAATGTTTTCTACTCACTTACCTTCAATTCATTTCAGCCATTGTTTGAATGCCACAGCAGCCTATCTGAGAAATGTCATTGACTGTGTGCATCTGTTTCTGGGCACAGTGTATCTTCATACACTGACTTCCAGCATGATAATTCACCGTGTCAAAACAAAATTTGTGTGACTTCCCCAATCATCTGAATCTGATAGAGCATGTTTTTGGGAGTAATAGAACGAGAGAAATGAATGTGCAGCTGAGAAATGTGGAAAAGACAAACAAACTATGTGACGTAATTATGCTCACATGGACCGAACTCTCAAAGGAATTTTTTCTGTATCTTGTGAAATCTACACCATTTTGTGTTTGGGAACCCTGAGCATACAGTCCATCAGCTTATCAGGCCACAGGGATTGTAGTATGATTTCTGTGGCCAAAGCTTATAGCATTACACAGTAATTACACAGTAATTAGCTCTAAGTGCAAAAAGCATTTGAGTCTGATTGGATCACAGCTGTATTAGTATTTGAACATGAATGCTGTTCAAAAATGCTATTTATATAGCTCTTTCACAGAGTAAAGCTTCTCTCAGGGTCTCGGCTATTGATGAAATAAACACCCCAAGGTTGGAGCAAATGTGAACAACACTGGAGGAAGATCCAACTTTAAAAAACAGACATCTCTGGCACATGCAAGGGTCTGCTGGCTGCTTCAGCTACTCATGCTGAGGGCTTGTATTGTGTTTCCTGCATGATTAAGGCAAAAAAGGATGCATGTATGCATAAAGCATTATTATTAAAGTTGTATTTTTGTACATTACTCAGCAAAGTTTTAATTTTCATCTTAATTTTCTTTTGTAATAAATAACACTTCACTGGTCACTCACCAAAGGGAAATTATACTGTGGAAATATTATTATGAAAGTATGGTAGCTAACATAAAATAAAACTTACAGCCAACAGTTTGGTGTATGGGATGAAGACATTCACTGTCAGTTGCTCACAAGCCCTGCAATCTTACTATCATTGTCATTGAGCTCTTTTACAGTTTCTGTTTGTTTACTTGGAAATAAACATATCCAGATTATTTCGCAGCTGCCGTGCTTGAGTGAAATACAAAAAATACCGTCTTCTTTGTCCCCATCATTGTCCCAATAATCAGAACAAACTTGCTCCCCTGAGATGACACTGTCATAAAGTGGCGCTGTATAAATAAAGTTGAATTGAAAGTCTTCTTATTCTGGCTTACTAGATTCCTGACATTCTAGATGTTTCCTCTTTGGGGAAATTTTTTATTTGATCACCTGAAATACTCTTGGAAAATATCAATCTGTGTAATTTTTCCCAGATATTTTATTTCTGTGTCATGAAGCAAAGACAAATTTGCCTTTTGCTATGTTTAACACATTATTCGGCCAGTTTAAGTAGCTTAAAAATAGCAAAGCGGGGTTCCTCTTCTGAGTACCATGAATGTACATTAATTTAAATTAATTCCACTTCTTTAAAAAGTGACTAAATGTAACCATGTAAGTGACTTAAGAAAGAGGTAGAAGGAATTCTAAGTTCTAACCCTGACATAATGAGAAATTAATTTTTCAGAAACAAGATCAGTGACTTGTTAGCACTTATTAACTGTGCAATATAAGAACATTCACTGAATTACATCATTATGCCAACAACAATGTGCACAAGTCAAATGAACAAGCAGAACCATCAAGCATGTGCACATGTCTGCGTGTGTGTAAATTACCAACTGTGCTGGTACAGTATGCGGTATAGTCCCACTGCATGTGGCTGCTGAACACATGCCAAATCATAAACGCTCCCTGCCTGCTACCCAGTTTCAGATGTCATTTCAATCAGCCTTCAGTAAGTCTGAAAAATAAATCCTGGAGGACCATACCTGTGTGATTACATTCTGTAATTATAGTTTAGAGCAGTAACTGAGATGACTGAAGGAGACGGGCCCTCCGGGCATTGTGGATGTAATTATATCCTAACAATTAATAGGCCTGATCCTCAGAGAAGAGTTTGTTATATGATGACGTACCTGACTGTTTTTAGATCACCAGGGAAGGCTTTGAATTATGACATAATTACAAGGGAAAATACGATATACTAAAATGATAATTATCCCCAAGTTCAGAAACAGTAAAAGTATTGCCTTTTATGATTTCGGCTCATAACAGAGAGAAAGCTGATATTTCTAATTATCACAGTGAAGTCCATCCGTCCATTTTCTAACGCTTATTCCCTGAACGGGGCCGCGGGGGGCTGGAGCCAATCCCAGCTGACATCGGGGGAACACAATAAAGTGTTTATCATTAACCACCAGGTGAAAAGACAAATATTCTGGAACAGGAATGCATCATTGGGATTATTTTGTGGCGGTTGTTATAAAAATAAACCACAATACAAACTGTTTTTGGAAATGGGAATATTATGTAAAATGCAAACAAACGCATAATCAGGGCTTTGCATCTTTTTATAAATCTTGTTCAAATTGAACAACGACAACATGTTGATGAGGAAAAAATCTTCCCTTGTTTTGACATATGAAGTTCTGTATAAGACTCTTGAGCCACCTTCATATGTCATCAACAGGGAAATAGATACAGTGATTTATATATAACATATTTAAACACAAATGGGCTACATTGCCACTGATTTTCAGCCATTATTTTGTGCAATTTGACACACAACACATCATTCTTTTCTCTCTGCTTTCCTTCAAACCCACCTTTGGAGATATGTGAAGTGTTTGCACATTAACTTTGTGAAAGATTTGGTGCACTGGTGGAGTCACTGTTTCATGTATGCAAAAATTCTACTATCAGCATTTTCCACAGGAAATAAAGGATGTGACTTTGCAACAGACTCAGCAACAAGATGACTAAAGATACTATTTGGTTCTTTAAAAGTTGTGTGTTATGCATGGACACTGTAGTTTACTCTTTGAGTTTGGTGTTTTTATATGCTGGGATGATTCATAAATCAATTTTAAGTGATTTAAGTGTGACATCTGTAAGCCTGGAGAACTATTCCTGTGGACTAGTTTGAAACAGTCTGTGTTGTTGGAAGTGAACTATAAGGAAATGTGGGGTCGATGAGCACTTCTGTGTAATTCTGTTTGACCAGACATAAGTTTACGACTGTGTTGCAGCACCTGTTTATCACTAGAGCCCAGTGATTGCTGGGACAGGCGCCAGCTACCTGCGACCCTTCATTGAATTAATTGGTACAGATAATGGATGGATATTCTACTAAAGAAACACGTTGCACTAGTTGACATTATTTTGCTTAAATAAGCATGACTATCCCATCACCAATGCAATTTTTTCAAACAAGCTGGATGGCTTCTGTCCTGTTCACTCAACCAACTTGATGTTTTTTAGTGCTCACATCACATGGAAATTTCTCACTAATAAGAATAATATCACCCTATCTGTCCATCTTATATGTGCTAAATATTCTTTCCATTAAAGATCACTTAGTGAGCATTAGTAAAATGCTTATATGAAACCAAACAAATTGCAAGGTAGGAATATAGAGTATTATTGACAGATTCTGGGTTTTGCCAGGTGGGCTCTAATTGGTCTAAAGCCGAGATGGAGCAGGAAATAGTTCAAGGGAGGTAATCATAAAAGAAAGGTCATGCTAGAGGGGGATATACACACATGCTACCCTCATCTTCACACACTGGCAGTTCACCATTAAAGGGTAGGTATACAACTTTTAGGCAGGCAGCACTGCCCCCACCGAATGTGCTCAAATGTCAGCGGTAGTGCAGTTCATTCTATGCTATATCTTCCCAGATCAATAGTGGCATAAAACAGTCCATGGAAACACATTGAAAGGACAGTTCTGCATTCAGATCTCTTGGTTAACTTACACTCTTGACTCTCATGCTCTGCTATTTGACGCCTGCCCTGGATTTTTAAACTCTTGTCAGATTTTCCATTTTCATTCCATCCCTCCCAGTGCAACTTGGGAGAACTAGTTCATGATGCGGTTGTGTGTGAGTGCATGTGTGTGTGTAAGTGCTCAATGTGACATGTTGAGGTATAGGCACATGCATGTGTGACAGCAGTGAAAACAGGCGGGTGACCGGAGGCCAAGGGTGGGCATGAGCCTTTGACATGCCAGCCAGTAATACTTCTCCTCAGGTTGAGGTGTGTGCACCAGAAGGGTGTGTTTCTGCTGGAAAGCTTCTGTAATGAACAGCAAGCTGGCTCTGTGCCTGATCAAATTCCACCACAGCCTCGTATCTATTTTGCCTTCCAAAAATGTTCAGCATACCAGTGGGTTTTATTGACTTGTCAGAGCAGACAGAATAGTGCAAGCTCTGCCTTGTAAGGTGTGCAGTTAACAGGTTTCTAATGCAGGAATGTCTGCTGATGACTTCTTTCAACTGGGATAGTTTTGTGTGTTTTAGAAAAAATGGATGAGTGGGTGATTAGAGCGGTAACATTATGCAGCAACAATGTCAGATAGTGACCCGAGTCTTTATTCAGACTAGAATTGGCACATGTTCCTTTAAGAATTATTAGACCATAAGTCTAATTTGAGGTTTGAGTCCTTCACATATTAACTTTACATGTGAGTTGCGACACATGAGCTGCTCTGCAATGTTTGGAAAACCAACATTTATGATGGTTTTCTTATGACGCCAGAACCCACCAAGATTCTTAAAACCACACAAATATGTCATTTTCAACAGCACAATAAGGCCTTTTTCAACTTGTTTTGCAATCAAATCACATAACAAACTCCTCCAATGTATATGGTAAGGTCTAAGCTGTGGTGCTCTCTGTAGGTCCCCTCAGATTCTTGCTTTCCTCAGAGGGTTGAGGCTTTTTAAAATGTCCACAAAAAAAGATAACTATTGATTCTGTACACTTAAATTAGTATAGGAAGTGCATGAATCAAATAAAAACTGATCATTTTCTGCAGTTGCCAGCAATGTGTTTATATTTTCTCCTGCACATTTCTTTCTGAGATAATTGCACGTTAGTGCTGCAGGTCTAATGTAATAATAATACACGAGAAGCATTAACTGGGCATGTAAAACTCTAAAAGCCATCTTCCTTCCTGAAGAGGCTGCTCCTGGTAATTTCCCACGCTTCTGCAGGATGTGCGCAAACATTTTACTGACTGGAGAGTGTGGCTTGACTCTCACTGGTGAATCTGAGTCAAGCATAGAGGAGTTATGGTAAATTGGCAGTGCTGACAGATGCTGCTCCACTGTCTCTTGCATAATGACTTTAGCCTCTACCCCTCCATCCCCAACCCCCTTTCTACTCTTTCCTCTCACCCCCTGCCCTGCAAATACAGTTAACTGCATGACCATCCTCGATGAATAGCTGTTAACAGCTGCCTCTTTTTTGAAAATTGCCTGTGAGAGCATGTAATTACATTTGGCCTTGAGTGTACATACACCCATTAAAACAGTGTCAGTGTCCATTACATTCCACAGCAGTGCAACTCAGGTAGAGACTGCAAATCCCTGACATGAACAGTGTTCAGAGGTTATAGTACTCTGACCCGGAGCATGGGAGGTCTCTTTACAACACAACAAAAATCATTTCAGATTGATTGTTTTTGGGGCATACCTTTGCATGCAAACATACCAGTCATTCCATTATCATTTTCATCCTTCAACTGTATAAATTCACACACACAAACAAAACTAGATAAATGTTTTCAAGTCTTAAATAGATACCAGCATAACATGGGTGAGAAAAGATGTTCTGTTGAGACCATTTAGCTGGTCCCAGTTGTTAAGGCTCAGAGAGGATAAGATCTGCTATGCTGGGATCTGATCCACTCTGGGATCAGATGGAGAATTCCAAAAATGCCCATCAACATGCCAAGATTCAACGCTGAAGCCCTTCTGTTTTGCGTAACCATCTCACTTGTTGGCATATTGTTCTGTATTTCAAACCAGGAAACATTAACTCTAAACAGTTTGACCGAGAATCCCAACATGACTCTGCTGATGGGAAGAAGGAGGTTCTTCAGGGTGGAACCCGGAGTTTGTGGAAAACAAACTACAAATTCCTCAAAACCACAAAACATATATAATGCTCCCAGTGGCTTTCAGCTCCTGTATCCATCAGTTATTGTGACACGTTGTGCCATGCTGTGTCCATTGTTATTTTCTGGGGCCACTCCGCTGGGTGGGACAAACCATCAGTCATATAACAACCAGTTAGGTGCACTGTCTGTATGAATTCTACTGCAGACACAAAGAAGACATGACATCTCAAACAAGAGAATGAGCAACGAACGCTAACGCCTGCTGCCTGCTTGTTGCTCAGTGCAATGTGACGTGCTGGTAGATCCATGACCTGTGACACTGAGGGTGTAAACTGAGCATGTAAATGAACAATGGCATGATATTTGTTTAGCCTCCACATGTCAAACTACACACATGTGCAGGATTGTGAAGGAGCACCCTGACACCTAGTGGACAGCACAAAGGTTCACACCATCACCACACCCATACCAACAAGTAAGAATTACATAATACAACCCTTACACTGGCTTAAATAGAAAAATAAATAAAGCAAATTAATCACTTACTTCAGAGCTAGTGTCTGTTCATATTTGACCCCCTGATCACTCATAGCTTCAGAATAGTAGGCTAAGAGGTGTAATGCTGTAATAGTCCAGCAGATGGCAAAGTCTGTCCAGTTAATTCAGAGACGCTTTAACCCTGAACTAGGCCTAGGTGATAAATACTCAAATTAAAGATCACATTGAAGCACATACAGTAGAAAGATGAGCTGACACATTGATCACAAACATCCAAATGATCAATGACTGCGCCTTTTGTTCAACCAGACTACAAAACCACCCCAACAAACAGAGAAACAGTTGTCTCAGTGAGTCAACAAGCAGCTGTAAGGTCCTGTTTAGCAGGCAGCACACTCCTTATACTTGGATTTGGACTCAATCTAAAGAACATCGAGTGCTTAACAGTTTTCTGGTGACTTGAATGATGAGCTATAAAGAGCAGACAAAGGGAGTATGTGTGCATGAGAGAGAGAGAGAGAGAGAGAGAGAGAGAGAGAGAGAGAGGGGGAGAGAGAGAGATCCTTCCTTCCATCCTTCCTGGTGGGAGGTTTGAGATGAGCTGCGCAGACCAGTCCGCTACCGACGCATCTTCCTGCTCCCTTCAACCCCCTCCCCTCTCTCTGTCTCCCTCTCCACTGGTCTCTCTTCTTTCCTCCTTTCCTGTCTGACACTAGTCTACCTGAGGGGAAGTGCACAAAGCCGATAAGGAAATCTGGCGCTTCGGCTTGGCCCCTTGCGCGCTATGCTGCGGTAAAAGGCCGCTGTCTGCGGGGTTTACAGAGGCATGTAGAGAGGGGACAGAGAGGCACCGCTCTCCCCGACGGACCGCGCCGTGTCTGCTCTCCTCTGCCCGGCCCGCTGCATCGCTGAGCGGCCTGCGAAGCACACAAGATGTCGACCAGAACGCCATTGCCCACAGTGAACGAGCGTGACACCGAGAATGTAAGTGTTGCTATCCGGACACAACCGGAGACCGGACGTGGGAACGGAATAATAGTGACGGAGGAGCTAGTTTTCTCTCCTTTTCTTTGCGCACTGGTTAATTGAAGCGCTTCTGGACGCTACTGTGTTGCAAAGCGAGTCCACCAATGAACACTAAAGGCTTCTTTTTGGCTCCTCTTCCCTTGTTGGGAATAAAGCTCCGGATAACCTAGACTATAAAGAAAGTGCAGCTTGGTATTTGTGTCCTAGTTTCCTGGCCTCAGCAACGCACTGCGACAGCGGTGAGCGCGCGCATATGGTTCAGGCGAAGCTTTAGATGTTGATATAGTGGGAATTAAAACGCTGCATCTGTGGCCTGTGAGGGGGAATTGTGGTACTCCACGAGGAGGAGGAGGAGGGGGGTAAATTTCTATTCGACAGCGTCAATATTTCTGCGGGATGGGGGGAGGTTGTTGCCCTACTTTTACATTACAACGCTTGGAAGCATCGCAATGTGACATCCATCACCTATTGCGCTCCGTTACTGCACTAGGAGGAGGGAGTGTTGTGTTATTCTGCTTCCACCTCACTGATGAGCTGCACACAGACACGCCTTTATAACAGACAACACTTGAATCACGAGAGACCCAAATGAGTGTGTGGAGGAATGTTTATGCACAGGCCACACAGTCCCGCTCATGTCGCGCATCAGGCTGATAATATAATGCCTCCTTTGAGATCAGTTCAGATGAGGACTGTGTGTGTGTGTGTGTGTGTGCTGACAGGCTGTGACACATCAGGGTTCCTCACATTTGTTTTATTTTATTTCCTGGAAACAGAAGCTTCCTAGTATTACATGTCACCAGTTGAAAATGACTGGAAGCGGCCTTTTAAAGGTCACTATGATGTAAGATTTAACAGCTTGGGACCCTGACTTTTTTCCTCACAGAAAAGCAGATGCAACTTTAACCTTGATTTTTTTTCCTGGATTACGTTCTTACAATAAAATCAAATTAGAAACTGGATTTCCTCGCTGTTTATCCAACTTAAATCCAACTTGTATCTTATATCCTTTTGATGCACTTGCAGTTTTCAGTAACCCAACAGCTCAGAGGGACTGCTAATGCACAATGCTTTGCTTACAGATATTTACTGCTGTGTGCCTGTTAAAGCTCTAGTCTCAGCATCACTGGCAAGAGCCAGCAAGGCTAGTCTTTCTGTGTAGACTCCAGCTCGCAGCCCCAGGGCCCACTAGCAGATGAACTGCATTACATAACAGCTTATTACTCAGAGAGATGAGTGGCTTTTAGTGCTGCAAAATAGAAGCAACTTATTATATGTGTGTGCCTAAGCATATATGTTTTATGTTTGACTTCTATACATTGGTTGGAGTTAATGGATGGAAGAAGAGACACAAACTTTAAACTTCAGAGGAACCAGAATATTCCTCAACTAATCGGAACAATGCTGAGTGTCTTTGTGTGCATGCTTATGTGTGGATGAAAGATGAAGGATCAGCTGAAACTGCTTTGTGTTTTGGTTAACCAGGAATAAGTCTGACTGGCACCTAATCTGAATTTCCTCTATCTGTGTCACAAAAGGTCAACCCTGTGATGGTGGGGAATGTGTGCTTACAGCATAGCTTTGCCTCTGTCGAGATGCACGCTAGCTAAGGTGATGCGCACCCTGCAGGGTGTAGCATTTCCCCGAGTGAAATGGGAGCAGGGGTGCCTGGGTAACCAGATGAAGGCTTTATTCCCCTGGCTGGGCGTGGTGCTTGGGAGCAGAGGATCATGGGATCTCTGACCTGGACTGACATCAGCAGCTGTTATAGAGGAGAGGAAGCAGAACAGAGGAGACTGCGCAGTGACTGTGCCAGCGTTGCACTTCTCGCAAGCTGTTCTTAATTCACCTTCACGTGTGCCGTATCACAGGGAGACTTATCGGTTTGGCCGCAGAGTGACTTTGTGGCTCCGGGTTACACATTGAGTAGGTTTTTGAGAGGCCCATCAAGTTCACTGGTTTCTGTTGTTGAATCTTAGTTTATGGACAGTGAGGTCTTTAGGTTATCAGGTTAATGTGTCACAAAAAGCAGAGGAGAAAACCTGATACTGTGCCTGATAGTTCAGCACTCATCTGAGAGCTTCTATCTTTGTGATAACATACCTATAAAGTCCATAAAGGTTTAAGCGCATCTGGTTAGAATTGGTTTTTACCACAGTGTTTTATAAGTTGTACAGATTTAGAAATGATGCCTTAAATTAGACCTTTTTGCCACCGTGACTGAAAACATGCAGATTTTTCTAAAAAGGAACATCACTGTTTATGTAAGAACAGGAGTTGATCATACTTTGGGGTCATGTTGAAGCCGGTGGCTAATTCTGACCTCAAACACTATGATTTGTTGTGGGGGGAAAAAGGAAAACGGCTCTGATGATGAAATGATTATCCTAAATATATTTCAGTATCCATAACTTGAAGACCGCCTCAGGAAGTGGAAGCTAAAGATTCAGCGACAGAACTAAAACAAACTACGCCGGAAGGATGTGCAACAATAGAAAGTTGTCTTTGTTGCACTTTCTGATAAACAGAACCTCATTAATGTTATTGAGTAGTTACTGTAAATTACATTTCAGTGCTGTAACTGCAGCTGTAGACAGCCAGACATCGTGCATGCAAATTCACTGTGCTTGAATGTGCAGTCTGTGTAAGAAAAAGAAGTGTGTGGTCTGTGCACTTCAGGAACCTTTAGCTTTGGTTTTGTGGAAATCAAGAACATGTTTCTGATCTTTTCATTTGTGGCTTCCCTGCAGCACTCGTCAGTGGATGGCTTTGTTGAGCCCCCCGCCCCCCCAACGAAGTCTGCAAGTCGTCACAGCCTGCCGCGATGTCGCAACTCTTTTACCTCCACAGACGAGCACCCTCATATTGGCAATTACCGCCTCCTCAAGACTATTGGAAAGGGGAACTTTGCCAAAGTGAAGCTGGCACGACACGTCCTGACTGGAAGAGAGGTGAAAAAAGTTTTTACGTGTACCAGAAATCAGCATGTTTGGGTTTTTTCTTTGTGATGCTGCATCTTTTACGCCAAGTCTGCCACATTAATCTGACCTATATAACTTTATAATGACAGCTAAAGATGTAAACGACCATTTCCATTTATTACTGGTTAATATAACTTCCCAGAAGCCAAGTTAGCGTACTTATTGGTCTGGTACTATTTTTCAGGGGCTTGAATGTAACTGAACAATTGACTCAAAAGTTGTATATTAGTTAAGGGTCATTTGCTGTCAGTGCAAGAGAAAACTCCTCCTGAGGCTCAGAGAGAGCATGGGAGCATTATTAATAATTCTATCAACAGTTTGGTTCTTTGTATGAAGAAAAAGTAACACAGGGATGAGGTCATAAACATTAAAAAGCCTGGATGTCTTCAGAAAATAAGAGCTTGTTTACCACATTCAGTCAGGTGAAGTACCTTTGCAAGAGCAAAGGCAGAAGGCTTGAAATAAGGTGCAAAGACTTTATAAAGCTCAGTAGATGGGCTAGAATAGAATAAAAAAGATTAAGATAAAAAAACAAACACACAAAAACATTCAAAGAGCAACAAAACACCAGATTTCATCTGGAATGAAATTTTTTGGACAGATGAAACTAAGATTAACTCAACATCCAAAATATAGAATATCTGTGAAAGGCTTGGAAGCAGTGGGATGACATGAGCATGGATAGCTGCCAGCGGCACTGTCACCAGTCAGCGTTGATGTACAGAAGCTGCCGGATAAATCTGAATCGTATAGTGTTTTACTGTCTGCTCGGATCCAGATAAATGCATCAAAACTGACTGGATGGCGCTTAGCAGCACAGAAGGACATCTCATTAGTCGGGCACCAGATATTCACCTGATCGAACTACATTTCAGTGCAGCTGCAGTAAAGATCAGTATGGAGGAAACAAACATCCTGCAGGTTTCAGGTTTCAGGCAAGCCTCTACAAGCTAAACAGCTGTACATTTTTAAACCTTTAGAAAACCACGCTTTTGATTTAAACTATATGCAGGTTGTTTGTATAAAAGAAATCTGTTTTACACTAAGCTAAACAGACTTTTCTGGCCTGTTTAGACTGTCATGACTTGACTATAAAGTGTCTGAGTATGTTGGTTTGCTCAGTCAGCTCACGTCAAGGTTGCTCACACACACACGCAGAGTGAGACACTGATGATCTGCCAGGGTGATGCACGTCTTGCCTTGGTGTGTTAGTAATTAAAGCTCCGATTTGTAGGACCCACATCTCTCACCAACAGCTCTGATCTGCTTCAAAGGTCCTCTCATGTCTGTGTCTTTGCCACTTGCATCCTTTCAATGTTTCAACTGGGCCAGATCAGAATATTGGGAGCACACATGGTTTTGTCAGGTTTAAGCAGTGACGGTGCAATCTCTTCCGGGTCTTTTAATGTTAAACAAGAGGTGTGAGTACGCTGTGACCATTGCTGGCAGAGAAAGTCGGGCACTATGTGTGTCTAAAAGCTTCTGCTGACTCATCTGAATGCAAAGACATGGAGCAGAGTCAGTGAGAAAAGAGGTGGAAAGAACATAAACCACAAAATCTGATGCTATCGTTGCATGGCTCTAGCAGGTCTCCTGGCAACAGATTTTCCATTCAGCTATAACAAGTAAAGGTTTAATTCTGCAGGATGGCCTGAAGGAATTGTGTGGAGGAAAAAAGGTAAGAGTAGGAAAGACTTTCAGGTGACCAAATGTGCCATCTGCTTAGGAGGTAGAACACGAGACACATATATGATTGTCTTAATGCTCAGCTGCAGTGATGGAAACCGTTGCTTGTAACGTATTAGCAGGAAACTCATTATTTTGTCCTTTCCGGGCCACTGTAGGAGGATGATCCATGTTGCCTGTTTGATACGGTAACAAATGCATATCAGTTCATCAAAGCGTTGGTTTTATCCATGGTTCGTGCAGTTATAGGAGTAAATAATTACATGCGCCCTTATTTTGAAAAACACTTGTTAGCAATGGAGGAATTATTAGCTAATTATTTGCGTTGACCATTTGCCATTATAGATGATTGGCTTCAATTTTTTCCTCGATGCAGGGAAACAACAAAATGAATGTGGACACATTTGCAGTGCAGGATGTCAATGGATCCGTTGTCAGAAAAACATCATGTTCATAATGACTTTTCCTTCAGCGTCAAATCTTAATATTTTCTTTATTAAACCTTCAAATCAGCAGTTTTTATCCAAAGCTGCTCCTCCTGTATCTGATTTGCATAATCATGTTACTACAGGAGCCAGAGCAGGCAAATTGAATGCTGGTTTCTAGATCAGGTCTTTTGAGGAGGAGCAGGGTGCAAAGTGAAATTCATCCGTCTGCGTATCACTTTATTCTAAACTGGACCTTTAGGTTACACAGTTTTGTATCTTCTGTCATCTTCAACTGCTGTTTTTAATCAGTTTCAATGAAAAGCAAACTAACTATATGATGTCAGCTATACAGATCTACCCTTCCTCTCCAAACCAGGGTTTCTGAATTCTGAGTAATGCGCCACTGTTATCTTTATAAAGTGCCCTGTGATGCCATAAATCTTAATTGGACCCTCTGTAAATAAAACAAATTGAACAGAAGATTGGGTTCTGCTGTTTATTGCAAGCTGTGGAAATAAGTGCCAGCTTCTCTAGACAGTGGAAACATTTTGTCGAAGCTTGCGACATTACTGAACTGTTTACTCCAAGTGTGACCATCTCTATATGTTAATTTTCTGTCTGCTCACTAATCGAATGATAATCAATTGTTGTGGCTCTGTTTGATGCACACAGGGGTTAGGACTTTGAGCTTTTGAAACTTTTTGTACAGAAAAAAGATTAGCAGATGTGAATGTGTGAACTACAGTTACAAACTACTTCTCCTAAAGTGTGAGTTGTATGTGTGCACTGTTCAGTCAGTTTTGATTTGCATGTGACAGAAAACATGACGGCACATCCCTGCATCCTGCTTTAATGGAGCCTTTCTAGTTTTTATTTAGCTATGATCATAAACTACACCAGTGGTAAATGAGGGGATTTAAAAGTTGATTGGATGGATACTAAAATGACTCCGCTGTTCACCACAGCTGAGTAGCCTATTTCTGATGTAATCGTCAGGCTTTTCTTTATTTTCAGGGTGGTAAGTCTCCGGAGGGACGTTTTAACTTGCTTGGCTTTGTGCTGTCTGATGCTAATACTTTGAGACCTATGACACACTGTGGTCTCTCTTCATTACCTGCCATTGTACTGGTCCAGCCCAGGGCAAGATATTGCTTGTCATATAGTCTTTTCTGTTGTTGAGTCATTGTCAGTGCTGTATGTTGGGAAAGCAGTGTACAGCACAAAAATAGTCCCAGTTAGAGGCAGCAGTGGTTTGGGAGGTAGAGCAGGTTGTCTAGTTAGTGGCATATTGGTGGTTCGAGTTTCGCTCGACCCCTCAATCTGCTGTTGTGTCCCTTAAAAAGACGTCTCACCCTGTCTTAAAAGTGTCTTTAAAAGTGCTATATAATTCCATCATTGTAACTATTATTTAGCAGAGTAGATCATGGCTCTGATGTTGTGGAACAAAGAGGAAAATCAAAGTGGAGAGGAGCATGCAAAGTGTTGCTATGACTAACTTTCCCTTCTACATCATCTGTCCGCATATGCGCATGTTTCATGTGCACACACAATCACAACAGCAGCGTACGGTGAGGAGCATATGGCCCCTGTGTTACGAAAGCGCTGAATAATTAACAGTGATGCACATAGCCCTTCTGTCATTCTGGAGTTGAATTATTCACCCTCAAATCCATTAAAGTGGTCCTATGCACGCATGCACACTAGCTGTATGAGATCACACCATCCACGTGACGCGAAAGGGGAAGCGTTCGCTCCACGGCGTATCGGAGAAAAGTTGTGAATATCTTATACAAACAGAAGAGTGGAGGTTAAAACAGTGATTGACAGATGAAGACAGCCCCTCAAGTGCATTCAAACACTGACAGATACACATACACTGACAGGGTAAAAAGAAAGGAGCGAGTCTTTCGGTGCACCTGCCCACCTAAGACAGGCTGCAAATAGACACCACCTGCACACATTGTGTTTCTTCACTTGGTGATCCTTTCTGCAGTGTTAGCTTTCTTCCCTCAGTGCTAGACTGTCTTCCTTTCACCACAACACATTGGTGTCTTTATGGAGGGTAGCTTCAGGCTTTGGATGAAATTAAAACGTGCACTGTAGGTCTAGGGGAAACCCTGCTTGGGATGAATAACCTGCATTCTCCCCACAGTGACTCAGCATTTGTTCTCTGGTTTTCCCCTTAACAAGGTGCTTGGGATTAGAGCCGGAGTCTGCCTTCACTGAAGCATGCTTACTAAGCTCTCCATAAAGCCTGAGTCAAAGTAATGCTGTCATGATAAATTGTAATATAAAACATGTCTCCGATGAGGGATAAGGCTGTAACTGATATGAAAAGATGAAAATGAGTGGTGTTATGCCTGTTGATGCAACTCAGAATATGTAAACAAAACTGACTGAAAGTCTTTCAAACCACGGTGATACTTAAAACCTGATTTATTTTAACTTACTGTAAAATAGCTTCAGGAGAATGTGTAGCTGGGTCAAAGAGAGATAAGAGAACTGTTAGACCCAGAATACATCTGTGATATGTTTAGAGAATATAAACTTAGACTAAAGACTCGGGTCAACTAGTCCAGGAGAAACCTGGAGATGCAGCTGCTTCCCTTTCTGAAAACAAGCTGAACAAACTGTCAGTGAAGATGAAGCTTTCACCAAATGTAAACACTTTTTAGATCTTTTAAAAGATTTTCTTTCTCATGCACCTATGTCTGAAGTCTGCACAGTAACTTAACTTATTATTCACACTATTTTTTTTTTACTACCTAATGATTTCTTTGCATCACCTGTAATGCTTTTAATGTTTACTGTAAAGCACTTTACATCAAATATGCTCTACAAATAAAATTACTTTACTTAAGAGGTTTCAGAGAATAAAACAAACGCTGCTACTAATTTTGTTAAAGGGCTTTTGGGAAAGTTAGTGAGACGGAAATATTGATTTGATGTTTTTACAGTTTGCATTTTTAATCATTAATTCGTCTCACAGATGTAAAGCGTGACAACTCAAAACAAAGTTTTTCTTGTCTTAAATAATATTTGTACAAATTTTGTACTCGGTGTAACATTTTCATGCTCTTTCATACCCCGGACATGACACGCATGCAGGGGATAAAAGAAGCCTTATTTATTTATTTATGTATGTATGTATATAATCATTTTGCAAGGTTGCCAGATCATTTTTTCCTCTTTCTGCATTGCTGATAAAACCCCAGTGTTTCCAACAAAACAAATAATCTTTATCTAGGCTACAAATTCTGTCTTGAAAGCATTTTAGATCCATTTTAAAAGCTCATAAACGCTGATCTGGGTTGTCTGGGTCACTGTCTTTTGCACTTCAATTGGATTACTCGTCAAACACGTGACCAAAGACAAATGATAAACCAGACAGCTCCTGATATTAAAACCTTTGCCTGTGAAGTCTTCTCTTTTTTGCAGATATCTGTGCATTGAGCTCTTTTCCGTTTAGTTTCTGTTCAAAGTACAAAAGATGTAGTGTGATACTGAATAACCATGAATGCATTGGAAACATTTAAGTGTCAATTATTGGAGGAGTCTCCAAAGACTTTTAGCCTCTCAGTGGTTTGATTGCAGTGCGAGTCGAGTGGTTGATTTAACTGTTACTGTGCTAACAGCTGATTTTATCATATTGCTTGTGGTCAGACCATAAAAAACTGTCGTTCACAATAACCCAGCTACTCCCAAGTCTGTTCTATCTAAAAATAACAATATTTATGACAGTTTGTGCAGCATGTATTTCCCTGTAACTGCATTATGTGGTAAAAGCGAACTGTCAATCACTTATCAGCATAATGGCGCGGCCTTTTTGGTGACTCTGCAGTAAAGCTCAGCTAGTGGTTTTTGTAAAAGCTGCTGAGCTTTCAAAAAGTGAGGAGAGCATGCCTGTTTCAGTGTGCACTTTGGGCTGATTATTGAGATAAGTGGATCAGGCTGCTGCCAGCAGTCGATATCTGAACTGCATAGTCATGTATATCACTAGCGACGAGGCTGTTGCACAGGTACAGTTTAACCCATGTACAATCCCCTTACATTTCAGTGATATTCCTTTCCAAAAACAATTTCTCACTAATCACTGAGATTTAAAAATCTCTCTTAACACAAAACACAATGTTTTTTTTATCTACCCTCCCTCTGCCCACATCTTGCTTCCTCCTTTATTCATGTGTCCTTTCTCTCTCTAGGTGGCAGTGAAGATTATAGACAAAACCCAGCTGAATCCGACCAGTCTGCAGAAGGTGAGTTGGTGTTTTATGGCTGCCTGGTAACTAAAGTCTTGCTTACATTGTTCCTGTCTTTCCTATTAGTCATTTTTTGTTTACAGCTGCACTGTTTCTTTGCTCTTTGAACTAAGGATGTGCTGTCTAACATAACGTAATCAGATGTAGCCAGAAGATACCACGAGGTTTACTCAAAATCCCCCCTCCCAACCTCATCCCTTTTAACTTTTGACTCCATTAGTTTGCGGTGGGGAGCAGCTAAAAATATACCTGCTGGCCTGGTTGTCCCTTAGCCTTCTCTAGCGGTCACTACCAAATAAAATGTTTGGAAGGTTTCCTGATTGCTGAATCCCAGTTCTGATCTTTCTGCTGATTAAATGCACTCACACACATCTATATACATACTGTATAATCCCCGTGGTAGATTAGACCATGTGGATAAAAAACAGCTACAGTATGAGCCAGCATCACCTACTGGAAGTCTAAAAATAAATCGTGTGGAGCTGACTGGGATGCTTTTCATCAGCTTTTGTCTTTGTCGCTCATATAGAATAGTCAGTTTTTTCTGGTTAGGAGCACTAAAGCCAGGTCAATGGCTTATTTAGCATCTTTTTATGCCAAATAAATAGCCTTTTTGGAGGCCTGAATATTACCTAAAACACATGAAATTCAGTCAGAACATGTCCGCATCTACATAAACGTCTCCTTGACCCATATTGACCCATGTAACAGACCGGCCGCTATTTGGAAAAACAACTTTATATGAGGTTATTTTTATTTGCGGTGCTTTGGCATGTTTTTTCTGCACTGACTTCAGAAATGCTCATAACACTCTAAAAGTATATTTTATTAAAAACCTTTTAAAACGTTCCCAGAGTAGTGAGGGTTTAGGAATGACAGCCTGTCCAAGTTTGATGTTTTGTCATCTGGCTCCATATCCGTGTCTTACATGACACCACACTGACGATATTACAGGTTAATTCTGACCACATCTGCATGTTCAGATGTTCTCAGCACCAACCCTCGCTCCCGCGGCAACAGGACGTAACTCATTTTAAACCCTAAATGACCTGAATTTGTCAGAAAAACATTACTATACTTCCTCATTTCATTCACTCATGAGTCCAAACTTGTACATGTCTGCAGGTAAGGGTGAGAGCACTGTAGGAGGGAGGTCAATAAAGAATGTGATGCTGCATAGGCCAAAATGTGCAAGGGCTCTCATTTCCTCATTAAAGCTGAGAGCTTTAATTTGTTTTACTTTGTTGTTTTTTTTTTTTTTAAATCCCATCCTGAAACCAAGAGGATGAGCAGATATTACTCCTGGAAAAATCTCAATATGAAAATGATAATAGTAGTTATTTTAATATCTCCCAGGCTATCTTTGTCTGCAGAAGTGCTCTTTGTTAGCTAATCAAGTATAATTAAACGGCTAATGTGAGGGTAATTTTTTAAAATACAAACCAAATCATGTCATATTTCTGGCATTGTCCTGCACAAGTAAAACACATTTTTATTTGCCTGGGATTGTAATGGGATCTGACTGCAGTCCTTCAGTCAATCGGGCAAAGATGCAGTGAGAATTTTTAAGTCTCGGTTGTATCTAATCTGACTCAGATACATTTCATTGTGTGTGCTTTTTTTGTTCAAGTCTTCATTGCGGGTTGGCTAATCTTTACACAAAGGGGGCTGGTGAACATGTAGAGGTGTTTTTATGTGTGTTTGTCTGCATATAAAGTGAGTGACTTCACCAGTGTGGGTCTCGTAGAGGTTTTAAGTGGTTTCATAACCTACGGATTGTGTTGCCCGCTGCCTTCCTGTTATGAGCGTAGTAGGGCAGATGTATCATGTGAGCCTGCTGGCGAATCAGGATGCATGCAATCAATAATTCAGTGGACCTTTCATATGTCAGCTGAACGTAAAAGGGTCAGCAAGGAGAATTCACAGCTTTTCATGGAAGATGAGCTGCTGTTGGAGCGATGGTACGAATGCACATTTGTAGATCGGTGCAAATGTTACATTTGTGCAGACACTTATTTAAACCTACAAATGTAGCTTATATGCTGTTATATCTGATGTTCTCTGTGCTATAGATTACTGTAACAGTACACATAAGTGCCATCTGCAATGCAGAAGCTTGTCTTAGTGCAGCAGCTGGTTCTTGGAAGAAATCGATTGTCTCACTGACTCTGTGTGCCCTATTTTATCCATTAAAAAGCTTTATAGCAGACACATTAAAGGGTGCATATGTATGTGTATAAATATACACACACATACAGCGATCTAGTACATATTGAGATTTAAGTGGCAAGGATATTTGAATAAAAAAGCTTAAAAAAAATCAGCTACATTCAGATTCATTAACATTTAACACTACTGAACTATGCAAACAACTGCATCATTATTCCCATTCTTTACATTAGTTAATACATTGAATGTATGTATGTTAACACGTCCTCTAGAGCGCAGTACCGAGTTCACCTCAGATTTCTGACGTCACTTTCTATTGCAAGCATTGCGACAGTGAAAAAGATTATTCTATTCTATTCTACAGGCATTTAGCAGACGCTTTTATCCAAAGCAAAGTACATCAGAGAACAAAACAACACAAGCATGAAATCAAACAACACGGAACAGCATAGATAAGTGCCAGACTGCTGCAAGCCTGGTGTGACACAGCTATTGTCCTGTAGGACACAGGTGTTGTCCTGAAGTGCTAGAGACTTTTTTTTTTAGTATATATATTTCCTATTTGTTTCCCAATATAATCAGTGCTGATGTGTGGCTAAGAGCTGGATAGATCTAAATCAAATAGA
>JBAMHV010000017.1:14026419-14042188 GCA_037177535.1 Pseudomugil gertrudae
TATAACCCTGTTCTGAGGTGTGTATCGCTCCACACACACCTTATAACCCTGTTCTGAGGTGCGTCTTCAGAGCAACTCGATTTGGTGCCGTCAACTCTACCCTGTTCCGCCATGTTTTTAGCTTGATAGCAGCAATATGCTAATCTCCCAGCAGAGAAACCTTTTATTGGTAAGTTTATTATAAATGTCAATGTATCAGATTCATGAATTTGATTACCAGGAAGTCCACAACCTTATTTGGCAGACCCACAGCAAATACTGTGATGTAATAGATTAAAAAAACGTAATAGAGAATAAAAAAAAAAAATCAAACTGACTGAAAAATATGACCACAAAGAATATAAAGATATATGCACAGCATCAGGAGGGAATACATTTACATTTTCTGCATTTCTAAACACTTAAAATTTTACAAAAACATGTATTTAAAGGATTAAAACGTGGATTTTGCAAGATATTTCCCCTTTAAACCATTAAGCTTAAATTCATCTGTCTAAAAAAATCTAAAAGCTTCTGTTCTTTGACATTTTTTAGGGTTTAAATGCACACATCTTTGTTGTTAAAGAATCTTCTGAGTTACTTGAATCACACAATACACTACTGTAAAATGAAAGATTTAACTGTTTGATCCAGCTGTTAAAATAATGACATTTCAGTTTTTGGACAGTTGCACATTATTATTTCATACCCCTCTTTTTGATTAACCTACCCCAATACTGCATACAGACGTTTCAAATGCTTCTGAGAAAGCATTTTTTATTCATAATAGCATATAAATAATTCTGTTTGAGCCTAAATTTGCTTGGACAGCAAAGGCTAAAGTAGATGAAAAGTGCCAAATGCATTTTTACGCCCTGTTAGGATGTTTAGATGCATCAACACAAAACTGTTACTTGAATAATTGTGTTAGAAGTTTACCTTCCTCAGTAGTTTGGATTGAGACATGGAAGAGATGAATCAGTCCATCTTTAATAATTCAGTATCCAATATTAGGAATATTTGATTCATTGCAGAAAGTAATTTTTATTGAGTGTTCATCGGCTGAGTGGCTTTTTTTATTGCACCAGTCAATACTTAGTGCATACAAAATCAGCAACGCATCATTTCAAAGTGGTTGCCTGTGTTGGTGAATCTTCCTCTACCTCTACAGAGCAACATCAAAGCTAAAGGAATATTAATATTGAACTTTGTGTCAATCAGAAACATACAAATAAAACTAATTAATCCTTGTGCTATTCTGGATACACCTGATAAGTGAATCGGCAACTTTAAACACTGATCATGTGTTTACATCCTGCCTCTGTCGTTTCTGTGTTGCGGTTTGTTTCTCATCTGGTTTGGATCTGATTTATAGGAGCTGAGGGAGCGCGTGCTGCGGGGAAAATACCGCATCCCATTCTACATGTCCACAGACTGTGAAAACCTGCTGAAGAAGCTTCTCGTGCTTAACCCCGTCAAACGAGGCAGTTTGGAGGTACCGCACTTCACGTCAACGCTGCTTCTTCTTTCTCTCTGTTATGAATTGCTTTATGTAGCGGCGAATGCAGCCAGGCCGAGTGAATTACAGCGAGCTTGCTGTGCATCGTCTGGATACACATTTTTTATTATGAACTAACAGATTTAGGGATTTATTACCTGTCAGAAGAAGGTTGGGAAACATTTTTCAGACATGTCTTGTGTAATTATTTGCTGGAAACATTCATAAAGAGTCGAACTGAACTCATGCATCAGCTCTCATTTCCTGTTTACTGTTTGCAACCTTTTTTTTTATTATTATTTTGAAATTTTTAACTTCATTGCAGACAATATAAAGTTGTCACTTCACCCACATTTTGCCCACTATCAATACCACCCTGCAGGTCAATAGTAAAGATTTCTCCACCAGTGGTGGCGATTGATCACATCACAGCTGAGCATTTCTCAGCTTATTGCTGTGTCATTCCCCATTTATGTCACTGTATGATTAAGAGACATAAGCCACAAATAAATATTTAAGTTATGATTTCTCTGTCTCTTTATTAGCAAATCATGAAAGACCACTGGATGAATGTGGGCCATGATGAGGATGAGCTCAAACCTTACATTGAGCCTGAAGCAGACTTCAATGATACATCCAGAATAGGTGTGTATCAGTGTTGGCGTGTGCGGTTGCCATTATTTATTATGCTCAGACTCAGATTAATCTTTTTTTATTTCTCCTATTTTCTATTAGAGCTCATGGTGACAATGGGTTTCCCTAAAGATGAGATTACAGAGTCTCTACAGAGCCAGAAGTATGACGAGGTCATGGCCACCTACCTGCTACTGGGTCGAAAAGCTCCAGAGGTGTGATTGTTATACTCATAGGGCATCGTCTTGCTGTGTGACCACACCTCTCATTCAGGGCTTTCACTTTGCAGTTTGAAGGCAGCGAGCCTCTGAGTAACAGCATCCTGGGTCAGCGACAGCGACCAACCAGCGACATCAACAACAGCTCCAGCATTTCTCCTGCCCATCCCAAGGTCACGCGCAGCATCTCAGCCAATCAGAAGCAGCGACGCTACAGTGATCATGGTGGGGATGATGATGGTGGTGGTGGCGTAGAGAAGCCAAGTAAAGTAACCTCGTCTTTCCCAGCTCTGAGAGTGCTGCTGGCTGCATGTTGTGTAGGGGGAAGTTGCTCTCAGTCACTGACGATTGGCCGCATGATCAAAATTCTGGTTTGAAATGCCTGATATGCCTCTCAGCAAGGACACCCGGAGCGCTGCCAGCATCACTGGTTTCCTTTGATGGCTGAATAAAGCTCATCAAGCATTACAAAACTAACATTTTCTGTTAGATTCAACAGCTATGATGTTTGCTCAACTTGGCTAATTTGTGTAGTGTGGTTATTAAATTACATCAGTGATTGAACCTGAATACTGGTTGCATTGCAACTTCCTACTATGTCATGAGCCGTTGTTTGTGGCGCCATCTTCTGGCTGGCTGCTTTCCTGCAGCTTCCTCTGGAACAGCACCTCAAAGCATGAGGAGGGAACACATTTGCTTCGTACGTGCTCACCTTGGCTTCTATAGCTGTATATGTTATGAACCAATGTGTTGTTGCTTAATGATGCCTAACAGATAGAATCATGTGTAAATTCTGGCTTTGAGTGGCTTTGCTTAATGCTACTGTATTGAAGACTCGTTGATGAGTCTATTTTGTTTTTTCCTAAATCTGTCTGGTGCAAAATCCATCTGATACTGTCAAACAAATATTTTGTTACCTGTAGTGGGTCCATCTGTGCCACCAGCAGTATCGTACTCGAAACGTGGCCAGGCCTTGAGTGTGGAAAGTGACCACAGGGAGGAGTGGGATGGAGCACGTCGGCTAGAACTCAACACATCTAAAGGAGATGTTCCTGCCTCACCGCTGGGGGTGCAAGAGAGGAAGAAGGCTACAAGTGCTGTTGGGGTAAGGAAGTGGATGCAGATTATCTGCTCGAAGGCAAATACAAACACACACGATGTCATTTTGAAGGAATTTTGTCCGATTCTTTTACAGCATTGCTTCACTTTTTGTGAGTATTTTGGTTAAGTTGACGTCTGGATTTTAGGCAATAGCACCACTTGACCATTCTGTTGTAGATTTGTTGGTGTTTGCCATCATTGTCCTTTTACATGACCCAATTTCAGCCAAGCTGCAGCAAACAGGCAGATGGTACGTTTGTGTCTGCAGTACTTTGGTATACAGAGGAATTTGGGGTTGACTTTACGATTTCAAGGTGCATAGGTGCTGTAGCTGCAAACAAGCCCACATTGTCAATCCTGGCCCATCATGCTTTCTAGTTGGTATGAGGTGTTCAGGTTTATTTACTGTGTTTACATTATGGTCAAACCGCTCCACTTTGGTCTTTTCTGTCCAGAGGACATTGTTCCAGATTTTTTGTGATTTGTTCAGATTAAATTTAGCAAACCAAAGTTGCTGCTATAGCCTTCTTTAAAATGTTTTTTTCTGCAAACCTTCCAAACAGGATTGTTGATTTCAGTATTTTTTTATTGTAATGTCTTGAACTTTGACATTTATCATGAGCAGAGACCGGTCCATGTGCCCTCTGGATTATTTTTAACATGACACACTGACTTAGGGGTGAACTTGCTTGAATGTTTATTTCTGAGAAGATAGGAAACAGTATTTTCCACTCACGCAATCTTTTAACTGTTCAATGATGGAGTCCAAATTGTTTGAAATGGGCTCTATAGACATTTATGACTGATGGGTAACATTAGTTTATGCTCTGAAATCACTGCTGATCATTTTCTCCTTGGTATCATATTAAAAAACTACAGCCACACACTACTGAAACTTTTGCTTTCATAAAGATGTGCACACTTTGTAATTAACTAATCATAATCTGGCTTTGTTTTGCTTTAAGGTCATGACACGGTATAATGTGTTTTTGTTGATTTGCAACTTCATTTGTTGTTTTAAGGCTTTACAAATGTCAGAAAACTTTATTTAAATTGTTCTGATGAATATTTTGAAAACATACAGAGTATTTGTGCATACATACAGAGACATGTTTGCACTGATAAAGTTAAAGCAAACAAAAACATGCCTGCATCTAGAAGTTTTACTAAGTGGTCTCTATTTCTCTTTATAATATCATGCTTTTTGTATTTATTTTCTAACAGACCAACGGTTCAATGACTCGCAGGAACACATACGTATGTGAACGCTCCTCCACCGATCGCTATTCAGCTATCCCCAATGGCAAAGATAGCAGGTATTTATTCACGATTCTACTTTTTCTTTACAGCGTCAGACTTGAATATTATTAACTTTTTGTTCAGTGTTTAAAAGCATATCCAACTACAACAAATGAAGAATGTTTGCCTGATATTTCACCCTGGTTATAATGTGTCTATTCACAATATTCAGTTTAACTGAGGTGTCGGGGAGCACGCCATCGACTGCAATGAGCTCTACACGACCGCGTCATACTAAATCCATGTCATCATCAGGGCATCCTTCAAAGAGCACACTGCCCCCCATTGATGACAATACAGAGCTTAAATCCAGGTAAGTACGTCCCAGCATCTGAACTGGTCTGCTCTTTCGGCATCTTTTCACACCAGTGCTGATCTTCTCTGATGGCATTTGCTTATGTTCCAGCTCGTCTCCACGTGGTCCCTCCACTTCTCCTTCTGCACACAGTATTAGCACCCCAGAGAAGAACCGGTTCCCCCGGGGAACCACCAGTCGCAGCACCTTTCATGGAGCTCAGCTCAGAGACCGCCGCAGTGCTACTTACAATGGCCCCCCGGCTTCACCCACATTGTCCCACGATACAGGTGCCCTCGCACAACAACGCAGGGGTACCTCAACGGGGATCATCAGCAAGATCACCTCAAAGTTTGTTCGCAGGTCAGTGGAAAGCTGTGGCACAACATATTTATTATATTATACTAAAGCAGTTTCAAAGACTAATGTTAGTGTTTTAGACATGGTTGTCTCAAAATCACAGCAATGATTGAGGTACTTTTGGCTAGCTGACCCTCCTCATCCAGTTAGCTCCTTCAAAGCTACCCTTTCTGCTAGACACTTACAGCTTTTTCTCCTCTTCTCCCCGCCTAGAGCTCTGTCTTTCAGGTCTACCCGGAGGTAGGAGAACATAACGCTTGCTGCACTTGTTCCCCTTTGTCCAAAATATTACATTGAAAAGAAACAAACTAAACCTCTGTGCCCACTTTGACCCTGGCCCGTGTGTTCTTAATCCCTACTTGCCCACCACACTACATCCTTGCCTACTTACACCTTGTTATGCTGAGTATCTCCTCTCCTTGTGTCCACTGCCTTTACAACCAAACCTCACAGCTCGCCAGCCTGTTCTCTTCTAAGCTTCCAGGGGTTTGCTTCTCAAGATGCAGCTGTCCTCTCCTTATTCGCCCTTGCCCTCCTGCTGAGGGTTATTAGAAAAGATCAGGCGAATGACATAGGCAGAATCAAACTTGTAGAAGCATTTTTTTTTAACTCTGCAGGGATTAAGGAAAGGTATGGTACTACATGGGAGGATGCACATGGTTCATGTGAGCTATTGTAGGATGTTCCTCAAAAGGTCACCTTATTGTGTGCTGAGCCCTGATACCTGGGATTGTGGAGTCTTTCCTGGCATGATGCCTGACGTCCCCTTCTGTGTCCAGTGATGATGGGGTGGTGATGGTAGTGGGTGGGTGGAGCTAATTAAATGAGCTAGTTTGTGAAAATAAGTCTGTTCCTGGTTTATTTCAGGGTGCCTAGTGAAGGAGAGGCCAGTGCCAGGACAGAAACACCAAGGTAGGAAGTTTATTTGAACCAGTGACTTAAAAAAGCTCCTATAATCAATTTTTGCCTGCTTCAACATCTCTGCTCTTTCTGTTGGCCTACAGGAGCACGTCTGGCGACACCAAGGAGGATGGCGCTCGGGACTCCAAGCCCCGTTCACTGCGTTTCACGTGGAGCATGAAAACCACGTCCTCCATGGAGCCCGCCGACATGATGAGAGAGATCAGAAAAGTTTTGGATGCCAACAGCTGCGACTATGAGCAGCGCGAACGCTTCCTGCTTTTCTGTGTCCACGGAGACGCTCGCCAGGACAATCTGGTCCAGTGGGAAATGGAGGTGTGCAAGTTGCCCCGCCTTTCACTAAATGGCGTGCGCTTCAAGAGGATATCGGGCACGTCCATCGCCTTTAAGAATATTGCCTGCAAAATTGCCAACGAGCTCAAACTGTGACGGCAGATGGCGTTCCAGTCTGGTTCCAGTCTCATCTCATCACTGGACTTACAGGACAACAATCAGCACTGAAGGTTCTCACCACACAGAATCAGGGTGGACTCGGCTGGTAACGTGCAATACTGGCCACGAATGTACTGTACAGGGTAGTGGATAAGAGAGATATCACGAGGTTTAACCTCTGTGACGGACAGACAGCAAAAACAGCTAACTCCTTGTCCTTTATTTCCTTCCGTCCGACTCCCTATGTCTCATCAGCCCGCTTCTCCTTATCGGAGGACGCAGTCAGTAAAACTTGCAGTATGCAACAGAAGATGACCATCCTGCAATAAAGTTTTCATTCTGTTTTTCTAATCGCCTACTTTCAGATCTATTCTCCTCGCTGAATAACCATTAAAATTACTGTAAGCTAAAGCTAAGCTTTTCCACCTGTGTTAAAGCAGTATATAGATCAGGCTGGAGCCCATACTCAAATGATGTAAAAAGAGAATTGTACTGTATGCATAACATCTGCAGGTACTGTATTGTATATTGATTTTGAGTTCTGTACAGAATTTTACTGTTAATACTGTCTTTTTTTCATGCAATTGAATTCTTTCCTAATATAATTATTGTCTCTTAGAGCATTATTCTTTGTTTTTTTTTAATCCCTCTCCCTTCCTTTTTTTTTCTTTTGTAAGAGCCTCCATATGGAAATAGTGTTTTCAATTTTATTTAAAGATCACTAAATTATTTTGTGGAATATGAAGGGATGTGTTCCCTTGCCTTTTATGTTATTTTTTTGCCTATGGAAAAAATACTAAGTTGCACCACTTAGACTTGAGTAGTATCTTCAGTTGAAACTGAAAATGTGTTCACTTTATTTTCTCAGCAGTAGGTACAGGTGATTTTTTTTTGAGGGGGGATCCCTGCTGCAGTTGCACAAGTATTCCAGGGTTATGTGTATGAACATGAGAGTATGCACCTGCTTTTATTTTTTCATGTTAGATCGGTAGTCTTCATTTGCAACCTTGCAGGGTTTAACTGGTCTGCTTTAGAGAGCACAGGACTGAATGTCTCCAGAAGACTGCACGAGAAAGTCAAATGTTGAGATTTTTGTCATGAAAACTTTCTAAAGAGTCCGATTAAGTTCTGCTAACAGTGTGATTGTGCAGGTACTTGTGTATCTCCTTGCTTTTTCTTCTTTTTTTTTTTAATTCAACGGATTTTATTGTATTTATTCCATTACATTGTAATGTGCTGCTTTGTAGATTTGAGGCGTGCACTTTGTTGGACAAAATAAAAGGATTTTATTTGTTTGTATTTATTTAATTTAGTTCTTCTGTTGCACAGAAATCCTTAATGCTAAAAAAAGTCTCTGGACCAAGTGTCAAGAGGTCAGACGAGTTATGTATGGTTACACAGAAGGGGGTCGCAGAGGAAGTAATAACCTTTTATTAACTCTAACAAGACATTAGTCCTACGCATGACACAAGTGCTGCATTTTGCATACATGTTAGTCAAAGTTTTAAGTTCATGAACACTCTTTTTTTTCATCTTATTGATTTTTAGTGTTGAAAATAGTTTTGATAGTTTCCAGTTATGAAAACCTGCTAAATACTTTTAAACATTGTACAAACCATTAACAATAAAAATGTAAGCTGCAGGGATATACAGGTAGACTCAAAACAATATCAAAATTGTTTTAAATGATAGGCATAACTTTAAATCCTCTCTAACCGTGGTCCCTCTTCAACTTACAAAATCTTCAGTTACAAATCTTGAAACATACAAATGGAAGAAAAATGTAAACATTTCATTTTGGCAGATTTGTTCAGTTAAACATGTTAACAGGTTAAAAAGTACCCTTTTAATATTTCTATCTGTAGATAAATATATGAGATTACAAAGATATAAACATTGTTCAATGATGTAATTATTAATAACCCCCCTCCCCAAAAATAGACATCACTGCCTGATGTTCAATTAAATATGAGTTACTGAAGCCTATTTGGGCCCTTCATGCATTAAGATATTAAGATATTTGGGTCTTATCCTAACCTGTGATGCGTTCATCTCTGAAACATTTGATCAATATTTATGCTGCTTAGATTTACCGTGCATGATTTGAACAAAAGGTTTTAAAAATGAATGGCGGTGATGCCTACCTTCCTCAATCTGCGATAAACTCAGTCGTGTTCAGCACTGCATCTGAAATGGCCTTCAGATATCATAGTCACTAGTATAACTGAAGAATTGATAAAGTAAAACAGTCCCTCAGTTGCTCAAATCAATGACCAGGTGCTCATAGATCTGAGTTTTCCCTTTAAAACTGGAGGCTAGCAGAAATTGACGGTTGTCTATTGAAACTGGCGAAAAAGCTCTTGGTGCCTGGATATTCAGCTCCTGGAAACGGACAAACTCGCCCTTCTTGGCATCCCAGCGGTACACCTGGGTAAAGGAGTAATCGCTGCCGAGAATGGCGTATTGCCAGCTGCCTAGAGCAAAAGGCTGGAACACCATGGAGCCCCGAGAGGGCATGGTCTGCAGCTCTCTGAAGAGTGCTCCATCCCAGCGCATCACCTTGGAGTCACCAATAAAGCGTGTAAGGCAAATAAAAAGGTCAGATTTGACTTGGAAGTGCTTCACTGCATAAACGTCCTCCATTTCTGGGATGTCAGTGCGTCTTTCAAACAGCTGGGTGATTCTGTTCCACTGGTATATGACAGGCCTCTGGGAGCTGCTGGACAAGATCAGGTGAGGTTTGGAGGAGATTTCCAGGTACTCTACATCAGTATCGCGGTACCAGGGATGAAGGGACTGATGGGAGTAGAAGCCATTACCGTTCCACTTGTAGATGGTGGTGGAACCAGCCTTGGAGCTGTCTGCTATGATGAAGAAAGTTTCCCCATCAATGCGAAAAGTCTCGACATCATTTGGTTTGCGGATTTTCAGGATGTCAATGCCTTGGAGCTTGATGAATTTGTTAGCAGAAATGTCACGCTTGTAGATGTGCGAACCTCCAAACAGCTGAGCCACAATGATGAAGAGCTGCTCATCAATGACCAGAGGTTTGCAGATCACTGTTGATGTGCCTGGAGAAGAGATGGACTAGTTAAGGAACACCTGCCTTCATCTAGTGGTTCCTCTTCTACTTTTAACTCTCATTAAATACCCAGCTTGTACACATTTACATCACAGCATCCTTTACTTACTGTCAATGTTGTCAAAGTTTCGGAAAACGGTCTCGACGTGATCCCATTCCAGAAAGCTGCACTTCCCATTGAAGGGCTGGGCAAACACTACATACTGATCTGCTCCAAAGGTAAATGCTTCTACTGATATGGATTCAAACTTTAGAGATTGGTAGGAAGCAAACTCTGTGGGAAAACAAACAAGAACATTACATTCTCATAGTGAAGCTGATTAGTGAGAGAAAATATAAAAAACACTGATGTGTTTTGTACAAAACCTGTGGTAATGCAGTCAAATGCCTGTGGCATCAGGTCATTAATCTTCTTGTCCATCTGTGAGGCTGGGCCTTTACAGTAAATATGATCCATGGTAGCATTGGTGCTGTATATCCACTCCACCAGCCACTTTAGCTTACAGTCACATGTGAACTGGTTCCCACGTAGGTCTCTACAGGGAGAAACAGCAAAGCTCAGAAGCTGAAAGGAACACCCTTATAACCCTCTGTGAAGCAGGTGTTACTGTCCTCCATGGACCTCACAGCATCCCCCTATGCTCTCACTGACACCAAGAGAAGCTGCATCAGAGAACTGAATATCTTCCAACGTCTTCATCATATGATAGATTGCAAATGGTCTTCCTCTCTCCCTGCTGCATGTAATTTTAATGCCTTTAAAAGCACCAGCTGCCTACTCATTTCTCAAGTCCTGGGTGAAGTGGAATAAATGATACAGTGCGCTAAATTTAGAAGAGTGTTCAGAAAGCTCATTAATCACAATATTATAGATCAAGCACAGGAAATGTATGTGATTATTTTCCGTGTTAGAAGGTAAAGAACATTACTTACACTTTTGTCAAGGCGTCAAGACCCTTGAACAAATCTTTGGGCAGAGTCTCCAGATTGTTGTAAGCCAGACTCCTAATGAAGAAAGAACATTTTAAGGCTAATTATTGATTCAAAATGCACCCACTGCCTCCTTCTTCCCACCATTACATCCTAATGCGGCAACGCTGCATGGTATTTCACACGATCACATATCTGCTGAAAAGCGTGTGCCCGTATTGCCACACTGCAAAGCCACGAAGATTGCTTATTGTGAGTTTGAGGAAACATTAAGCTATTTTTAGAGCTGCTTCCTCAGCCATTTTATGGCTTTTCTGCAACATAAAAACAAAGAAGAGAAAAACAGGCCTAACCATTAAAAGTTAGCTGTTTACTCGGGCTCTGTAAGACATTTTACCACCTAATTTTGCTTAATCTGTAATAATATATTGAGATCAGGATGTGACAGCTGCACGATTTGCTTGGTAATCATATTAACAGCTGCACAGTGTTGTTAATGTCTCCATGGTATTTCTTTGTAGCAGTGTTTGCGTCCTCCTGAAGATGGATTACATCATACAGCTCAAGCTGTTGTTGATTAAAGGATCTCTTGCTTTTTTTGCACAGGAACCAAAATACACGTACTCACAGGTGCACTAAGGTTTTTAGTCCTCGGAAAGCTTGTGGTGATATCGACTGGATTTGGTTGTTTTCTATGAATCTAGGTGGGGAAATGAGACAGTAAGAAAGGAGCCATTCTTGTCATTATAAAAGGCTTCTATTAGAAACTTGTATGAACTCACAGATACTCTAGATGAGAAAGACCAAGAAATGCATCCTCATTTATAGATTCCAAGTTGTTGGCTGTGAAGAGGCTGTAGAAGATAATCAGGTTAACATTTTACAACACTAATAGAAAGCATTTGTTGCTAATGTTAACCCAAAACTTCCAACATAAGGATCAACGCTCTTTGAATATTGTTGCTGTCTTATGTGTTGCTTTTGAACAATAAAGGATTCCCTCCTGAAAAAATTGAGGGATGCCTCCAGCAACACATGCACAGACAGGCTACCTCAAAATCCAGATCAAACTTACCATGCCATTAAACACATGGACAGTCTGCAGCACTTTAGAAAGATGCATTTCACTACAGGATTTTCCCCAGTTATTATTAAGTGTTGCATGAGGGAAATGAAAATGTCTTGAACATTAAATATGGCGTTGATCAGCTTACTGGGGAGGCGACAGCATGTAAAAAACCCAAGAAACAAAAAGCTTTGAAGACATTTCTCACAGCAGATGCAGAGCAGGCGTGTGGATGAAGCTCTCCTTGGGGATTTCGGTGAATTCTGACTTGACAAATGATCTGAGAGGGGGGGGGAGGGAAATCATGACAAACACACACTGTTCAGTTTTCCAGCAGTCTGTTCCATGGATATGCAGCAGCGTAAAATCCACCTCTTCACCAGAATAGAAGCTCTCTGCACATAGAAAACACTGATTTTGGTTTTATATAAAAAATAATGTGACTTACAGTGATATGACATCGGGGGGGAAGCTCCGAGGGATCGATCCTGCGCCTTCGCACAGCGCGTTATCTTTGGTACATGTACATGATGAGGGACAGCGCGGCAGCCTGGCTCTCTTGCTGTCCACTAAAATGAAAGCAGACGCCACCACAAGTAAACCAAACCAGGGCGATCTCTTCCGTGGATTCCCCATGCCTGAAAAAAAAATCGTTGCGGGCACGACTTGCGCGTCAAGCAGCCTTTTTACACATGAACCAAAGTCTCTGCTGCGGCTTCTTCCCCGCTGCTGCTGCGTCGAGGCCAGGCGACGCGGCGACGCGCTGTCCGCTCGTGTTTATCTCCACCAGGGGCTCTGATGTGACCAAACCGGGCGTCCCCAGAGCAATTACACAACACACCCCTGACAAAATGTCTATATCTGCTGTGACAAAACGCCTAACAAATCTGATATGTGATATAGAGTGTAGGAGCTGAGGAAAACGCCAGCTGGCGCTGTGACAAACGCGGTGTGAGGGCAGGTGGGAATCCCAGCGGGAGCGGACGGAGCATCTCCATCCAAAACCACGCCTTCAGCGTGAAGCTCAACAGATCCCCGGTTTATGGACATGGGAATAAAACCCTGGCATGATCCAGCGGATTGCTGTTATGGCGCAGACGCACATGGGCAGTCTATGCGGGTGGGAAACCTATCTGATTGTAGGCTAATGAAAATAACCGCAATGCAATCTCATTAAGCATCAGAGACAAGCATGATTTAGCTCTTTTAGCTGCTCCCTGTGTGGTTTCCATAGTAACAGCAGGATGCAAAGTATTTCTGAGCCCTGAAGAGTTTGGGGGAACCTTTCTGTCATTCAGACATCTGTTCAAAGTGCCCTCCTTCACAAATAAGAAGAGTTTTACATCAGCTTTGTTGCTCCAATGTGCTTCTTTTGTACCAGATGTGTGTGCAGGGTACTCTGGGAGCCCTATATGGTAATCTTCTTATTCACATCATAATTCTCTAGATCTCCCTTGAGTTATTAGATTAATATGTTTACTCACTATTCCAGGCATGCCTGCATGCGTCAGATTATTCTGGGAAGAAGCACGTACAAGGCTTTTTAAAAGGACTCTAAACAAATGCTCTGGACTCCCAGTCTCTATGTCTCTGATGTGATTACACCATCTAATATCCCACCAGTTAACCATGATAATGCAATTTTGCCTGGACATGTAAGAAGGGCATATGGGAGCAGGATCATGTTTTGTGCTTTGCTGCTGAACAACAGGGACGGATAAAAGAAGGCAGCTGCTTCTGTGGGAAAATATGGAAAAAAATAAGGAAGCTTGAAAAAGTTGCAAAGAGGCTAAAGTATTTTTTTCTTAGGCATTTGTTGAACAAAATGCAGAACACTGGATATTATTGTTGCGTTTCAAGATGATGGGTTGTTTATGTGCTTCATAAATGTCACCATTCACCACCAGAATAGAACAGCAAGTCTAACCACAGTGAGCGCACTGTCTCGCTCTTTCAATGGCATTTCTATGGTTAATTTATATGGGATTAGAATCCTGTCATAATCTGAAAGTTAAAGAAAAGGTTTTGAAACGTTAAGGTCAGTGATTAAGAATTGAAAATAAAGTTTCTCAAGTCTGAAAATACATTTTAACCCTTGCAAAGTATGAACGTCTGAAAAAAGTTTGAACTGCTGCATAAGTGCAACATGCATATTACATGCATATTATGGTTTCAGGGATTCAAAGCTGATGTTTCATCCTTGCCTGTTTTCAGAGTGGCATTATTTTCATTACTTTGCAAAACACATCTGAAACCTTGTAACAATAGATCTGAAAACTGCTGTGTGCATGCTTTCTGGGAGGTTGTGATTGTGTGTGTTCTCTTGCTGCTTTGGCTTGAAACTCTGAAACTCACATTCTGAAAACCTAAAAAGAGTTTGGGAGGAGGGACAGTTGCTGCTTCTGCATTTTACTCACCTGAGGTTTAATGGATAGTTTTAACAAAACAGCTTGATTAAGGTGAGAAAGTACAAAAATGTTTACAACACGTATTTAAAGACACAGTCACGTGCATATGCTGTCCTTAAGCAAACAAATTACCTAGTTAATTATGAAATAAGCAGGTCAAATGTTTATTGTAAACGCACAGACATCCCACTTGCAGTGATTCCACCACTTCTGTTGGAGTATGAACCACAAAGTTTGGACCACAAAGAGCGTTTTTCTTGTCTTCTGGCTTCTCCTATGTAACAAGCTTAGCACTCTACCAGAGAAATGATTTGTTGGTAGAGGCAGGTGTCTCGCTCCTTGGAGCCAGGTTTTTTTTCTTTCTTAGGTTTTCAGAGTGTGAGTTTCAGAGATTCAAACCAAAGCTGCCAAAGGAAAAAAAAAAAAAAAAAAAATCACAGGATCGAGACCTTGCAGAGTGGACGAAACTCTGAAAAAGTGTGAGCTGTAAGTTTGAAACTTCAGAAACAAAAACCACCAATCTGAGTTTATCATCTGTTTACCATCCACTGAGTCATGTTACAAGGTATATATCTGGTAAAAATCAAATAATTCTTTTTAAAGATGATTTGACTAAAAATTATATCTAAAAAAGCTTTTCCCAGTTACAGTTAAAACTTTAATGGCATCTTCAGCGATAAATTGTAAATGTATTAGGAACATGTATAAAGCATTGTTATCATTATGTAATATTTCAAAACATAATAATCTAAATTACCACAGCATATGTTTTAAGTTTTTGTTACACAAAAATGTTAAAACAGAAGAGACGGTCATGATAATGGACGTATCCTTGGTGCGCAACTGGCACAAGATCCTTTCTTTAGTGGAGCTATAACAGTAGGACAGCAGAGTTTATGCCAGCTACTCTTCCTTAATCTGGGATTAAGCGCTGAATTTCACAGAGTGAAGGTTACCACCCAGAACAACATGGTAGAGGAAATGTATGTGTCCCACGATGTTTCTGGCCAGTATGAGGAAGGTGATGATAAAAACAGGACTCCACATGATTAAGAAGGAGAGCACAAGGACCAAGATTGTGCGGAAGAGTTTCATGTCCTGCTGTGAGACATGGTAGTCAGGAGAGCCTCCAACAGGAAGCTGAACGTCCCTGGGTCGGAGCCTCCATCCACAGTGTTTAGCAATCTGTGACACATAAGCTGTTATAATAAAAAGCCGTTAATTTGCACTTTGACACATTATATAAACAGAGACAATAAAGATATGATGACACCATCTGGGAAGCCAAATTGATCTGCATATTGATTTACATACAGACTTTATCAACCTTTATGTTTGTCTTCAACATATTTCAAACATCAATAAAGTGTTTTTTAGAGCTAAAATCAATGTGTAACTGTAGCAGGGTGGAATTCACCAACTTATTCCCCGTCACACCAACACAGCGCGAACACAGGTGAATGTAAAAAGTTAAAATTTATTTTAAAACTTCTAAAAAACAAAGTTATGATAGCTACTGCTATCTAAAAATAATAGTTAAAAAGTAC
>JBAMHV010000017.1:14045362-14058468 GCA_037177535.1 Pseudomugil gertrudae
CATCCATTTTCTACCGCTTGATCCCAGAGCGGGGTCGCGGGGGGGCTGGAGCCAATCCCAGCTGTCAACGGGCGAGTGGCGGGGTACACCCTGGACAGGTCAATTAAAAATGGATGGACACACCTGAACCTCATTACATCTGATTGATCCTCTCATTCTCTGAAAAGATACCTGTGAATGTGGGGGTAGAGAAACTGTGTAGACAGGTTAGTGATGTCGAGGCCTATTTCCAGCCTATCTGTGTGGACGCGTCCCAGCTTCTAATCTGTGTGAGTGAGCAGCAGTGAGCTTCCTCCCTCTGTGAACGTTATGTCTTTAATATCTGACCATTTTTGTAACTTTCTGGAAATGTCCGGTTGTGTGATGAGACGCGTTGATGACATTTTTTAGCATATCTGCGGCTGACCAGTCTATGCTGCTGACACTCTTCTGCCTTTGTGGCACAGGATATATCTATCCGGTGTCCACTGGCTTTTACATTTTACAAAATTGTCTATCAGGTTTCTAAAAATTATCTTTTTTTTTCTCTGCAAAACAATGGAATGAGATTAGTATTTATCAGGGGTAATCACCAGACCTTTCATAGTTGATTTAAATCAGGTGTGTTGTACCAGGAAAACCCTAAAAGCTTCTAGATGGTAGCCCTCGAGGACCGGAGTGACCCCTGCACTACACACTCCCACCCTTTGACATAAACGTGCAATCCAGGGGCACCAGGGGGGAAGTGAAGGTATTAGGAAAGGGCCTTCCACACCTGTGCCCCTTGTTCTTCCTCAGTACAACCTCAGCCAGTATACAGCTTCACTCGGCTCATTAGCAGAGTGAGTCCTGGAGTCCTGGACTGGTCAGTCAGTCGAGGCAGATTGCTGCCCTCACTGAGTCGGGTTCTGTTGGAGGTTTTCCCTGTTAGAAGGGAATTTTCCTTCCCACTATCGCCTCATACTTGCTCAGGCTGGGGATTGGATCAAAGTCAAGACTCAATGCAATCTTTTAGTTTCCATTATCCAGGCTATTTTTGATGAATTAGTTAAATATGATGTCTGTGAAGTGCCCTGAGATGGCATTGTCGTGAAGTGGCGCTATACAAATAAAGTTGAATTGAATAAAATAGCCCCTCTTCAGGCCTCTTCTAATAAAATCACCACTAAATCCACCAACATCATTGACCTGTTAGAGCACAACAGACCATTTCTGCTCATTTTCATTTGTTCCTGTCATTCCCACATTCAGAACAGACAAACCACCAGAATGAACCGGACTTTAGTCACCGTTCACATACCTGAGAAACAGAATAAAAATGACCTTTTAAATGGCTCATTTTACTGGCACTTTTAAATAAAACATTTCTAATAAATGATCTGGTTTTAGACAATAACCTAGATTACATGTTATTGACAAAAATATGGCAGAGCTCAGTGATTTTAAATGAAGCCACACAACCAATTTTATGTACACATGTTCAGTGAGGACAGGATGAAGAGGTGGAGTTGCATCATCAGGTCTTTGTTCTAAAGACATTACTTTGAACAATACCTCTGTGTTGAATATAATGCATTTGTTTTTAGAAATCCATCTTGCGTCCCTCTTTCATCAAACTTTTCAGATATTCTTTCAGTGATCAGTTTTATTATAATAATTATTTATTTTAGAATAATTTAACTTGCATGTTGATAATCTATCAGACCATTCTGCTAGATCATTTTAAATGTTCTCAACTATATGAATTTTAAAAAGCATATCACACCACCAACACATACCACTAGAGGGCACACTTTAAACCTTTTTTAATAACTGAAGACCCTTAAATCAATGGCTGTGTCTCAATCAGCACTAACACTAATTCACGCACTGTGTTTAAGTGCATTTACATTGACATTTACGCACTACATAGTGCGCAAAGTAGTGTTAGTGTGCTGATTGAGACACAGCCACAGCCTCTTCTGTGACTGACATGTTTTTTTAATTATCACTCATGTATATTTTTTATCTTTTTAAATATTGGTCTTACAAATATTTAAAAGGGCCACTCGGAAGCACGGTCTTAACCCTGAAGTGGTTGCAAATTTTACTTAGCTTTTATGGAACAGCTCACCTCATTGCCTGCTTGTATCCTACAATTTAATTGTTGATAATTTTAACAGCAAACTCCGGTCCACTCTGGGTTCCATTGGCTCATTTAGAATTAAAAGTATGTAAAAAACAGAAATTCCCGTACCAGGAAAAACTCTAAAAAGTTTTGTCCAGATTGGTGCAAAAATGTTATTCCCAGGCAAAACCTGCAACCTGTGTCTTAGATCCACTCACCTCTCTTTTTAAGTCTGCTTGTGTCGGTGTGGAGGATGCTATTTTAAACACTGTGAATTGCTCTCTTCAGACTGATGTCTTCCCAGCTGTATGGGAAACTTCTGAGCTAACAGTTACAGGCCTGTATCCAATTTACCATTTTTAAGCAAAATTTTAGAAAAGCTTGTTTTAAACCAACTTAATGATTTTATGAAATACAATAGTATCTTTGAGGACTACCAGTTAGGCTTCAAGGCAAAACACAGTATGGAAACAGCACTGGTCAAAGTTGTCAAAGACATCAGAACAAATTTGGGGAAAACTTAACAGTTCTTGTCCTGCCTTTGATACTGTGGAACACATCCTACTATTGAACTGACTCCAGAGCCAGGCTGGCCTCTCTGGGACTGTTTTAGAATAGTTCAGGTCTTATCTGACTGAGAGATTTCACTCTGGAACAGCCAGATGGGCAGATGCGAAGTGACGAGGCGATTGGAGGACGAGATGATTCCTTCAAAACCTTCTGTGAGATGGGGGCTGGAAAACATTACCCCAGGGCCATCTTTGTGGACATGGAACCCACTGTCATTGATAAGAATAAAAATGTTCTGTTTTTAATAAAAGTGTCTGTAAGACCAGATCTCATCAAGCTTTCTTCAGACAAGGTCCATACTGAAGCTCTTCAACCCTAAGCAGCTCATCACTGTAAAGGAGGACATGCTCTTGGACACCATTGGCCAAAAGATCAATGACATGATGTGAAGTGATTTTACATTTTCCTATTTGGCGTGAAACAGCAGGTGGTCATGGGATGGAGCCAACTAAATTGGACCAGATCATTGTCCTCAACAGGAGGGGGGAATTGGGTGCCCCACACTCATTCATACATCCCACAATAGCTATACATGGCAACTGCATCACATGTACAAGTTTACTGTATTTTGCAGTCTGCACTTGGCATAGTTTGATAACATTAAGTTTGACCCTCCATGATTATGTGAAAAGCACAATTGTTAGCAAAGAAACTAACAGCCCAATTAACATAACAATGCCATGTTTTTATCCACTTGTCAGCATTACTTGATAGTGTGCTGGTTACAGCTGGATGATGTTAAACCTGAACACCAGATTTAGAAGTTGTAAGAAGGCACCTATAATAGTCTAAGATCTTTTGTCTGAGACTGATTTCATCCCTGAGAAACAATACCATCCATGAGTTCAATTAAAAAAATGGAAAAAACTAATCTTTGACTCACTTAAATACAATTAGCATTTTAATTCAGAACATAGTGAACTACTGAATGGCAAGAATATGCTGTATTTTATAGTGTTTAAATGTTCACAATATCCTATTTTCTCATTTTAAACACTTACATATCATGGCAAAAAGATGTGTCAAGTTTACCAAAAAATACAAAAGAACATCAACCGTAACAATTCAGCAGTTGAGCTTATCAAGCTGAACCTTTCATTACAGACTGAGATGCTTCCGGGAAGGAACAGCTTAGTCTGTACAGTTATCCAGATGGTTTAGCAGCTCTCGGTACTGACTGGGTGAGTACTCGGCCTGGCAGCTGGGACACTCCAGTAAGCTGCTGTGATCAGAGGATGCTGGGCTGTCTCTCGGTGGCTGGGTGGGGGGGTCATGCAGCTCTTCACTTTCCTGCTGTTTATTTTTTTATTTTTTTGGTATTTTAAAAAATACAAATGGCATCACTCAACTCATGAGTCTGATAAATAAAAAGGTTCTAAAGTTAATTCTAACTTTCTCCATACAAATTAAAGCTGCATTAATTCTTATACAAAATTTTACAACAGACAGTTTAGCTAAGAGAAAGTAATACTCGTATACCACCACGTGGCTGGAAACTAAGCTGTGTACATGTGTTCCAATATCTCAATGCAGCTTTAAGTTTAATTACAGACAACTACAACTCAAATCCTTTTCTCTGTTTGTGCCAACCTTGGACTGTTTTGCTTTTGATGGCACCTTCAGAATTCTGACCAACTGATTCTTCAAGTATGAAGAGTTCTGCCTCTCATCCATAAGAGCTTGTGAAGAAGTCTCGATCTAGAAATGAGGAAAAACACTACCAGTTCAATAAAATATCTACTACTTACATTTTTTGGAAGGAAACCAAAGAATCTCTGATGTGCTGAAGATGATCTGACAATATTCTTAGAGGACAATAATAAAATACAGACAGTTGTTGTTTTGTTTTATCTTTGTTATGATTAGAAGAGATTGGATAACAACACCCCCAAACTAAGACATAGAAGTAAGTGTAGCAAGCATACCTGTCTCTTCAAGACATGCACCTCCTCGCCTGCATGGCAGGATTCCTACAAGTTATTACAGTAACAATTTAGTATATATGAAAGATTTGCCTGAGAGATGCCTTTACATATCAAAGCTAGCTAAACTTGCTTTCTCTTCATACAGCCTTACTTGGGGTTCATTTGTCTCATCCCTTGCTGGCTGCTCTTCATCCTCTGAGGTGAAATGCTCATCTTCTGATCTTTCTTCACTCATTCCTTCACTTTGCAGCTGCTGCTTGAGCTCATCCAATTCCCTGTCCTTTTCCCAGCACCTACCACATTAACTTATAGCTTTCCATCTACTTTGAACAAAAATCCCCCCATTTTTTTCTTGTTTTATCCCCAGACCAAATATACATACCAGCTTTGAGCCATATTCAGTCTCTGACGAATGTCTACAACATGTTCATAAAGGATATCGTATTTCGTCTCAGCTTTCTTCAGGAGTTTTTCATAGAAGTCCTGCATCAGGCTGAGTCTCACATCTGAAATAAGCAAGTACATGAGGATAATTATAGGGGGCATTGTGCAAAGGGTTTAGAATAATAATGAAGGAAAACAAAAACTGTAGAGAAGAAGGGATCAAAATGGTGCAAATAGTATCACAGCCTATACCTGCACATGTGATAATAATGATCTAGCAGGCATATTGCAACACAGACCTTAAATAAAACCAATAATAACTAGAACATAAATGCCTTTATGTTGAACTGTAATGCTGAAGAGTTTAAATGATCATGAAACTGAATAAAAAAGTTGAAAGTTTAGCACAAATGTGCATAAGAGAGGTGAAAAAGGTTGACACCTACATATATATATATATATACACACATATATATATATATATATACATATATACACACATATATATATATATATATATACATACATATATATATATATTACACTGCACACATGTGATAATAATGATCTAGCAGGCATATTGCAGCACAGACCTTATATAAAACCAATAAAAATTATTATAAGAGGATATAGTTGTACTGGCGACCTGTCCAGGGTGGTACCCCGCCTCTCGCCTGTTGACAGCTGGGATGGATGGATGGATGGGATATAGTTGTACACATTATAATAAACTATTGATGTAAGACAAAACATTATACAAGACAATGAGCTGGAGATATAAATAATGGGATGGATGAGGGTTTTTCATGAGGTGAAAGGTGGAGTTTTTCCTCTGAGCTCCACAGCCTGAGCAGTGATGCCTGTATCCAAAGAGGAGTCGCCCTAACCACCAAATAAAGGACTTGGACTTGTTGCTCACTCTGTAATAGAAATGGTTCTTAACAGAAAGCTCTATTGTGGAAGAGACTGTTTCTGTGCTTCAAAGGCTATTTCTGTCTTTGAGACTGATTGAATTGAAATCAGCAACTGAAGGAAAAAGTGAAGGAGTCTCTTTTTAGGATGTCCAAGTTGACTCAAAAAGTAGTTGGAGCTTCCTCATGAGATACCACCACTGCTGTTACTGCATGATGACATGTTTGTTAGAAAATCTAAACTGGTGGTCAGAGATGGTACCAAGCTACTTGCAACCTTTATCAATTTCCACAGGCCTCCTGTGGACAGCTGGACAAAAGCCATCATACTAACAACAGAAAGTTTATTCATCAAGTGGATAACTTTCTATAACTGTCAACGTTCCTGAGTAGACATCATACTAAGTTAATCTCAGATTGTGCAATGCTCAGACAAACAGTATAAAATAAATGCATGGAGGAATAAATGACTAACTACATTAATAAGCAAAATAATGATAAAAATTCCTACATATCAGACTCTCCAATACTAGAAGAAAGAGGCTTGTTTGGAACAAATGCACAGGTACAAACAGGTACAAAGCCCGCATGCACCAAACCTATTATAACAGCTGTTAGGCACAATGATGGAAGCGTGATGATTTGTTTTTGTTTATCAGCTACAGGATCCGGGGATCCTGCAGCTATTGAGCCAACCATGAACTCATCTTTATACACCAAAGTATTGTAGAATCAAAAGTCATCGATTTTATGGCTAAGCTTGCCTGAAACACATCTGTAAATCTACAACTAACTTAGCCTTACAGTTGTCATAAAGGTAAACTCGGCTATTAGGACTAAATGGTTTTTTTGTACCAGGCTGTAAACATGTTTATTTCTGCTGTGAAACTGGCCTTTTAAATTGTGTGAGTATTCTGGGATTAGCTGTGTTTTTAGTCACTGCTGAATCATGGAGTAAATTTAGTTTTTTAAACATAGTTTCTTCATTGCAAGTTGTTGAATAAAAAATAAGATTTATATGTCATGAGTTCGAGTTTTGATCAATCTCTGGGTGTTTTTTTTCCTTTTTTAACAATATGTTTTGATAATGGGTCATTTCTCAGTATCAGACAGGTAGATAAAGCAAACTGCAGTTCTGAGCGGGGCATATCCTGCATCTGACCGGATAGCAGGTAAAACATGCTCCAGGCACCCTGAACCAACCCTGAATTGGATAAAGAGGGTATAGAAAACTGATGGGTGGTTGTTCTGAAACATAAAAGCTTAGTACTGAAAAAGAGTGGATATTACTTTATAGTTGTTGTTTTAAGAACGCTGTAAATGGCTACGTATTCTGCAACAACAGGGTACTGCAGCACAATCTTGGTATCTTAAAAAATCTTTGTGACAGTCTGTTGCACCCCAGTGGTGAGTGCCCGCTACCCACTGTCCCTCTGGCTCACCATCTGAATGGTACTCATTGTGCTGTTGTGAGTGGATCGGAGTGACTTCTCTCAGCTTTTTCTCCAGCGCTAATATTCTGGCCTCAACTGCCCTTTCACGGGCCTCTCTCTGCTGGTCATAGTCCAGCCACTGCCTGCTCGTCTTCAAGGCCTTGAAGGATTAAACAAAAGAATAAGAGGCAGAAAGACAGAAATCTGTGTCACAAAGATTGGCTGCAAAGTACAAACCCTCAGCAAGACATGCGAGTTGTATTCAGTCGTATCATGGCATAGAAATAAATGAATGCATGCAAGTAAAAACAAAATAAGGTGCCTACATTATTCTGTTGACTTTGAAGCTTTGAGACAAATCCATCAATGACTGGAGCCGGTTTCTCAGATGTCTCCTGTAAGACAGTAGAAAAATACAGCAGAGCATCACATATTTGAAAAAGAACAACTTGCATCAATCTTCTCAGATGCAACAATGAAAGAGATCACTCAGGAGCTACATTTTATGATAAAAATCTAGTCTTGTGGCTATATGTAAGGGAAACCGATTCCAAAGCAACTGTTGCCATCTTGTGGTCTACAACACAAGGAACATGACTTGATGGGTTGCCAGGAGAAAATTGCATCACAGAGGACATTTTTCCATGAATGAGTAGTATAATTTTAATACTAAAAGTAATTTAGGTGTTGTGAAAGATACAACAGCAAGTATGCACTTTTGGGTAAATAACAATGACATTTTTTTGCTTAGCAGATGCAACAGTGATATTATTACTGAGGCTTCACAGTTTAGGCCTTATTAACTGTTTCAGACAGCCAAAAAAGCCAGTGTGTGTAATAACATGAAGAACAGCAACCAAATGGTTGGTCTTTATTTCCTCCAGCACTGTAGTCACCATTAATACACACCTGCTTCTCTGAAATTTTGCCCCCAAGTTACTGACACTGTTGAGATGTTTGCAAGTTTGTTCTTAATTTCTACTCTTTGGTGTTAATCTTTCTACTCATACTCACGTCGTCCATAGAATTTCCTTCTTTTGTACACAGCTCGTCTGATAACAGAGCGACTTTTTCACCTGTTGCTGTTAACTGGGGATGAATCTCGAGCCTTGGGGTTTCATATGAGAGAAATCTCTGCAAATAAACATGTAGCAAAAAGTAAAATGAAGCTATAGTAAAATACTGTTCTGAAAAGAGCAACACAAAATGAAACCAATCAAAAGGATTACTTGCAACAGAACTGCTAACTACTTTACAATCCAGTAATAATTAGCTTGATTAATAACACTAACACTATAGCAATAACACCAAAAGGACAGGATTACACCAATAAGTCTGTGTTGTACCTTGACAAACTGGATATGCTCATCATGAAGCTTGTTATGCTCATCGTAAAGCTTGTTGTGATCAGCATAAAGCCTGTTATGATCAGCATAAAGCTTGTTATGCTCATCATAAATACGGGGCATCTCAGCTAGGATCTTCTTATAGGTGGCGTTCGCCTCCTTCAGACTGCTGATGATCACACCGAGTTCTGAGCTGGGCTTTTTCTTCAGTGAATGCTTAAGTTTAGATGCTGCCATTTCTGTCACAGTGAAGAATCACACATTAATGCACAATCAGGATAAAGCATGACAAAAAGCCCAACTGACATTTGATTCAGTTCATACCAGCACCATGACCACATTCAATACAATTTTTCAAGCAGTTCAGAAAAAAGGAAATGATATTTTTTTGTTTGCATATTAGATCTCTATTAAAATATCAGTAAGTACATTTCCTTTGAGGTCATGTAGTGATGAGTACACTTAATAACTATGCACTAATGGGTATCTGTAAGGAAGCATAATGTTTCACATCTTTCTGTTGCAACTGTATTCTCTCTTGTAAAAGCTCTGCAAAGTAAATGCTCAATACAAATATCAATGCAATGTTCAATCCCGTGATTATCATTATTAATATTTCAGCATTAATGCAAAATCAGGATTTTTTACTATTGGTTGAGAGACTAAGCTCATTTTATACAATTTTGTATCCATCCGCCAATGAAGCCTTTACTTGAAAAATCGACTAGTTTACAAAGATAAACTTAACTGAGGTAAATTTGATACACTTTCGCACTGTACAAGTAAAACTTAAATAAACTGAATAGATTTTATTTATTTATTTTTAACAATTATTGACATCTATTTACCAATTTCTGTCTCGCAGTTATTATATGAGAACCTATATCATTCCGCCCAGGAAAACTAGTTTCTGACAAGTAGGATCACCTTAATCTTTTTAGAGATAACTTGGTTAATGAAGAGATCTAAAGGTTAGGCTAGTAATACAACGGTAAATATTAGCTTACCTTTAAAAATGTGACCACTGTCTTTTTTTTTTTTTTTACTTATTTCGCATCTGCAAACTGTATTGTTTTAAATTAAAACTAGCCTACAATACAAGGACTTTGAGTACACATTGACTAATCAATTGTCTGATAAGAAACGTGCCTTTCTGAATATATTTTATTTAAAAGTATTCCATTTTAAAGCTAATTAAATTAGCTAGCCAGTACTTTATTAAAAGACAAGCTAATAAGCTAATGAGCGTGTTTAAAATCAAAATGGCAAGTTCTTCTTTACTTACTCGTTTTTAGGTTCCAATTTATGCATTAATTTTCTTTGTTGTCTTTTTGTTTAACGCATATAATTTCAAGACAGAGCTAACTTAGTTACCTCTGGATGGGGGTGTCCTGACGTTGGCTATCTGACTGGGACGAACTGACGAAGCGATGCGTTGTTCGTTATATCCGTTAGCTTAAATCAGCCGTTTCTCGCGTGCCGCGGTCAAACCAGCCTACGCCGAATTTTAAATGCGCATTTACTCTCAACTTTATGGTAAAGCAAACCACACATCAGTTAAATCGATTTCTTCCATACTCAGTTAAATACACCGGTGCAGCTGTACACACTACATTACATACTACTTGTACAAAGATTTTTTTAGTACTTTTACTGTGTACTTTTTCTGTAATTTGATTTGGAGTGCAGGAAAATCTATTTTTCACATAATTAGTCCACCAAACCTGTCCAGATGTACACACTACATCAATTACTACTTGTACAAATAATAACAAGTACTTTTACTGTGTACTATTTCAGTAAACTATGGCTAAAGTACCTTACAAACAGAAATAAATAGCATTTTTGGCTGACATTGGAGTACAGTAAAATATATTTTTTCAAATAATTAGTCCACAATACCTGTCCAGATGTACACACTACATCATATATTACTTGTACAAATAATACCAAGTACTTTTACTGTGTACTTTTTCAGTAATCTATTACTGAACTTCCTTACAAACAGAAACAAAAAGCATTTTTGGCTGATTTTGGAGTACAGTAAAATATGTTTTTCAAATAATTAGTCCACCAAACCTGTCCAGATGTACTTTAGCAATAGATTACAGAAAAAGTACACAGTTAAAGTACTTGTTATTATTTGTACAAGTAGTATATGATGTAGTGTGTACATCTGGACAGGTTTGGTGGATTAATTATGTGAAAAATAGATTTTACTGTACTCCAAAATCAGCCCACAATGGCATTTATTTAGTGTCAGTTTAACGAGAGAAGCGGCTGATTTGACTGCAGTGTTAGACTGATATGATGAGATAATATGAAATTACACTGGCGGTCATACTCAAAGCAATACGTTAGCTTAAAGAGGTGAGGGAGATGAATTATACCTGACCAAATTTTGTTGCTACATGATGTAATAGCAGTAAAGTTTTTAAATCGATGTTTAAATTAAACTATAATCTTGTGAAGATATGTGCGAATTGGGGACAGACATGAAAATTTGGATAAAACGATACATCGGACGACCACTGGGGGGTGCTGCTGTGCAAGAAAAGAATCAAATTTCTTATAAGAAATAAGACTCGGCTCTAATGTAAAGCAAAAGTGAGCAACAAAATATGAGACATTTTCTAAATTAAGCATGAGTTGTGGTTTACAGCTCATTCTTGTCCTTCCTGTCTCCTTACTGCTCACTGCGTGTTTTGTGTGACCTCACTGAGCCTGCCCTCCAGGTTTCCTCTCTTCCTCACATCTCAGTTTGAGGCTCCCTGTTGCTGCGCCATGAAGTGATTCTCCAAATAAATCAGGATTTTTTCCCCTCTTCCAATATGTTGCGGGTCATTGTTCAGTCCGCTTGTGGGATCCCCAAAAAGAAACTTGGAAATCCAGATCCGATAGCTACGGTTGTCTTTAAAGGTGAGGAATCTCATTGATTGTTATTATTTATTTACATTTTTAAATAACTAATAGACCCACTTGAGGTCTTTTTTCTCCATTAGATTTGATTATACATAGTCTTTCATTTTGTCATAAACTTTCATTTTGATTGTTTCAAACATACTTGAGGTTTTGCAAGGGCTTTCTCTGAATATTTTGGCAATGATTCACATAAGGATTACATCCTTATAAGGTCAGAGTAACCCTTCCCAAATGACTGCTTTTTTTTAAAAGCACAGGGTCAATGAAACTATCAAATATTTTATGTTTACAGGTGAAAAGAAAAAAACCAAAGCAGTTGACAACGAGCTGAATCCCGTTTGGAATGAAGTGAGGATCAGTGCTGATTTATATGCTTACAAATAAATAATCAGCTGACTAAATTATCATGTCTTCCTTGTATTTTCAGGTCTTTGAATTTGATTTGAAAGGCTCTTCTTTGGATGCATCTTCATTCATTGATGTGGTTGTTAAAGACTATGAAACAATTGGAAAAGATAAGTATGTGCATAAAATCTTGTTTTATTTTAAATGTCACTGCTGTGACTAAGTAGCATTGAGTGTTTTGTTTCAAACAATAAAAACATTATCTTATAGATTTTATTAAATGATTTCATGCATAACCCATTTCAGAGTGAACATTTTAGCCTAATTTGGTCATTGTGGAGTTGAGAATGTCTCTTCATGAGACCAAAAAAAACAAAAAACAGAACAATTAAAAGCAAAAGTAAACTAAAACCCACAATGAGAGAGAAAACTAGATGGCTAACCACCTTAGGCAGAACAGTATAATCTTTGAAAGTGCTTGTTTCACGTCCAGCTGCACAAAAGTATCCAAATCACAGCTTGTATTCAGCCAGCTTGCACAGTAGATGAGCATGGAGTGTAAAATATGTTCTTGCATGTTGGAGCTGATCTCTATCTGTTCCCAAGTTAAGACTTGCTGTGTAAGAAGTGAGGTTCTTTGTTTCTATCATAAAAGTGCTGCAACTGTGTCAGGAATTTTGCCTTAAATGGAAATACAAGCTCCTCTATTGATACACTCCCCATCTCAAATCCAAACATTAATATAGAATATTAGTCATTGCTCTGCTCAATTTCCTGCTTTTCTGAGTTTGGGTGTTTTTGTTACTCTAAAGTGCATGTCAGAGGGTTGACCGAGTAATAACATTTCCACTGAGTCATTCCAGTGACTTGTTGTCAGCAGTACAATTTATTCTGAGAGTAGTATAAAGGGGTGGGGGGTAAAAGAGGAGGAGAGTCTGCCGCAGTTACACATGGACTTAAAACATTTTCCACAATCACTCAGATGCAGAAGAGGGGTGAATAATAAAACCTGTGTTGGCTTGTCATTTGTCTGTATCACTGCAGCTCTGCCAGTAATGATATTCATACAGAGTGATTCTGGAAATGGGTTTGGAAGTTTAGGCTAAACCTGGTTGCCAACTTTAATTCAATTCAATTCAATTCAATTCAATTCAATTCAATTCAATTCAATTCAATTCAATTCA
>JBAMHV010000017.1:14080595-14095242 GCA_037177535.1 Pseudomugil gertrudae
GACAAGATTGTCTGCCATTACTATAAATACAGGATTATTTTTCACTAAAGTTAAATTGAGTTTAAAAGGTTTAAAAGGATATGCTCAGCCAGAGGAGAGTGCTTCACTGCTCTCTTAGCCCATGAAGAGCTTGTCTGGGCTGCCTTTTCCACATTTCTCTAATCCAGACACTCAAGTAAATGAAAATAAATATATTTCAAATTATTTGGACCATTTTTTTTTGTCATTTTTAAAACTTTTTTTTTTGCATCTTTTTTGTGGAAGAATGAAATCACTAATTGGATAAACATAGCATATGCAGTTGCTAAGCAACGGAGGACTGGAGCAGTAAGGGCAATTCTCGTACATTAGGTAGGCTGTCTCATTTCACTAACAGCAAACACACTTTGGAGTGTGCAGACTATAAAGAACTCTTCATAGCCTACGTACCCCCATTTAGAAAACGGTTCCAGTTGTCTCGCTTTTGCTTTATTACTGGACTTACTTTTATTTTCATTCTGTTCTGTTCTTAATTATATTCTATTTTTATTATATGAAGTTGTGATCTATGTTTTAGTTTTAATAGTTTCATACACTAAATGGAGAAAGCCAACTTTAACCAGTGTGTGTTAGCTTGCTAACCCATAATTACATTTCTGGTTTTAAGATGAATCTTGGTCTCTATAGAGTTAAAGACTCGTGCTATTGCTGCTGCACAAGGTCTCTTGTAATGAGTTGTGAGATTAAAAATTCATGAGCTGTGCAGTTCACTATACATGCTTAAGAATCTGCGTCACACGCTGGTTTTACTCAGTTTTCTCCAGCACATCTCTTCCAAACATATTGTATTTAACTGTTAAAATAAATTAATTAAATAAATTGACTCAATTATACAGCAAAATAGTGACATACTGGCAACACCGTCTCAGCAAATAGTTTTTTAACTCTTGTGAACATAATGCGTAGTGAGAAGAAGAGAAGCAAAGTGGAACTTGTCTCATCTCCATCTCTCAACCATGCCCTCCTTGCCAGAACAGTGACCTGGTAATAAAACACTTCTCATCATATAACATTACTGCTTGCATAAATAATATAGCTTTTTACATTAAGTTTTATTTACTAAATATCTTCATTTTTTTCACTTGAACAAATTTAATTTTTTTTATTCAAAGCCAGATTTTATTTTTAACAACAATATGTTGTTCCAGCCCCACACAAAACATATTCTGTGAACAGCCACATGGTGGCAGAGTTTACAATACTTATTATATTTCAAGTTATGTATAAAAATCTTTCCTGTAGCTTTCTAGCTGATATTTTTCTGCATACATTTTTTTTTCAATCTGATACAGTTGTCGTATTATTTAGCTTTTAATAACTCAACACTTTACTTTTCAGGATGCAATACTGAGGTACAACACAGCCCATGCAAAGAAATGGGACTTCACTGCCCTGAATCTTCTTTGTACAGAGGTAAGCTACTCACAATATGACAGTAACCTGATATTTGTGGATATATTTTGTACAATACATGTTAATATCATATTATTGGTATTTCATCCTCGACATTGAATTATTACGAACCATAAACCATTCATATTTTTAGAAAAAAAAATCATTACATAAACTTACAAACATTTTTTAATGTGTAATTTAAGAGAATTGAAATTTTAACAAGAACATCGACAGTGAATCTATGCAGGTAACAACGCCACAGTTTTTTATTTATGTAATTTATCTGAGTAAATATAGAAGCTATAATTAATGTATGCTATAATTCTCCGCTTTTCTTCATTTGGATGCAAGCTCACTACTGTGCATCATCCCCTCATGGTACGTGAATGTCTCATGGGACCATTATACAGTTAGGACAGATGAGCACAGAGCATAGCGCAAACAGCTGTCGCAGGTGAACCAGGGGAATGTCTCATATTATTGCTGTCTCTTTCCTTATTCTATTTAACACTTCTTATCCTGTGTTCAGACAGTCAGGGATGGTAATTGCATCCCTGTTGTTAGATAAATTTCTTCCCATGAGGGATAATTGTTTGCTGCCTTTCATTATCAGAAAATTAACTTTCTCAACTCTTTACAGAATTGAGCATTTCTAAGTAACCCTTGAACAGTTTTCCATAAAATCTTTCTGTTTAAGTTGATGTCCTTGTTAGAGTGATTAAGACAAAATAATTGTTCTAATATTACCTTACAAGTTAAAGAATACCTGTGACAGGATTTTGGAGCCTTATGTTCATCCCTCCTCATTATGTATTACTCAGCTAGATTTAGACCATTAAATTATTCTTTTGTCCTTCTCTGCAGAATAATTTTTCTGAGTAAGGCAGGGAGCTCCGTAGATCAATAGCAGCTTAAGTTTTTTATAGCTTCATTCAATTTAATTAAAAGGCCCCATTAAAAGGATGGAGAGTAAAGCCAGGAAGACTGTAGCAATTCCAGGTCACATTTGTTAATAACTGCATATTTGGTCACCAGTCTGAGTGGGTCTTCTTTTCTTCTTTTTCTCGAATATATATTTTAAAACTGCTGAATGGTACCAAATGTATACCAAGCAAAGTAGATGTATTAATGTAGACGGTATGTCTTCACAGGTAGACTGTTTATCATTTCCTGCAAATCAAATTTTATCTCATCAAATAAAACTTGGAATCTCTGTATGCCTGTATTTTATGTGTATTTCTATTAAATCTGCTTTAGATTTTGCAGATCATTTGTATAGGATGTGATGATTTTCAGTAGCATTTTTTAAAGTTATTTAAATGAACTGTTGTAAGTTTTTGGCTAAATGTTGTTTCCTTTTTATGCTTTTACAAATGTATATTACATGCATGCAAGTTCATGCAAATGAAAAAGATGATTGGTACATTGTGGCATCTCTTCCTATTATATGACCAAAAGGCATACTGTGCCTATTTATAAAATATAGCTGTATTCAATCAATCAATATACTGATGATTCCCAGCCTGTACAGGCGTTGCACATCTGCAGGATAAATGAGCATTATAAGCAACATCTGAGCAGAAATGATTAACAGCTGTCATTCCAATTAAGACAAAGTAATTTATCTGTTGTGTTGGGCCTAATTTAGTGAACGTTCTCATGATCTGCCTTTTTAACTGGTCTGTGACAAAGATGTTGAGGAATATTAATTAAGGTTAATACAATCAGAATTTAAATGTGCTTTCTTATAAATATCTTAGTAAGCAAGATATAGTATTATTATAATTTTGAGACCCATATGGGCATTTTTACCACTCCATCTACTACCACACAACCCCGGCAAAGGGTGTTTGATGGCTGAATTTCCAGATGAACTTCCAGTTCTGCTGAGTAAGCCTTTTTTGTTTGTGTAACTCAGCCATACAGTGAGAGCTGTGCAGAAGGAGGAGAAAGTGACTGGAACTGATCAATACTTTTTTGTAGTCCTTACTGTATGTCTACATGCAGTCCAAAAATCTCCAAAAACAGCAAACTTGGATCAATAAAATATGTATCAAGGGTTGGTTTTCTGTAAAGAAATTACATGACCAGCAGGTGTAATGATGGTCTGGTATGAAATCACTGTTCAACTTTTAATTTAGATAAATCCAGCTGACTCAGTTCTATAAGTGTTTTTTTTTTATTTAAAAATATCTCTTAAAAATTCAAGTGGTTTTAGTTGAGTGGGAATTGCTGTACTCCAGTTAAGATCATGGAATTGCATCTTGAGTGACATTTTGTAGCTCAGGGGTAATTGTGAGGAAGGTACATTGCGACTGTGCAAATGTGGAGGAGAAAAAAACAGAGTCAACCACATTCAAGCTAGGCCTTAAATGGTCTTAGTGTCTCTCTGCCAAATGCAACTGTCACTGTGTCACTTTCTGATGAATGTCTGAGGGCTGAGCAGAATAGCAGTCATAGAATAAGTAGAGCTGCTGCCCCAACAAGCACATGCACATTCAGCAGTAGTACAAAACCATAACCTAATATTCACTTTTCTGATGTCTGTCCTGGTAGTAAAACATCAGTTTGACATTAAATACATAGTTTTAAAAAAGCGGCTTGGAAAAATCTCCAAATGAAATTCTGAAATAGAGTTTATTCTTGTATATATAAAAGGAAATGTACTTTTCTCCATAATAAATGGAAGATGATTTGATAACGGACAATTTTCCAGTGCAGTGCTATGTATGAAATGTTCTGGTGGACCTCTGTTTGTCAAATGTATTGATGTGAAATGTTTCATTTGAGGATGTAGTGTAACTGTGTGTGACCAGCTGCTATTTGCTGTGAAAAAACAGGGGCATCATCTTTCTGCCCTCATCCTGCTGCATTACCAGCTACCATCTATTAGTCCCTCAGGAGCACTTTATGATGTCTGCCAGCTCATTACTTCTGACAGCATTTAGTCAGACCTTCTCTGCAAGCGTGTAAATGCCCCTGACCAAATCAGCTGAAGAGGACTCCCCGTTGAAAATCAAACTAACCTGCCACTCTCCCCACAATTGGTTATTTGCATTTGCTCCAGAAGGTCCATTTAATCAGCACAAGCTACCCTGCTTACCTTGATAGAATAAGCCCAGTGATTCATGACAGTGACATTCGAAGCCAATACACTCATAAATGATTGCGTTGTAAATCTGGGTGTATGATGGAATAACTGGATGCTTATTTTAGAGGGAATTGCAGATGGATGCTGAGGTAAGCTGCAGTCTGAAGTATGGCTACCTCGGCCATGGCAGGCGCCTTTTCAGATTGATGGTGGTTTCCCCGAAACAGGTTCTGTGAAGTGAGCAACTCTGTAGCATCTTCTTTCTCTTTTAAAATGTTTTTCTTTTCTTTTTTTTTTAACCACTAAATTGTTTGGGTGGGTGATCCTTGGAGGTATAAGGCATCACGTTATTACTACAATAAAACCTTCCTCCCTCACAATAACATGCGATTGGTAGTGTGTGAGAACGTTGTGTAGATGTTGGTTTCTCATATTGGGTTATGACCTCAAATTAGATCATTTAAACCTTTTTTTTCCAAATGGCAGGCTCATGCTCCTATCTGTTTGCTAGAAAAATACACAATGCAGATTACAAAGGCGATGTGTTTCTAACAAAGTATTTCAAATACTAAATATATGATGTCAAATATTTTTGTGCCAAAAAAGTGATTCCAGTATGTTTTTCAGTAGAATAAATATAGGAACACCATTTTGCACCTAGAATTGAGCACAATTAGTCACTCTAACACTGATAGTGTCACATAGATGAGCTATTAGAGAATAACCTTAGGTTTTCTATTGTTCTTCTTTCTCCAGTATCTTGAGCATTGTGAGGTACAACAGCTGTTTGAGCAAATACTGCCTGCCATGGTCAACTTGGCACTCAGTGCTCCTCGACTCTGCACAGGGGTATGTATTCACTGTTTTTTTTCTAAATACTGCTTATTTCCCTTTTATGGCCCACTAGAAACTGGAAGCTATGGAAACACAAAACACAAGTTTTACTATTTGGTGAGTTTTACATCATTAAGAACTAAAAATATTTAAATATAAGACTTATAATAAGTAAGTTTATTGTATTTTTTGTTCAAAATCCAATATGCTAATATTTTACATCTAATTTGGTTGATAATTGATATGATACAAAGCAAACAAAGTAAGATATGTGCATCCTACCCTACTAAACAGACTTTGCTTATACTCTCCCACCACCTTTTATTTAATGTTTTATTGATTAATGACGTCATTCCATGGGTCTTTATCTGATATTTAATTTTAAAGACAATATTGAGTGATGCTGAAATTGTGCAGATATCGTCCTGCATCTTGAATTTAAAACAGACGCGTAGACACAGTCAAACATGTGACCTATGAATGTAAACAGAAATATTATAAAGTATGTGGCATTGACAGAGAGGCTTAGCAGTAGATTAGATGGGAGATGCTGCTCTGGATCCACTCATTTGGTACAACTGGAAGATAATGAGAGCCCTCTAACAGTTTTAAGAAGTAGTTCATTAGAAATGTGGACTGAGGGAGGAGAGGTCCATGCCATTTCTTGACATCCATTTAATGTGTTATGCTTGTGCAGTCAAGGAAAGTCCACTTACTTTTAAATTTGGTGTTTTTAGCCTGGACAGGATGGAAATGTTAAAATTCCACAATCCACATTTCTCATGTGGAGCAGTCTATTTTGGAGAACCAGGTTTGATAGGAGTCCCATTACACTCCGAAGAGGAGCTCTGTGTTACTCACATTAAATGAAGCTGGTCTATGTTACAGATATCCTAAATGTCATCTCTATTTGTCTTTGTTTTCATCCTCTGTCATCAGTTACAGCAGCACAACAATTACAAGATTGGTATTTTTGTAATCACATTATCCATCCCAATGTTTTCAGATAAATGTAATTAACTGAATTTAACTCCCACACTGGGAAGGGCAGGAAAACCTCTGTCGTAGCTTACAGAAAAAATGAAAACTGGTTCAGAATATCAACTGGGCTCAGGTTTAACTAAAGGATGGAGATCAGGGACAGACAAAATATGTGACACAAGCTGTCAGACATTTTTTCCCCCAGCTTTAAGCGTAAAGTCAAATGTTTATGTGTGTGTTATTAGAGTTGGTATTGATCTGCCAACTGGGCAGCCTTGAGAGGCTCTTTAGCCCTAATCAGTGAAGATGGATGGGCCCCTTGTGTCTGCCAGAATGAACCTGAGGGAGGGCAAGAAAAACTGGGTCCTTAATTACTACCTTCCATTTACCTAATGGAGCTCTCTTTGCTAAATTGCTAAACTAATTTCTGCCTTCATCAGCTCTCCAACCTACATTGTTAGCATCTCTTTTCTTGCCTACATTTTATCATTATTTTTCATTTTATTTGTATTTTCCTTCTCTATTTTGGTTATGATTATTATTTTTGTGTCATTCTAGCCGATTCCTTTACTCAAGTCACGGATGAACCACTCCCTGACTTTGTCTCAGGAGCAAATAGCCTGTCTTTTGGCCAACGCCTTCTTCTGCACATTCCCACGGCGCAACTCTCGCAAGTCGGAGTACAGCAATTATCCTGAGATAAACTTCTACAGGTAAATGCACACTGAGGGGGATACAGAAAATCACCAAATGTTTAGCTTTTCACTTGGTTTTTGTGGGTTGCTGATTTTCTTTCTTTATATATTCAAAATATTAAAGCCTCTGTGAATCCCTCTGTAAGCTATCACTTTAAACAGGAGATGGAGGAGATCATAATTTCCCAATTTAAACTTTTTGCCCTAATTTAGTTCATAATGTCCACTTACTTGACCTTATATACAACGAAATTTATAAGCACTTGTTTGAGATTGGTATCATTGTCTTCCTTAATGAGGTAGATTTTTATTAATATTTTGGAGAAGCTGTCTTCATTGATCCTACCATTTAAAGTAAACTTATTTCCATCAGGGGGCACTACTGCCTTGGAAACCCTGAACAGACAAGTCCCTGTGTTTTACTCGGCTTAAACCTTTTATTAGTGGCCACAAAGTTTGTTTAGAATATAGGTTTTTATTTCAGCTTGGATGCTGTGATTGATAACAATGAACACATTGACTTTGGTTAGTAAGAGTGATAGTACACTGCCTTCCAATTTATTAAGCAAATTGTATTTAAGTGTGTCATCTTACTGAGGATAAAAACATTAGACATTTCACAAAAACCTAAGCGTGATTATACATTAAGAGATCTACGGCGGATTCTGACCATGTGGGTTTGTGCCAGATAAAGGCATGAGGAGAGTTTCTGCCATAAAGATAAATCAGTTTAATTTAGTTGCTAAAATGTCATTACAAAGCACCAAACAGGTATTTGACTCTGCTGGGCCCTCTGAAATCCTGTGAGCATCAAGGTGTAGGATTCTTCAGAGGCTTTCAGTAATGCATAAAGCTGCTTTCCTAGCCTCTACTAATGCTCATAAGCAGAAATAGCTGCATGAAATACAGAAATACATGAAGACTTTTCACATTGTCTAGTTCACTGAGACGTGTCTAGCAACCCTGCATTGTCCAGATAAATGGTTGGAGGATGGCCACCATGTGCAAACAAGGCTGCAATGTTAGCAAGGAGGTGGAGAAGCCATGTTTTGAGTTGGGGCCATGGGGAGAGACCTGACCGTCCCTTTTAGATTCTCTGAAGATGTGAAAATGAACTCTGTATGTGGAATTTTCTAATGACCATATCTTCCATGGTCATCTTCATGCTTATTAATACACCATCTCGTGGTGTAAGAAATAACTTTGCATCATTGGCTGCTTTCATGATGTGGCCTCCATCCCCATTTGGTCTCAACTCTATTGAGAAACCTTTGGAGCAAAAGATCCATGAGGGTGGGAGGCAGTTCACATCCAAATAGCAGAGGCTATTCTGATGTATTGCAAAGAAATTAAGGTAGAAACTCTCCAAAAACATTTTAAAAAATGAAACGGATGGAAGAATTCTCAAGCTGCTGTCAAATAAGGTTCCTATGTTAAAACATAACTTGATCTGTTGAGATGTTTTTTTTTAATCAGAATTATTTTTTTTATAACTCAATTCAATTCAATTCAAATAACTTTATTTATCCGTCAGGAACTTCGTTCACAGACAGAGCGCCAGGATAAGACACATACATAAAAACACATTCATCAAATGCATGATAAATTAATAAATAAATAAATAACTCATGAGCTCCTAATTCTGCAAATTCAGTAAAGGTTATTTCAGTTCTTACAGCCTAAAATGTTTTGAATCTCTGATATGTAAAATAATGTGTAACAGTGCAATTTAAGTGTTTTATTTTTGAAAACTACTTTTATCACTGGGACGTTTGTTCTGTCACATTTAAATTAATGAATGAAAAAAATACTTTATTGATCCCAGAGGGAAATTCAGAAATTACACTCCATTGATCGATGTATTCTTATGCTGGCTGTCATTTGTATTAACTCTTAACCTCTAATGTTGCATATGTGATACAAACAGTCTCTGAGACATTTTATGGCAGAAAAGTTGTTGTTCACCATATGATACCGGTCTCCTGCACCCTGGTGAATACCAGAAAGCAGAAGATCACACTATAATAATTTTGACCTATTCCATGGTAATAAATAGTGAATATACATTTTTTTATTTTTTCAGATTTCATTAAAGGGTCAAAGAAAGTTTTCAGATTATAAAAAATTGGATGTTTCTGTGCAGTTCTTCTTAATTCAAGAGTTAAGGGAGATCAGATAAAATTTTGTTTGCATAATAATTTGGAACAATGTGTATTACATTAGTTTGTCACGGTTATTATTTTATAGTGTGTGCATCTGTCACAGGACAGACAGAACTGTGGGCAGAGAATGCTTCTCTAGGCTTTTGTAATGCCCTTTACAGAGAGTGGGAGCAAGATCAAAGTAGGAGGGTTAAATTTGGTTCTCTGTTTCTGCCTACCCAAAGTCACTGGCCTGTTGCGAAAGCCTGGGATGACTAATTGAAACAAATTGTTTTGATGTTGTGCTCTAAAGTGCACACTTGTTTGCTGGTGTCTGGTTTTCATGATCTTGAATAGAGGGATTGATGCACATGAGTTAGAGATATTGATGGTAGGGGATGCCGTTTGTTGAGTTATCAACATCTTTATCGGTAATCATCTTTAGCTTGTCCTTTGAGTCTTAGGTTTCAGATGTTTTAGCCCGTTCATCAGCCTGTGTAGGTTTAGGTCATGGAAAAAAGACTTTTACCAAAACTCATTGTAGATGGCGCATATTCTGAGATTTGGTTGATATAAAAAATGAAATGTATTGCTGTATACTTTTAAGTTTCCACATTGAATTTTGGTTCTCTCTTTGCATGCAAACGTGTTTTGTGGTTTTTGGCCAGTTGGATTCATAAAATTTTGCTCTAACAAGATTAAGATTTGGAAAATTATCCTAAGATTTGACTGCTGGAAATGTTTTTACTATTTTGTTTCCAAGATGGGCAGAATATTGATATTGAGTTAACATGTGAACTTGGTAACAGACTTTATTTCCATCTTCATTACTACATGTCTTGGCCAGTGAAAGTCTCATTATAACCCACACCCACTGTCCAGATATCACCTCAATTCAATTTTCTCCAGATTTCTCGTGGTGCCTCCTTCTCATTACTGACAACAAGGTGAACTGTAAAACCTACTGAGTGTTGCCTGCTGTACTAGCCTTGTTGGCTGGGTCATACGTGACTAAAAAAATGCTTATAGATATTTAAAAACGTATAATACAAGAAATACACTTCTTTAGCTATAAATTATTCTGACATTCTTCATCAGTAAGAGCCAGTGCTGTTGTTTCCACTGTATGCTACCATTCTCTGTCACTTGAAGGTGAGCAGTATTTTTTGATTACAAAGATCTTGGTGATTATTTGTGCTAATATTTTCACACACTTTTCCCTTCAATTGAAATGTTTGTATCAACAGTGGGTTATCTGTGTAAGTGCTGTAATAGTGTAAGCATTGATTCAGTTACTATCAGCATTTCTGCCAAAAGCACAATCCAGGAAAGAGCAAAAGGGGTGGAGGAGGAAGCTGTGTTATTTCTGAGAAGATGAAATAAGACAAGACAACCACTGCAGTCTAAAATGGCTCCTGGATCGTTACTGGCCCTCTTTCTCTCTCTGTGTAATTGAGGGAGTGTCCGTCACTTTGCTTATCGGCTACAGTAGTACTCTGTCTTGAGCAGAGCAGCAAGCAATCTGGTGATTGCTGTTTTGGCAGAAGTGTCAAGGTTTGTCCTCTGTTAAGTGATGGATGGATTCAAGGGGCAGCAAAGAAGGCTGCACACTTACTTCTTCAGCTTGTGTTTTCTGCTGTTTGAGTAGAAAACGATAGGGATCCTGTTTGGTCAACAGGGAAAGCTCAATACTGTGGAATGATTTTTTAATTTGTGAGTCATTAAGAGATTCTCAGTTTCCTTTACAAGAATAGATTTTAAAGGCAGTGGGTATCAAAGTCCATGTAAACGTCATATTGTAGATGAGGATAGAATTAATAAGAACCAGCTACATGATAGGACCATTATTAAATATAAACTGGAATGCTTTTTAAGAAAGTGTTACTTTTTATTATGTAGAGATACATAATAAGATATGGTATCGGCAGATATCCAAATGTCAGGTATCGGATCGGATCGGAACCCCAAAAGAGTAGATCGGTGCATCCCTAGTTACAACAATTAATGAACATTGTTAAATTTTTGTGCTTATTCCTCTGTGTTTCCATTCATTACCTACCACGTATCCCTGAAAGGGGTCGCAGGGGAGGTTGAAGCCAATCCCAGCAGACATCGGGCGAGAGGCGGGGTACACCCTGGACAGGTTGCCAGTCCATCACAGGACCAGCACACATAGACAAATAATCATGCACACTCACTCCTATGGGCAATTTAGAGACTCCATGACTGTGGGAGGAAGCCGGAGTACCCGGAGAGAACCCACACTACATGGGGAGAACATGTAAACCGACCGAGCCGAGGCTTGAACCAGCAACCTTCTTGCTGTGAAACCTCAGTGCTAACCAACTGCGCCACCATGCAGCTCCTCCTTTGTGTTTCACTAACACATTTATGAGCTCGCTATCTTCGAACACCCTTCATGTTAAACTGGCAGCACCAGGGTAAAGGATGTGTTGGGACATTTACAACTTTTAGTTTGAAAGGCAACTTGAAGGAACTGAGACAGAGCCTTAGGCAGTGCCGTTGTGTGAGGGGTGTAGGTAGATGGAAGAGACATCATTCCAGTTAGAAAGCTTGACCTCTGTCATCATCTGATATATCTGCTGTTGTTCAGTAAACAAGAGATGAAAACCAATGTAACTGTTCGCCCCATAAAGCTGTTGTGTTTTTAACGCTGTTTTGTTTAAAGAAATCTTGAGCAGCCAATGAGTTAATGTCACATTTACTTTTAATGAGGTGGTATTATTTTCCTTTAAAGAGATTGCAGAAACTTTATATGCAATATCTAGATAAACATATAGCCTATTTGTACATTTAATTTGCCAATTGCTTTTGTTTCAGGTTGTTTGAGGGTTCTTCTCCAAGAAAAATAGAGAAATTAAAAACACTGCTGTGTTACTTCAGGAGAGTCACTCAGACAAGTAAGCCCTTAAAGTTTCCCTCATTATGTTTGCAGTTTATCTTCTTTAATGCTTTTTGTGCTGCCATTTGATTAACCTTACTGTTTTCTCTTTTTAAGAACCGAAGGGTCTGGTTACATTTACAAGACAAACACTTACTAATCCACCAGACTGGGAAAGGTAATGATCATTATATGACATAATTGTGATGGTCTGAATCTCATATAAATCTCATTCTAGTTTTGTCACAATGGGCCTATAACAGTCCATAGGAAAGATAATTCATTTAAATAATACATATCCAAATTTATGGTTTCTAAATATTTTGTATATATATTTATCCTGATCTCTGTAAAAGATCAGGATGTTTTAAAATCTGCTAGAATGGCTCATGAAGGGAGTGATATGAGGACGTGACTTAAGCAATGCCATGCTGCATGTGAACACTGCTCTTTATTTCTCTTTGCTGACTTTCAGTCTATTATGAAACAAAGGAGTAGCAGCATTGAACTACAGAAGAGCTCCTTATGATTTAGAATTTAAAATTCAGAAAAAACATCTTGGGGAAAGAGCCGAGGCCGAAGTTAGACAGCTTTGATTTCACAGGGAGAATCAATCAAATGTTGTATGTCTGTACTGCAACTAAAAGACTCAAACAATGACTCAGATGTCATGAATATTTGAATTATAATTGAAATTTACAAAATCAGGGATTTTTATAAATGTCTTCAGTTTACCTTCATACAACCATGACACCCCTGTCAGAACATAAGGGCACCCTCCATACAGGATGCTGTTTTGAGGTATTTATAGAGATTTGTAGGTAACTTGATGGGTTTGGCTTATGACATTGCAGACATATTCTTTACTTTATATGGCAACGCTACTGTAAGGACTTCACATCAGACTTAAAACTACTACTCTTCATCACATTATAAATGCATTTACAAACCCTGCCTGTAAAAGATGTTGTTTTCTAGCATGTCATTTCATTATTTACATTCTGATAAGCAAAATATTTGATATCTTGTGTCAAGCTCCCAGACGAAGCTGACACGCCTACATATCACCTGTGAGGGAACGATTGAAGATGATGGTTATGGCATGTTGCAGGTAAGAATTTTTTTCTTTTATAAATGTCCCTTGTGCACTGTCTTGAAACAGTTTTTTATTTACAGTGTCAGTTTAACTGTCTTCATACATTTTACACTTGTAGACACAGAACATCTTATGAAAAAAAGGGAAAAATTAACTATCATCTACTATTGTTTTTTGGAGAGGTAGAAATAACCATTAGACAAATATGACTAAATGCAGTGGAGACAGGTAAAGATAATGCTGTGCGAATAAATGATACTCAAAAGTCAAGAGCTTTAATCAGAAGAAGCAGATGATGTATTTGATGTCATTCAATTTTTTTGAAAACCTGATTTAAATCTGTCATACAGGGGCTGCACAGTGGTGTGGTGGTTAGCACTGCAGCCTCACAGCAAGAAGGTCGCTGGTTTGAGGCTTGGCTCGAACAATGGGCTTTCTGTGCGGCAGCTTATACATATACAAAAACAGAATCTTCAATACAAAAGAACAAAAATAAAAACATACATAGTCTTCAGGGTGCTGTGTCTGCAGCCTTGCTGTGACAGATTGGATCTTTACATTTGCAGTTGTGTCCACTTTTAGAAACTAAACAGATGGTGATCACATGACTGAACTGCCTCGGCAGATAGTGTGGCTGCAGGCTAGCAACTACCTAGATATCTTTTCGGAGATATATCCTGGATAACACCAGCGATTATTAACATACTGTACATAGGTCCGCTGTTTGTACAGTGTGGATAGCTTGTCACTCTTGTTCAGCAGCAAGTTCATATTCTCCATGGCCTTGTAACCCCTAAATCTTATCTTCAGCTCCATCAAGGTGTCATGTTATATCGTTGGTCGGCCCTTTGTGCACAGAGCTAGCAAAACTAGCAGCTAGCTGAGCTAGCAAAGTTAACGGTTCCTCTCGTGAGTAGAAAATCCAAGGAACCAGCTCCCTGCCACATCCCAAAGGCAAAAACACTCACTGAATATACATGTATAAAACACAAACCATCTCTCTTTGCAAGAAGAGCAGAAAGTAGAAAGAAAAAAGGTCCAAAAAAGCCAAAAAGAGTGGAGAGCTACTGGAGAGGCAGCCGTTTAGTGTGGGTTATCTCTGGGTACTCCAGCTTCCTCTGCCTGTTATGTTGATTTGGTCATTCAAAATGAGAAATTGATGTGTGTGTGTGACCCCCCCAGCCCCCCAAACATATTATTAACAAAAATCCTAAGAAAATAGCTTCTAACATCTAACTTTTAAATTCAATAACAAAGTGTTTGAATGGCATTTTTCTCTGGATCACATCTGAAGACTTGCATTTGTTACTTTTATTTATTGGCTTTAGTTTCATTCAGCATTAATGGAAATACATTACTCTGGTCAACAAACTACTTGTTTTATGTGATGACACTGTCCTTAAAGGAGAACTTCGCTTTTTTTTAACCTGGGGTCTGTTGTCATCTTTCCTTCCATACATGTGAGTGATGTAG
>JBAMHV010000017.1:14097851-14116141 GCA_037177535.1 Pseudomugil gertrudae
GAAATTCAGTGAATTAGTTGTGATCACATGACTGACTTCTTTTTAAAACACGTTTAAGTTCGTATCTAAAATGTCCCCATTCTGAATCCTGTTTGAGTTCAGGACTCAAAGAGTTCCAAAGGTTCCATAGATTATATCTGTTCTTTTTAGGACTTGATAGAATATTGATTAATTCAATTTAACTTTATTTGCACAACATCACTTCATGACAGTGCCATCTCAGGGCGCTTCACAGACATCAATTTGAGCCAATTCATAAAAGAAAATTGCATAGCTAAGGGAAACCAAAAGATTGCATCGAATCTTGACTTCAGTCCAATCCTCATCCTGAGCATGCATGAGGCGACAGCGAAAAGGAAAACAAAGTTGTTGTTATTTTTAACACTTATGAGCTGCTGTCCCCTTACAAAAAACGGCCGACAATGAGTGATAAACCTCAAATAAAATGTTTTGTTTACTTTCAGATTTACAATATTGTTTAAATACATTTCTTCCTAATGAAATTAGTTGAGGATGTTTGGAGATTTTGTGAGGAAAAGGTGTTTAATGTCCACTTTTGTGGGTGTTTTCTGAACTTAAAAAAGTCCTAAGATGATCTATTATTTCTAACTGGAGCTTTGTGTTTAAAGTTTAGATTTCAGCAAGTTTAACTAAATAGTAAGAGAACTGTAAAGACTATGAAGAACTAGGCTTCAGATTGAATGTCTTCTTTTTTCTCCTATCATTTGTTCCCCACTAGGTGGACTTTGCAAACCGGTTTGTGGGTGGTGGAGTTACAGGACATGGATTGGTCCAGGAAGAAATCAGGTTCCTTATCAACCCTGAACTCATTGTCTCTCGCCTATTTACAGAAGCTTTGGAACACAATGAATGCCTTATCATCACAGGTGTGTAGTCTAACCATTCTGTGGATAAGATGATGTAAAGCATAGCAGCAAATCCACTGGAGCAGCACAGCTTGCCTGTTAAGGTCCATTTATGCTCTACACACAGATGGATAATTTAATCTGTTTCCTGTATGAGTTATTTGGGTAGTTTGGTCAATTTTCACGAGGCTTCGCTAGCTATCACCTGATTAAAAAAAAAAAAACAGCAACACCACTGGAAGATGCAGGGAAGGGGGTAGAGGTGTAGCTAATATGCATCCAGTGAAAAAAAACAAACCAGAGAAGAAGAGGAGCAGGAACATGACAATACAAAAACAAACACCCGAAGAAGAAGCAGAATACTGATGAGAACATTTTATTCTTCTACTTCTTTTGGTTTTAGTTGATTTTAAACTATTTTATAGTGGTGCAATACCTCTACCAACCAGTGTCAAAACATGGAAATGAACTCCGGTCTCAGGACTGCCCCCTAGTGGATGAGCTGACTGAACCATGGCAACATAAAGGATACGTGGATGTATGAGAGTGATGATGTATGACAATGTTTGAAGCAGATGTCCCCATTTACGTACAAAAGGGAGCATCAGTGTGCCGCTTGAAAACATGCTCTTTTCTCTTCTTTTTGCTTATTTGTATGTCACTCGTCTGTAATGAGCCTCATTTGCAATGTGTTGTAAAGAAAACTGCTTTTCCACTGAGTAATTTGTGCATTGTATCTTACCTCCTGTGTACTAGATCTAGACAGATGTTGCACCACACCCCTCCCTCTCATTTCCAGTTGAGTGAGCAAATCTCAAAACAAGAAAATTCACTTTTATTTTGTAATACTTAAACAAATACCTTCCTACGTAAGTCTTAATATGCAAACTAGTTTGATTATTACAGAGTAGATTTGCTCATCTTAACCTGTTGAATCTCAGATTAGTAGAAAACATGACTCAAACAAGAAAGTTTAAGGATTATAAAACTTATTTAGGATGGTAATTTGAAAGTATGTTGCAAACTATGATTTTTGTTCATATTTGACTTTGTGTTGTGAGCTAGCACAAACAAAATGAGAATTTTGGAAAAAAGAATTATACAGGTTGACAAAGAAGAATGCCAAAGCGTAAGGACAGAAAAAACAACCCTGTGACAGAAGTGTAAATGACTAAATTGGACTTTGCATACAGAAAAGTTACAACGTAAGCATCATTAACAGCTAAACAAACAAGAAAATGTTACAATGTGCTACAAAGTGGCAATCATGAACTACATTACTTTCGCCTAGTTGGAGGTCATGTATTTTATTATGGATGCATTTTTATGTATTTTCAGGAAAGCTCCAAAGTGCATTTGGGAACAAGATTTTCACCTGGGTCCCAGAATCTTTAAACAGTTCTTTGCTGCTGGTAGATACAGCTTAGCTTCTAGCTCAAAAGTAATGCCCACAATCACTAAAATATACAATGGCTTGGTGGAGGTCTGTGTACTGTTGTTCTACTTCAGTGAAAGTGATATTTAGTGATCAATCACAAACCAGCAATAGGCAAGTAGATAATGCCAGAATATTTATTTTTTTTTATTGGTAATGGTAAATGGTCTTGTACTTGTATAGCGCTTTTCTACACTTCAGTGCACTCAAAGCGTTTTAACACTATTCGACACATTCACCCATACGCGCACACAAACACACACACATTCACACACCGGTGACGCAGCACCGGGAGCAACTGGGGGTTCAGTGTCTTGCTCAAGGACACTTCGAAATGTGGACGCCAGAGCTGGGATTTGAACCGCTAACTTGCTGGTTAAGAAATAACCCGCTCTACTACATGCACCATTGCAGTGCAGATGCATTGAAACATATAAATGATGGAAGAAACACAATTTCTTCATGGTCTACATGTAAGGTACACAACATGACATTGCCTCCATAGAAAAAATTTAGGTATAGCTTAAAATTTTTTTTTGTTTTTTTTAATTAAAACATTTTTTGTTCAATATTTTACATTTTTTACAATATTAAACGTGGGTGAAATGCTCTGTTTTGTTTTTTTATTTAAATTAATAGGATGAATCAGTCATGTATTTCCTTCTAGTCTAAACATAGAATTATTAGTAGCATGCATGTATTTCTTAAAAATTGCAGCACTAGTTAGCACTTTGGCCTCATAGATAGATGGTTGTTGGATCAAGCATTGACTGGAGGAGGTCAGAACAGTGGCTTTTCTGTGTTTGCATGTTCTGTAAGACATGCGTGTTAGTTTAATTGGTTATATTAATTGCCCCTCGGACTGTGAGTGTGAATGGCTTCTCTCTGTCTCTCTGTGTTGGTCCTGTGATTGATTGGTGATCTGTCCAGGGTGTACCCTTCTTCTCGCCTGCTAATTGCTGGGATAGGCTCCAGATTCCCCACAACCATGAACTGGATTAATTAGGATGTGCTTCATTTGAACATTTTAATTCTGACTTATTTGATAAATATGGCTATTGCACACCTGCTCCAAATATTCATCCGAATGTCGGGTCAATAGAAACATTCACAGCAGTGACACAATTTTGTCCTGTGATTATTTTTTGTTTGTTTTGTTTTTTTTTATAACTGAGGTAGATTTTTGTTTGTGTATCTGTTATGTGTCAAACACCATCAACCATAAAGAAAAGGCAGCCTCACCTGTTCCTGTGGCATTTTGTTACTTCTGAAGCAGATCCTCACGTTGTCCCACTGACATCCTAAGGAATGTCCTGAGCTGCCTGTGTTACAGCTTCAGCTACCAGACTGAACAGCTAAGCTACACAAGTTCTCTCTTTTTGAGAAAATACTGTATATGTAGTGCACCCTTTTATTTCTTGTGTCGCCAACTACACAATATTATTGTCACTTGATGAGATTTTTGCTGCCTTGCTAACAAACCTGCAGTCTGTTATAGAATGTTTTGAATTTATTCACAATTTTTCATCACACTAGTATCACTGTGTATAGACAAAAATGTTGTTACCTCATCTCTGAATGATTTGCAATTTTATGTTTCATGCACACATCCTAATTACTTTATTTTCTGGTAAAAAACAATTTTTAACAACTTCTTTCTTGCATTAAGTTTAATAAATAAATTATAAAAAAAAAGACACCATTACCCTATTTGATAAATACTGAGATGAAGACATTTATTTTAGCCAAGATATTTTAAAACTAAAGCTTAAATAAAACATTAGATTTATTTAGTGAAATCTTCTCTGAACACCAAACAGAAAAGACTAGCTGTGATGCATATTCAGTATGCTTTTTTGCTGCTTATTGGCTGAGTGCAAACACCTGAATGGAGAAAAGTCACTAAGATTCCCCAACCTTCCATCGAATAAAAAAAAGACGTTGCTGTAAAATGTGCTGTAAAAATCTTCCCCCGCCTTAGTGTAGTCTTTTATCTGTGGCGCCATGTTGTCGTCTTTGAAACTTGCATCTCTCTGAAGTGACCTTCATTGGTTAATCACCGTCCTCCTCTTTCCTCTCGTCATTCGCCTCCCTCTGTCGTCCCTCCTTTTCTCCACTTTACATTATTACATTTGGACAGAAAAGAATTTATAGCCCAACTAAGGTCATTGGTCCACTAATGGAATGGGGCCGTTGCGTCAAAGATTCATTAAACCTTCAGAATATTTGTTGCATGCATGCAGCACTTCCTCTCAAAGTCCTGTCTGGTTTCTAGACTCTTTATGTGGGTCTTTTTGTTCTTTTGTTTTTGAGCCAATCTTTTTATCTTAAGATGTCTCCTAATGAGGCGTCTTATGCATTTAGAGCATAAAAAGGGTTTTAGATTGGAAGGTAGAGATCCCCGATGTAATCTAGTGATGGAAGCCTGAATGGCCGGATGCTGTCATGGAAATTTGCCAGACTAAATTGGTTTAAGGTGAAGGAGGAGCCGGTCAGCTCCGTAGATGGATTAAGTGATATGAGTACCCTGTTTTTTGACGTTAGGAGTCGCTAGTGTTGTATAAAGTGCTTTATGTGACTGCCTGGAATTCAGTGGCACAGACAGTAAATGTTCCGTTTATTCATTCACCCTCTACTTTATTTATGTGTCAAAAAATTCTCTACATCGGTACATCTAGTGGGATGAGATCTAGTGGTACGTGATCCTCAGGTTACAGGTTTTGGAAACAAATAAAAGAAGCATTTAATATGTTTAGAAATCTCTTTAATTAAATGAACATGTGCTTTTACTTACTTGATGTCATGCAGTATATACAGTTCACTTGAGCTTACTTTAAATAGTGCCGAATGAATTATCTCAAGCTTGGTAGTTCAGTTTTTAACCAAGTATTGATCATCTTTTCTTATAGCATTCTGGTTGTGCCCAAGGACAAGTAAAACCAGATTTTTAACTATTCTAATTCCTTCTTAGATGGAAGATTCATAGAGTTTCTTCTGAAACATCAATCAGTGCTTTACAGCAAAGTGCCCTGGAACAGTGAAAAGGATGCACATCTTTGCTGTGAGTGCTAGAAACCAGATGTGTTGCCTCCCAGCAGGTCTCTCAGCGAGTAGTCACAAATAACTCAACCAAATGAAAAGCAGACAAAAATGATCTGTGTTATTTAAAAGTTCCAGTTTGTTGGAAATTATGCTCGTCATTACGCAACCATAACAACATTTTGAGGCTCTTTGCTTGCACACACAAAAATGAACAGAAATATTGTATAAATATAACAAATAAGGGGCTTAGATTGTGGAAATGTGGTTCAGAGAGTATTATACATAATTTTCACACATGGATTGGCCACCATCAAGTCCAGTCTATAACCCCACTGAAAAGCTTTGGGATGTGCTGGAAAAGACCTTGCACATTGGTAAGACTCTCCCTTCATCAACCCAAGATCTTGATGAAAACGTAATGCAACACTAGATATAAATAAATCATGAGATTGCAGAAGCTTGTTGAAACAATGCTAAATCAAATCAAACTTTATTTGTAAAGCACTTTTCCTGCAAAAGGCAACACAATCTGCTCTATGTGATAAAACAAGTTATGAATATTAAAATAAAACAAGTCTCCACACAAAGTAAAAAGAAAATTTAAAAACACACTCACAGTCATTATTTCTCACAAGCAGTACATACAAGCCCATACTGATCCCTCCCATCCTCCTTCTATACAAGCATGCACTCAGTAAATCCTAATTTCTGTCTCGGTATAAGTGAAGGATAATAATTTCTCTGAACGACTGATCATGCAAAGCTGAGTAGCAGAACAGGTATTGAAATGAGCATATTACATCACTTTTAGGTTTACATGATGCAACTCAGTGAGCCACTTGCTTATTGTGAAGAAAATCAACAAATACACTATTTTTATGGGACCAGTTATTGTTGGTGTATAGTCCCAGTCTATGACTTAAGTGTCATTTAATCTTAGAAAACCCCTGATGGGTGTTTGATTTCCAGCTTGTTTCCAGTGCAATAATGGTGGAGAGGTTACATGCTTTATATTTAACCAAGTATCTTAAAAGGAAAGAAACTGTGTTACTCATATTTCTGCCTGCCCTTTTACTTCTAAACATAACTGTATATATTCCAGCAGGTTTCAGTCTTCTATGTTAACATGTTGAACCCCTTCTCTCTAGTGCTGTTTAACCACCTCCCACATAATGCACAATGTAATGAACCTGCATCACATCTTGAGAAGAGCTACATTTGTTGTGAATGGAGACTAAGGTTTAGTCATTTTGTTCAAACTATGTCTCCTCAGTGTGACTGAAAGCTTTTCATTGCAAACCATGAAGCAGATTAGTTATGAAATCAGTGGGGTTATTTATGACAATCCAATACAGGCTGATACTCAGCACTCACATGGGGAGCATGGAAAGCACTAAATCTGATTTAGAAAATAAGGCAGTGAAACAGATTTAGGCCCGCTGTGTGCTTCGACCGCTGAGAGCTGAATAACTTCATTTTGTGCCTGGCTTTGTCTTTCTTGTTTTACAGGAACAGAACAGTACAGCAAATATGCTGGTTATGCTGAGAGTTACAAATGGGAGGAGAGCTACAAAGACGAGACGCCCAGGTACAGTTTTGTTTTGGAGGATAGTTATAAAACTGATGTAAGAAAAAAAATGGAAGAAATTCTTAGTATCACTTTTTTTTTTTTTTTTAACCAGAGATGACTGGCAGAGGAGGTGTACAGAAATCGTTGCCATTGATGCTCTTAAGTACAGGCACTTCCTAGAGCAGTTTTTCCCTGAGAAGATAACCAGAGAGCTCAACAAGGTGAGGGGAAAACATATGTATTTTGCATCAGGAAGCACAATTCTCAGTCAAACATTTGCTTAAAGGAGACTAAAAGCCTTTAAATGACTGTTTTCAGAAGTTATTGTTATATAAATAGTTGTCACCATTCTTGATATGGGAAATGTTGCTGATAAAACATGAGTAGTGAAAGACATGTTACACAGATGCACTGAGGCAAGGTAAACAAACTGCCAGCAGTTTATGTGGACATACTACATAGCAGTAATTGTTTGTTTCCATTATTTTGCAGCTGAGCACTTACAAATAACTTTTTTTTTTTTTTGCTTGATTTGGCTGCAAATACACTAAAAGAAAACGTCAAATTGTGAACTTTTTTTTCTTCTGCATTCATTTCAGGCATATTGTGGATTCCATCGAAACAATGCTAAAACCAAGCATCTCTCAGCAGTAGCCACGGGCAACTGGGGTTGTGGAGCCTTTGGAGGAGACACACGGCTCAAAGGTAACATCGGTCTATTGCAAAGCTCTTGAATGTCAAATAAGCTGTTTAGGGTAGGGGTCTTTGGGGTTCATTCATTTTTTACCATCTGTTCCACCAAATTAAGTTTAGAGCTGCAATACTTTTTTAGCTCTTAAAATTAACTTCAGAGTAAACAAAACTGAACATTTTAATGGCTTGTATGGGTCATGATGACAGAAAACGCCCATGTCTGTACAACAGCGCTGTCCTTTTAAAATAATTTATATTTCTTAACACACAAATTACCAAGTCTGCTGTAGCTGAATCCGTTTGCTGATCTGTAAAGTTTGTTGTCATTTTAATGGTCCAGTTGTGGACAGAGTCCAGTTTTATTCAGTCCAAGAATAGATGCTCCTATATATGAATGAATAATTCTGTCCTACCAATACAGTCCTTCCACTGGATCTTTTTAGCTGTCACAAAAGCTGCAACAGTAGTTGAATTTGGAGATTTTATCCTCATCTTTTAAAGTAAGTTTGCAGTGTTCAGCTTTCTGTACAGCGAAGATCTTCAGCTCGGTACTTTTCAGTGAATGATTTAGGATTTCTGGATGCGTTTTTCAACATTGTTAGTCTGCGCTAACGGAAATGCCTAAGACATGACTCAAAACTAGAGGGGACAGGGCATTCTCTGTATTCAGGTTCTAGACTCTGCGATGCTCTGCTCCTCCACATCCGGACTGCTCTCACAGTGGAGTGCTTTAAGTCTCGTCTAAAGGCCCACTTTTCTTCTTTGGCTTTAAAACTGCGTGAGTTGCATTGTCGTCTGTGTCTTTTTAAAAAAAGATTTATTTGTTTTATATAAGTATTTATCTAGTTTTTAAAATGTTTTTAATTTATTTTTATTATTTTAATGATGTAATTGTATATTATTTAGTTATATCTGACTCTGTGCAGCACTTTGGAGACGTTTGTTTTTTTAAAAATGTGCTTTATAAATAAAGTGGGTTGAATTGTGCTTTTCTAAAGTCCCCCCTCCCCCCCAAATAAAAAAATAATCCTATTACTGGACTTTTAAGGAGCAGGTAAATGTCTGTAGCTCAAACTGGATCAGCTGCTCATCTGCATTGTGCGTCTGAGTCATCACAGTTCCTTCTGCTTAGTGAAGGAGTCCCGTTGTTGTATACACTGTAATGCAGAGCGAATGTGTGGCATCTCCAATCCTTTTAGTTAATTAGTAGCTCCCCCAGGGCGTCACTCTCTCATTCCTTGCCATCCTTTATTGATCAACTAGCACACATTTATGTTTTCCATTAAAACAGTGATTGATTACAGGACTGAGACCTTTATAAATCCTGTCTGATGTATTTCTCTGTAGGCTTACACTGCATCACTCTTCATAAGTAGGGACCGTTTACTGTCTCCTTCAGTACAGCCGACTACATATTTTGGTCGGTTGTTTCTGGAGTCATTGATGGCGTTAACATTATTCACAAGTGGTGGGAAAAAGAATGGTGCCAAAAACAAAAACAAATGAAAATGAATCCCTTACACACACATTTGTATGTTTAATTACAATAACTATTTAAATACTTGAGTAATTTTGATAGGTTTAAGTGCAATATATTTAAAACCATAGCTATTCATTTCCTCTGCAGTATGCTATGAATGGTCTCACTAGATTCCCTGAGGACACAAGCTTCTGAAATTAGCATACCGTGTACTTTAAGAAGGTAATCATGTATCTTACATTAAAGTCTAAGAGCTGACAGAGATAAGGTAGCTATACAAAACAGTTGTATTCTTGTTGAGATTAGAGGACTTCTGGGAATAATTTGTTATGTGTTCATTAATCAGAAATCTATAACCATTCTCTTAAATATTTAAAAACCTTGAAGACCTCATTTGCAAAGGCTCAAAAACTGAGTATTATGGATGAGGCTGGCATAACAATCGTCCATTATTTACTGTTGAGATGCAAACACTTGGAATCACTCATGTTTTTCAGCTAGAGGCTATGGCTCATTTGACTTGGTGACCAATTAGTTAGTTTACTTTTTAGTGGTCATTTACACAAGTATGCTTTTATTCTGAAACCAGTAATACTAATGCAATGTTAAATTGTTGTCTGAAATTCCTTTAAGAACTGCCAATTTTGCTTTTCAGCATTGATTCAGTTAATGGCAGCAGCTGAAGCAGGGAGAGACGTGGCATACTTCACATTTGGAGATGTTCAGCTTATGCGAGATGTTCATGAAATGCACGCTTTCCTCACTCGAAGATGTGTCACCATCGGTAAGATTAATAAACGTTTATTTTTAATATTTTGAGTACAGAATATGGACAGTTATTTTTTATTAGATTTTTTTTGTAGGTTTTCTGAGTGATGCGTCTTCTGAGCTCCACTGATTATAAATAAATACCTCAGAATACAGTCAAATAGAGTTGCATAGCCTTTGTTAATCATTTCATAAAGAAACCTTTAATCTGCAGGTGGGTTGTCCATTGCTGTATTTTACAGCTCAATGTGAAAGTAATATTTAAGCAGAACATCACCTTAAATCCACACATTGTTGGCTTATTTCACTTCGCTTAATTTAGCTCAACTTTATTGTTTTCTGTCTGTCTCACTTTATCCCCAAAAGACTGACTTATGTATGATTAAATCTAACCAGCTCTGTACAGTAGATACTACACATCAGGGGCCACAATCCTGCAGGTTTTCATGTGTCCTTTCTACAACACACCTGATTCAAATTAATTAGTCATCGTGCAGTATTTCATAGGCTGTTGCATCCATTTAATTTGAACCAGGTGTGTTGATACAAGGATACAATGAAAACCTGTAGGACTTTATCCCTCTAGCATTGAGTTTGGACACCCCTGCTCCTCATAATGAATGGAAATGATGAACCTGTGAAAGGACAGGAATGTGGTGTTCAGCAGGGTTTTACATTAAATAGTTTGTCCTTGTTGGCATCGCTACACGGTCAGCATATATATAAATAACAGAGCGTAAGTTATTCTACCTTATGGACCATCACTTGCTCCTCGGTCCATCCATTTAGCCTGAGCCGCAGAGTGGATTACTGCCTGAACTGACCCTAGCCTCGCCGCTCCCCTCCCCCTCTTTTCATTTTTCTTCTGCTGACATTTATTGAAGCCTTTCAGAGAAATGCCCCTCTAGCAATCCATTTCCTAAAGTGGAGCAAAAGAAGGAAAAAGGAAAGAGAAGGCTTTAGGCTTGTGTGTGTGTGTGTGTGTGATTTATAAATAGTTCAGTCATTCATTTTTCTTGATTTGTCCTGCTGTGATTTCAGTCTCTTTTATTCTTTGACTCTTAACCTGTTTGTACTTTTTGTCTGTTTCTACACAATACTTTTTCTTCTCCCTTCTTCCCTTGCCCCCTGCACTGCTGTCTCCTCCTCCTGACATCCTTCTTTTGCCATCCCAGGGCAGCTGTACAGGCTTCTGAACCTCTACTTCAACGAGGTTTGCAAGAACTGCCAGACAACTCGACCCGACGTCAGTCTTTACAGTTTCATCCACAAAAGAGTTTCTTCTGCTTCGACTCCCAACATCTCAGATCCTGCTAACAATTCTGGGATGCCACCTGCCAAATCGGACCCTCATTAACGGGAGAACTGTGATTCTTACCCACTATTATACCACTCTTTCTGTAAGGGAGACTCCAGGTTCACAAATTTTCAGTGTGCTCTCAATCTTAGAATCACTTTTCTCAAACACACAGTCTCTTTATGTTTGTGATTCCCAACACACAAACTACCTAAACACAGTTTTGCCTTTACTCTGGTGGTAACATAGGAGCCTCGTAGTACGAGACTTTTAGCAATAGTAAATCCTGGTTGCTGTTAGAGGCCTTTATTAAGTCTAAATATGATGTAGAAGTATTTTTTTTCTCACACTAATTACAAATATTGCCAAATATTCATCATATGCATGTTTTTGAACATTTTTCAATATTGTATCCAAGACATGATGATGATACTCTGATTGCCTTGTCTTACATTTTGTTTTTTTTGTTTGCCATTACCTGTAGTGAGCTCCATGAATGCAGAGTGATGATGAGATGCCGTACTGTAGTCTATGCATGGGTAACATTTATTTATCAAATATTCTACAAATATATGCTGCTCTTTTATATCCTTCTTGATGTTAAGGTTCAACATACAGGTTGTCCTTAAGGGACATTTAAATTAGTCCAAACATTACGAATTGTCTCAGATGGAAAATGCAGAAAATTCAATCATTGTCATTTTAGACCATTTATTATATAACCATAATGATCAAATATTAGTGTTATGCACAGTATTGATACTGTATATACAGATTGGGGAGCAGATAAAGAATTGCACGGAAATCATTATTTTTGTTAATGTTTTTACTCAATATTTACTTTAAGGATGTAGCTGTTTTCTTATTTTCTGTGTTTTCTGACTGTGTGAGTTTCATTGAATGTTGAATTCTAGCCTAGAATAAAGACTGTGTATGTATTGCATAGTACTGTACTTAAGAGGTTTTGGTTGTACTATTTTTATTATAATTTCTTAATTAAAGCATATCCTGTATTTAAAAAAATCTCAGATCAATGAAATTTACCAAAACCAAATGATGAGTATATCACAGGTCCAATAATATGTGGTGTATATCCTCCTGGTTAACTGAAACACTGTGGCATGAACTAGAAATATGAATTTAATGTGTAATTTTTCTAATCTGAGTGTAGCTCGTGAGTAAAAATCAGATTTCCTGTTCTCTGTTGCATTCGTCAATGAGATAAGTTCCATTTAACATGTTTGGGGCCGTGTCTCTATGTTGCTAATTTATCACTTCCTTTTCATGAAATCATGAATTATTTAATCATTTTGAGACGTGATTGATTTTTGCGATTACACGTGTACCTAGGGCTTTTAGAGAAATTTAATTACAGCTTCAAACATGCTTTATTAGATGAATTAGAGTTTCTAAATAACCTTGTGACGTGGACTTCCATAAATGGCGTGTAGACTTGGCAGGGGTAAGTGGATTACACATTATCTGCTTCTCCTGCTCTCTGGGCTGAGTTCTGCCTACCAGACGAGCTACTGACTTATGCACAAACTCAAATGTGCTTCGGCAGAAACCAGTTGAGGCCTGCTTACCTGAAAGTGAAGTTTTAAATTAACTCGCTAAACCAAAGATTTATTTGAAACCTGTTCGTTCAATAAATGTCTCAGGGATATCTCACAAATGAATAACCATGGTAGAGCAGCACGTAAAGTCCACTGAAACCATTTTTTAAGCTTCTTGATATCTATGTTCCCAGAAACAGGCAGTTGTATTCTGCATAGTGATATAATTAAACATCGTGCCCTCTGTTACAGTACCCAGCAGCACCTTTTTTTTTCTTGGTCATACAACATTATTAATAAAATGCCATAGAGCAGCTGATCTTCGCTCAATCTCTGTCATGCAGCAAAGTCACCACAACAAAGTGGCATTTCAGTTCATAATTGCATGACCCTGTATTCCCCAGGTCAGCTGGATAGCAGTGACTGATGCAAAACCTGTGCGAATGCAAATAAGTCTCCAGGGCAAATGGAGCCTTATTCTTATACCAGCGTCAGAAGAATGCATGTTGCTGCACTAAATGCTAGTATAGGAAAGAGATGTATAATAATGAAGCTGTGATCTGTGATACCCCCCCCCCCCCACCCCCTGTGATGTTTGTTTTGATTGATAATTCAGTTCCCTGTGTCTGCAAGTATGAATGATGGAAATCTAGAGGAGAGTAGGGTTAGAAAGGGGGAAGGAAAGAGGAGAAGGAGGGAGAGCCAACTGTCTTATTGTTCAACCCACTCAAGGTGGAGCCCCATCAATCTGAAATCACTTGCCCAAATGACTCATGTTCAGCCTCTATAAAAGTTTAATTGGCTTATATAATTAACACTTAAGGCAAAGGCATGTGATGTGTCTTCAATGGAAAACGACCCGTCTGCTCAGAAGTGTGTGCACAGGCACATAAATAAGAACAGAAGTGTTATTGAGTAATATAAAAATAAATGGGAAAGCTGTGGAGGGGGTGTATCTCATTTATTCACATCTGTATCAACAAGAGGGTGTTTGAACCCAGTTCAGTTCATTCATATTACCTCAGGATACCTATCTGGTTTAGTTAAGCTGCTTTGACAGTGACCCTGGCACCACCAGCACACAGACCGGTAGGCACCACCTGACCCGCAGGGGGCGTGTCAAGCTGAGGCTGGATCTTTGTTACCCCTCTGGTCACCTGTCCCGTTTGCACCTCTCGGGTCATTACGGTAAAGAGGATGCAATCTAAGGTAAATATAGTTTTCTGAAATAAGGCCTTGGTGACGTTTTAAAGCACCTCTCATCATTGTAGCGGACTTGCGCAATGAGGCGATGAGAGATTATGAGGATTTGTGTTGACGCGGGATTAAGAGGTCCAGACGAAAAGCGACGTAGGATGAAATGAAAACAGTTTTGACGTAGATGTCTGCACAGTAATAAAGGAGAGGCTGTAAAACATCCAGCGGGAAAAGGTGAGGAAGGTGCAGCTGCGGTGATGCTGGGACAATTACGCGCAGTTACAACAAGCGCAAACTTTGCACTGAAAGAGACGCATAGGTCGTTATTAATGCAAAGCTGCAAGGTTAAATATAGCTGTCTATTATTAAACATACACCTGTGTTTATTTCCTAAATAATGGCATGTAGTGTAGATGGTGATTCTTTCTCCAATCTCTTTGCTGTTATTTCCAGCTATGAACCAGTTTCGGGTGTTATCGGGTGTTCTCAGGAGGGGGTGTGTTGGATGGAGTGGAGGGGGCCTAGGGAGGCGCAGGGTTGATCCCAGGAGGGGCTGCTCCTCCAAGGTAGAGCCCCATCTGCCAGCTGTGGCTAACTCCAACTATATTGAGGAGATGTACTTTGCCTGGCTGGAGGACCATAAAAACGTCCATGAGGTAACAGCAATACAGTCAATAAAAAGCAGGAAAAAGCATTAATTTAATAAATTTATGTTTAAGTTATAATTAACTCCCAGTGTCAATTTTTTATTAACATGTTCAATATGTCTGACTCTAGGAAATTTAATTAATTATAATTTGATTTTAAAAAAGTCAATAATAGTTAAGTTGCCTGGAGTAGGTATAATAATGCTTTAACTGCAGTGTCCTGTCCAGCACTCAGAAAGCATCAGAGCAGCATGTTTATCAGCATGTTTCATCCTCCCTCCATTCTAGTCTTGGGATGGATTTTTTCGAAGCATCCAGACATCCAGTCCATCTGGTGAGGAAGGCAAAAGACGGCCTTCCGCTCTGCTGCAGGGCCGTGTGTTGTCCCACACACCCAACACAACCCAGAAATTGGTGGAGGACCACCTGGCTGTGCACTCTCTCATTCGAGCCTACCAGGTAACCTTCACCCATCTCACCTGTGAAGAACGTACACATACATAGGTGTTTAACTGACTTAAATTTATTAATAAAAAGACACATTTAAATCTTAAAGCTGTGTCGGTGGGCAGAATTAAGATGTCATGCTTTTCAAGCCCCTATGTGACTATTTGTATGTGCATGTAAAATTTATCCCCTGAAATCCACTTGCCAAAACCGATGCGACTGGCACGAAAGCTGTTTATAATGTGTGTCCTTGTATTAAAAGGAATATAAAATGTGTTTGTCACTGCAAGGGGTTATGCAAATTGCAAGATTAGCTCTCCCCCTTACCCAGACTGCTTTCTGAAAATGAAAATATCAAAGAGACTACTTAAACAAAGCAGGTGGTAACATTTCCCCTCGACCATAAATTAATTCACTGAACTATCCGAGGGATTTATTAAATTCTGTTTTTTGGCATCAGCGTCTTTTACTCCCAGCTTGTTGCAGTCCTGGATGAAATATGTGCGTACATCAACATGAAAGCTCACATAAGAGTGGCTTTTTTCATCAAGATTGACCTGTTAATACAACACGTAGCTCATTTTTATGTTCACACTCAGCTTCCTGATCAAATCCGAACTGCTTCTTTACTTTTCCTTCTTCATATCTGTGTTTTGCATAGATTCGTGGTCACCATGTTGCCCAGTTAGACCCACTGGGAATCCTTGAAGCTGATCTGGACAGCTTTGTTCCCTCTGACCTGATCACCACTATTGATAAATTGGGTGAGGTTTTATTTTTCGTGCTTCACAGCTAACAACAAAAATGTTACTGGTGAAAAGAGAACAGTTTTTATCATATTGCTTATGTCTTCAGTAGAGTCACAAATTAAAACTAGTGAATTGATCCAGAAACATTATACTAATAAATTCCTGTCTTTAACGTCTTTGTTAAGGTTTCAGTCTGGAGGATTATTAGTCCTGGTGGGAGGATTATTTCATAGCTTTAATATTATTTAATTTATTTAAATTTACTCAACTAAGTTTGTTGATGATTATCCAACTATACAGGATGAACACACACACCTTTGAATTGCATAACACTTCAGGTTTGCCATTGGAAGCGGTATTGTAGAACATCTCATCAAATTCTCCACTAAGTGCATATACGAGTTGGTCAGTCTAATGCTGTCATTCATCTCAGGCCCAGCTCTTGTCATTCTCCATTTCATTTAGCAGGCTGAGGGTTGGAGGATGTGGGATGGCCACAGAAAGTGATCGAAGTCTACAGTAATACGACTTCAGAAGAGAGAGGGAGGCATTGTTTCTGTTGGCTGCTGTTATCAGTGATCAGTGTGTATCAGGACATAGCATTGCATTATGTATTGTCACCAGGGTTATAGCTCCCTAATGAAAGCTAATGACAGCCTCCGCTGTTCCTTATTTGGTCAACTGATGGTACATCAGGTCTATTCTTGGCTTAATTTGTCTTCTCTCTGTCCTTAATGTGATTTGCACCTGTCTCCTCTTATGTAGTCTATGATTTTGAGCTTCACCAGCTCTTTCAGGTGGGCTTTTCATAGAGCACAAACCTTACCTACATTTACTTTGGAACAAGTTTTATTTTCCTTACTCAGACTTTACTTCATCCTTGCTCAGTGTCATCAGACACATCAACTCAAATTACACTTTTGAATTTTAGAAGTTAATTTGTTGCAGCCAGTGCTTTGAGTTTGGAGCCATTTTGTGTAATGATTCTTTATCCCAGTATCAATTAATCTTTTGCTTATTATAATTTGACAGATCTGTTAATGATTTAGGTTATAGGCTCTGATAATTGTCAGAAGTTCACCAGAGGCTAAGAGCATATTTGAGATCACTGGGCTCTCAGGCCAAAACCCAAATGTATGTCAGTCAAATACCATTAAACTCCCTGATGGGAAAGTATAATAAATCTGATCACAATGCTTTACTTTTATATTGACCTATCTGTTCCATCACCATAGTTACAGCTCTCATGGTTGAGCCAGCATCCTGATCCCCACAATATCTCAAAATGCATTTATGAGTGACTTAAAGAACATTACAAAAAATCCTGATGATGAATCTGGTCAACAAACATCCAGGTGTAAATCTGATCAAGTGTTCACAAAATGAGCTGGAACACTCCGGATCATCAGAAACCCCTCCCTGCATCACACAGGAACCGTTGTTTCTGCTTACTAATGACCTGAAAATGATTCTAGATTCAGTTTAGTTCATGAACATGACTGAAGAGGCATCTTCATGTGATCTCTCCAGCTTATTTCATTGCTCTTTATTTGATGCTTAAAATTTCTAAAGAACTATGGAATTACTGGAAGTTAGTGCTCACAGTAAAGAACAAAAAACACAAATGAAATGACAAAAGACAAATTATTACAAATAAAAATAACTAACAGTAATCAGTGATTTCCTGTCAGTCAAGGGGTGAGCCTGTGTTGACACAATGTTGCAGGTTTCTATGGTCTTGATGAGTCTGACTTGGATCGAAGCTTCCAGCTGCCCCCCACCACCTTCATCGGAGGACAAGAAAATATTCTTCCGCTCCGAGAAATCATACAGAGACTAGAGGTATTCTGTTTGTGCTTGTTTTGATGCATGCATCTCATTCTGGGGAGAGTTATTTAAGTGTCTGTTTTTCAGAAATCGTACTCCGGCCACATCGGGGTGGAGTTTATGTTCATAAATAATGTCAGTCAGTGTCAGTGGATTCGTCAGAAGTTTGAGACCCCTGGAATCATGCAGTTCACTAACGATGAGAAGAGGACTTTGCTAGCCCGCCTGATCAGATCCACGCGGTCAGCATAAGTAAACATCTACTGACTTATACTTTGGTGGTAGTGTACTTTTAGATATAGCTCCCATCAGACACTGGCTTAATCTAAACCAAACTTTTGCACACATGCATTTAGAAGTTGGCACACTCTTTTCCTCTGAGTTCATTTTCATCTTTGATTAATGATCTGAGTCACTGAAGCTCATTGAAAGTGATATGTTTACTATTCTGGGCTTATATTTCTTACTGTATTCCTGTCTGTCTTATCTTGTTTTATCATTGCATATCTAATCACAACCATTGACAATAGAGTGAATTGGCTACATTTATATCAAAGTCAAAGTCAAGTCAAAGAGGGTTTATTTGTCACATGAGCAATTATACAAAGCATAATTGTACAGTGAAATGTATTTTTGTATCTGCATCCTTTAACATTAGGAGAAGAAAATCTTAATATTTATGAAATAAAATAAAATAGAACAGAATGGAAGGATGT
>JBAMHV010000017.1:14116241-14137695 GCA_037177535.1 Pseudomugil gertrudae
ATTCGTATACTTATTTACATGTGCAAATATAAATATAGTTCGGTAGTGGCTTTTGATTTTGTTCAATGTTCATGGTTAAGCAAGTGGACAGCCCGGGGGAAGAAACTCTTTTTTAACCTCTCAGTCTTAGTCTTTAGGCAGCGGAAGCACAGGGTGGTTTGGCTGACTGTGGATCCTCTTAGCTCTATTCTTATTCTCTTATTCTCTCTTATTCTCTTATTAATCACAGTATTGTTGAAAACTATTTCATCATGTTAAATTATTGTGCTTTTCATGAACTCTGTGAGCCGTTATTATTTCCAGATTTGAGGATTTCTTGGCCAGAAAGTGGTCGTCAGAAAAACGTTTCGGTCTGGAAGGTTGTGAAGTTCTCATCCCTTCTCTTAAAACCATCATTGACACATCAAGTGCTGCTGGCATCGACAGTGTGATCATGGGGATGCCTCATCGGTAAAATACATCTTTATTATTTTTTCCTCACTTATATCTGTCATCTTAATTTTTCCTTCCATATCTTATGCAAATTTTTATCTTTTCTTCCAGGGGTCGACTTAATGTCTTGGCTAATGTGATCCGTATGGACCTTGATCAGATCTTCTGTCAGTTTGACCCTAAATTAGAAGCTGCTGATGAGGTCAGATACATTTGTGGGTTTTAGGAAAAACCTGCAGGCAATCTGTTATTAACTCTCAATTTTGACATGTGCAGGGTTCAGGGGATGTTAAATACCACCTTGGGATGTATCATGAGCGGATAAATCGTAAAACAGACAAGAACATTACGCTGTCGCTCATGGCAAATCCTTCCCACCTGGAGGCAGTGGATCCAGTGGTTCAGGGGAAGACCAAAGCTGAACAGTTCTACAGAGGAGATGTTCGGGGAAAGAAGGTAACATTTCCTGTATTCGTTAACAAGTTTAAAAACATCTGGTTGTCACTCATGAAGTCAGCTACTGAAATTTCAGGTGCCTTTAGTCCCCAGTATCCCTAAAGCATCACTTTTATAATGCGCAGGGTTACCCGAGCCGGTAAGGTGACCGTTTTGTTCCTATTTGTGTGCATACAGACACACTTTATGAGCACACTGGTCATTATTTTTTCTTTGAAGACACATCTTATGTAATCGTAGGACAAGTCACCATCATAATGTGAAAGCTGTCAGCAAGACTTTTTGCAATTAAATGTGCTTTATTGTGTTATATTGGATAACAAGCAAACTGCACTTGTGAGTAGTTCCAACAGTTTAAAAAGTTGATGCTTACTGGTGTGTATTGAAAACCGACTGCTTGACTGAGCAGCAGTGATGAGTTCGGATTTTGAAAGTCTTTTTTAAAACATGAATGCAAGACTCTTTGAATGTATCATGTCGTTTTCAAGGTGATGTCCATCCTAATGCATGGTGATGCTGCTTTTGCTGGACAAGGGGTTGTGTATGAGACCTTCCACCTGAGTGAGCTTCCGTCTTATACCACACACGGTACAATCCATGTGGTGGTAAACAACCAGGTTGTAATCCTATTGATTTTTTTTTGTTGTTTTTTAGATAATTTTACTGTACAAAGTCTAAGCTCACTTTAATTGAAATGACACATATTTAATCAACATTTTGCTGTTCACTTGAAGGGATATTTTAATCTATTTAAGATCAGTATGTGAATCAAAGATCTATATGATATGCTTTTTTTTTATTTTGCAGATTGGCTTTACTACAGATCCTCGAGTAGCCCGCTCATCTCCTTACCCCACTGATGTGGCTCAGGTCGTCAATGCACCCATCTTCCATGTGAATGCTGATGATCCCGAGGCTGTCATGTATGTCTGCCGGGTGGCTGCAGAGTGGAGGACCACCTTCAACAAGGATGTTGTCATTGATCTGGTCAGTCACTTGCTGACATTAACTAAGTTACATCTGCATGCTTAGTTGATTATCTTCTGTTTTTATGCTGTGCGTTTTCACAGGTTTGTTACAGACGTTTTGGCCATAATGAGATGGACGAGCCCATGTTCACCCAGCCCCTGATGTATAAACAGATCCGTCGGCAGGAGCATGTACTGAAAAAGTATTCTGACAAGCTGATTGCAGAGGGAGCGGTGACACTGCAGGAATTTGAGGTTTGTGATCTAATACAGTTTTCTCTTGGTAAATATACTGTACATTGCATGCTGCTACTGTATACTGCTTTATGCGGCATATTGCTATCTGTGGGGTGACTTGCATTAAATCATACTTAGATATTGCTCCAGCCTTCTAGCAAATATGTTGTGCCAGCATTGCTGTGTTTGAGTTTCAATTTACTGCATCATCTCAATCACTTAGACTCACAATCTTTCACAGAAAGTATATATTGTGTGATGAAGCTGAAATATACCTCACATTTTGCCACCATTTAATGGAATTGCTGAGGTTTGTCATCCAAAACAGAAACTTTCACCATAGCATCCATTCTGTTTTAGTTTTTTTTTTAAATCATGCCACATGGGAGAAAAATACTGCAGTGCCACTCTCTGGCTTTTGATGGACATTATTTTCTGTTGTGGGTTGGCTCGTATAAAAGTCTCATTTATTATGTAGCAAAGGCAGAACCATAACTGCTACTGGAGACGTTATATGTCTTTCTCTGTTTAGGATCTGTTGCTGCTGGAACAATTTAATTAAAGTTACTTGTTATATTTTGTCATTATTTATGGACTTTACTACAAAATGTGTTTACAGGAAGAAGTTGCCAAATATGACAAGATATGTGAGGAGGCATACTCTAGTTCCAAGGATGAAAAGATCTTACACATTCGCCACTGGCTTGACTCCCCTTGGCCAGGTTCATTGTCCCATTCCTATAAAACACACCCCGGCTATACTCTTAATTCAAACAAAAGAACTAAATGTAATGCTGTCCTATGATTTTGTTGCCTTTCTACTTTTAATTGTCTGCTTTTCTGTTACTCTCTACAGATTTTTTCACAGCAGAAGGAGAGCCAAATTGCATGAACTGTCCACCAACTGGGCTGGATGTAGAGATTTTGCAGCACATTGGCCAAATGGCCAGGTGTGTCTCGCATCCTACGTGGTCGGGCTGAGCTGGTGAAGAATCGTCAGATGGACTGGGCTCTGGGAGAGTACGTGGCCTTTGGCTCCCTTCTCAGAGAAGGCGTACATGTCCGGCTCAGTGGGCAAGATGTTGAACGAGGAACGTTTAGGTGAGTCTTTGTAAACTCTATGTCACGTCTGAAAGCATCAACATCCTTTCTAAAAATGTTTTTGTAATAGTGGTTGATTTAATTGTTTGCTCCATTTTTGTATGTGTTTTTTTAATATGTTTTACTTTATTAATATATTTTTGATTCAATTATTCCTGCCCCTGTGTTTCAAAACAAATTGCACTAAACTATGCAGTTCATTCACATAAATTTTCCAGGAAGCTAAGTATATCAAGAATAGAAGAGTAAATAAAACTTAAACAGTAAAAGGTGCTCTTTGGTTATGTGCAAGGAGGCTTCAACAGACGCCTCAGGTTATCCAAAAGTGGCTAGATTTCTAAAAAGAGCAAGAATCCTATGATATACCTCCAGTTCGAAGTAAAAAATAAACAAATTTTAAGGCTACAGAACACATATTTGATAGCAATAACAGGCCTTCTTTTGGTTTGCATTGGGTTGTAGATTATGCTCATGAAAAGTTTGGGAATGTCAGGCCAAGATGTCCCAGTGACACCAACTTTACCAGTAACAGCATCACAAACCAGGGAAGGTAACTAAACCTTATTGAGGTGTAGTGGAGGTCCGATGTAGGCTAGACCAAGCTTCTCACTCACTCTGCAGAGCAAACTCATTTCAGCCGCTTGTATTTATGATGTTCTTTTAGTCACTACCCACTGCTCGTGACCAAGAGCAGGAGCATAAATAGACCTGTAAATCAAGAACATTGCCTTTTGGCTCAGCTTTCTCTTCACCACTACAGAATGAAGCAGACCGTGCAAGTCTGGGGTACAATATATAGACCTTTACACATATCTATGTGTTGACTCATCTGATGTGGTCACTGTAATGATGGCGACCTCTGACTCTATCTCACATTTGATTAATATTTCTTTAAAATTACATGTGACATTTTTTCATTTGTATTGCTCAGCCTATTCTCATTTTTCTCTGTGAAGTGAATGATGACTGGATACTATCTTCCACTGAGATCATACCATCGGCGACACCTGTATCTGCTATATAGTTTTGTTGTTGACAGACTGAGAGATAGTCAGATGGATATATAAACACCTGTCCTATTTTTAGCATGACACACATATTTAAATAGAGAGATAATAATACAACTGCTTAAAACTAATAGCATATTCTTTTTATTCAGATGAAGAAATCTGAAGCAGGTTTGTTTTTAATAAAACATCATGTTTAGATGTGACTTGGTGGTCTGTTTTTACCACATAGCACATTCATTCGCTGGAGCATATGAGCATATGGGACACAATACAAGGTCTTATACCTTGATACTATGATCCCACGATGAGACATGGACATGTGGATTAGACAAGTCAGGAACCGCACAGCAGACCTCCCAATGGGTGGACATCTTGCTCTTACGTTTAAGCCACAGGCACTCCATAACATCTGTCAGACCGCTATGCATGACTCTAATAATGATGAATATCCCTAATATACCTGCAATGAAAATATGCCCACCCAGCCCAATAACAAATCCTAAGATGACAGAGTCCAAAGTGTCTTCATTTAATATGAAATTGTTTGTCATTTCAGTGTTTCTATTTACAACCAGAACTAAGGGGCAACAAACAGTCTCCTCAAAATATTGAATTAAGAAACAAAGGGTGTGTGGGGAATGGCATAGTGAGTCTGACAGACAGAAGACATCAGCACAGTCTCGAGGGACGTGCAAAGCCCACATGGTGTTGTCATGATATGGAGGGAACGAGTGACACATGAACAAAACCAGCCCCCCTTTTACTGTGCCTGTCTCGTCTGTCCCCTATCATTTCTCTAGCAGCCCATCTTCACTGACAACAACCAAACCCCCCAGCTTACAGCGACATACATCACACTAACTAACCAGAGGCTACAGGGCTTTTCCTCTTGCCTCACATTTACTGATGACATGTACCTCCCCACTTCAGCTTTCCCTTTCTGCGGGGTGATTTACCCTGCAGAAAAAAAAATGACAGGATCTCTGTCTCACCTGTTGTTTTGTCAGATCCTCTTTGTTTACTTTCTCTCTCTTCACATTTTAGTTGCACTGTACCCTCGCTACCTTATCAAACTGTTTTTTTTATTCCTTCTACCTATACTTCTTTCATCCCCCATCACTCTGCTCCCCTCCGTGGTTCTCAGGGGCTGAGCATATTGGCATGTTACAGTTGAGTGGGCCTGCTTGCGTTTCTGTGATGTACGTAGCAGCAAGGACTAATGGATTCAGTCGTCGTATTTGGATAGGGTGCATGTGCTGCACCGTCCACCCCTTTTCCTGACTAATGGGGCCCCCAGGCAGAGGGAGTGTGTTTGTGTGTGTGTGTTTGTTTTGTTTGTTTTGTTTTTTATGTGGTGTATATACCTGAAAGATAAATAAGAGGTAAGAACAGAATTTTGGGGGTAGTTTTCTTTGGATGGTCTGCAAGATTACTGTTAAATTACATGTTAACTCAAACAATGCCGGATGCTTATGAGTTCTTTAATGGAAGCATTTCTTAGAGCAAAAGTAGGAATCCTGCATATTTCGATAAAGTATAAAAGCTTATGTGTACTTATTAGTCCACAATCATAGATAATATTTTTATTATGTATCAGTATTATGTATTCTGTCAAAAGTATTATGTCCATATAGGCATCAGTTTCAAGTGAATAATTTAGTTTATTTCCTGCAGTTCCTCTGCCTGTTACATAATCTGCAGCAGCGTGTGTTTGAATATATGCATGTGTGTACATGTCATTGAAGTAATATTAAAGGGTTTTAAGTGATTGTCTGATCGGGTTGGTTTTGAAGCCTGATTCTGTCTTGGAAGCGAGCGGACTGGCAGAGCTTGTTACTGCTTGGTTCTTTGCTCCCATCAAGTCTCGTTGAACCTCAGACTGACTGAAGACCATGAAAGAGGAGAGTACTTGTTTTGTAGTGCCTTTATGGATGGGAATGAACTGCAGTGCGTGCAGATGCAGAACTGGTAAAGAACCTCTTCTTACTGTAGCCTTAGAAGACCTTTTTTCCCCACTACCACCATTAACACAACTCGAACTGCCAACAGTATTTCATGGTTTGATCAATCATTTGTTTTGGTGGGGAAATCTTTATTCAAGTCAATAGTCAGAAATTGGTGAAACATTTAAATATTCATCAAACAAAATGTAAGATCCTTTGACTTTTCTATGATTATCAGTTTATTTTGCTCCCAAATTAGAAATGTATTCGTTTATTTTTTTAATATTAATTTAGCATTTTAATATTTAATTTTAGAGTTTTCATCAAGTGGCCCACATCAGTTCAGGATAGACTTTAAACTTCTATTGCTGTTCTATAAACTGTGAATAGTTTAGGACTGACCCAGTATGAACCTAGCAGACCCGACTAGATCCGGTCTTTTATCAGTTCCCAGAGTCAGGAGGCGACATGGAGAAGCTGCATTCAGCTTCTATGCTCTACATGCCTGGAACAAACTTCCAGAAAGACTCGGATCATCTGAAACACTCAGTTTATTTAAATCAGCGTTGAAGACCGTCCTTTTCTCTGCTGCATTTCAGCTGTTTTTATTTAAAGTTCTTTCAAGTTTATTTATAGTCCTTCTCAGCATATTTTTCTTTAAGCTAGTACTGATCATGATTTTAACAGTTTTGACCTTATTTCTCGTTCCTTTCCTTCTTGCTTTAATTTTAAATCATACTTCTAATTTTTAAAATGTTTTAATGTTTCTGTAAAACATTTGATTCACACTGTTGTTGAATTGTGCTGTACACTTAAACTTGCATTCCTTACACACAGATTTCCTTTAAAAATGAAACATTTCACAAATATAGAGACAGAAGTCTTCTATGAAAACCTGCATTTTGACATTTCACATGCAATATTTTTTAAATGCTACTAACGCTTGCAGTAATAACTTCAAAATGTCCTTCAAACGATCCTCTAACTTTTGCAAACCTGTCTTCTGGAGGTTTCTGTCACTCTTAGTAGAAACTTTAATATTCCCTCACCTTAAATCCTAAAACTAGACTTTAACGTTGACAAAAGCAGCAAACATCCAAAGAGCTATGGAGAACTTTTCTTGTTGAATACTCAAATATAAAGCTTGTATAGAAGTTTTGAAGACTTATCAGTTGGACTTGGTCCCCAGACAAGTTGTTGGTAATGTTTGTTTGCTAAAATAATGAAGAAAACATGAAAATTGTATAACTCACTCATAACTGTATTCTAAAAATAAACAGAAAAGCGACTAAAATTTGTTTCTTTACCTCATTCACAGTCCTCATTTTTTTCCTCTAATAATTTGCAGCCACCGCCACCATGTTTTTCATGATCAAGAGGTAGACAAACGTACCTGTGTCCCCATGAACCACCTGTGGGCAAACCAGGCTCCTTACACTGTGTGCAACAGCTCATTATCAGAGTATGGAGTTTTAGGTAAGACTGCACACCATAATGTTGTACAGTAGCCATCTTTGCTTTTCTATGCAATGATGTCTGGGATTTCAGGTTTTGAGCTTGGATTTGCCATGGCCAATCCAAATGCTCTGATTCTGTGGGAAGCTCAATTTGGAGACTTTCACAACACAGTCCAGTGTATCATTGACCAGTTCATCAGCTCAGGCCAGGCGAAGTGGGTTCGCAACAATGGCATCGTCCTCCTGCTGCCCCATGGAATGGAGGGAATGGTGAGGCATAAAAATCAGAAATGAGCTCTGTCAGCGGTATTTAGAGATCACATTGAGACAGTTGGATAATATCATATGGTGAGATTACATTTTCTGTTCTCAGGGTCCTGAGCATTCGTCAGCTCGGCCCGAGCGCTTCCTCCAAATGAGCAAAGATGATCCAGATCACTTTCCTGTATGTTTGCACATACAATTTACACTATGCCTGAAATGATTACTTAGATTTTTATTTGCTGTTTTATGTCCAAAAAGTTCTAAACTGTAAAAGAGCACAGTCCCTGGTGTACAGCAGTGAACACCCAGTAGCATTCTGGCGTATTGACTGTATCGATGTCGTGACCACTTAAGCGATAGCTTCAATGATAATTGCCTATTTATGTCAGGCTGAAAAGCCTCTTCATTACAGTAAGTGCTCAGCCCTAACTCACGTTCCCAGGGGTCAGTTGTTATGTGAGAAGATTCGGGGAAGGAAACCACTGTGGGTTGCCTTAGCAGAAGCTCACCACATCAGGCCATCAAATGGACAATTGATCAGACTATTTGTGGGTGCATGTTAGAGCATTACCATTCTCAGTCCTGAGCGAGATACAGTTTATTGATGCATCAATTGTACGTGTTAATCCATGAAAGAAAAAACATGGTTGCAGCCAGCACACACTTGAGTGTAGCTTGTTTATATTTCTAAATCTTTTACTGTTTTATTTGTGAAGGAATTTGCTGGAGATTTCGAGGTCCAGCAGCTGTACGACTCCAACTGGATCGTGGTGAACTGCTCCACGCCGGCTAACTACTGTCACGTGCTCAGACGACAGATTCAGCTGCCGTTCAGGAAACCGGTAAAGTGTAACATCAAATTGTTTAATACGTTGTATGTCTTTGTTTGGATTTGCTCCTGTCATGTAATGATACAAACTTTTACAAACTGTGCTGTATTATGATTGACATAGTGTTTTAAAAGTTCAAGTTAAATCCTATATTACAGTCATGATTCAGAACGATTCTGTTCTCAGACGCGTGTTACACATTGTGGTGTTTATGTTCCTAATTGGCACTTCAAACCTCTCATGTATAACTAGTTTGAATAGAAAGTTTTCAAGTGTGACACATTTGGGGTTTTCTTCTTAGATGCACAGCTCTATTTCAGTCTCTCAGTTTTTTTTCTACATTCTTAACTGATCCCCTGTTGCACATAAATGCAACGCTTTGCCAAGCATGAGAAAATTACTCTTGAGCAAATTAGTGATAGTGCCAGGAGGGAATAGTGTGTTTTTTTCTTTATTTTTTTTTATTATTATTTTTTTTAATCCCTGACATTTTAAGCCTAGGTGACTGAACACAGAGGGCTTTATTTATTTGATCGTGAAAGAAGTTATGTTTTCTTGGGATTGCTATATGTTGCCAACAAATTAGCATGAAGAGATATAAAAAGTTTTATCTCTGGAGTTTTTCAGCATCCACAAGACACGGATGACGGGATCATTCTGTTGTTTGTCACTGACACAAAGTTTTCTTTTCTTTTTTATTATTGTCAAACAGCTAATTATTTTCACTCCAAAATCTCTGCTGAGGCATCCAGATGCAAGGTCAAGTTTTGATGACTTCACCAGAGGTTGCAGACTTTTCTCTTGTTAACTGTGACATATTATTGTAATACGAGTGTTGGCTTTTTGTTAACGTTGTACATTGTAAAATAAATATCTATAGGTACTAAATTCAAGAGGCTGATTTCTGATGAAGGCCTTGCGAGTCAAAGCCCAGGCCAAGTGAAGAGGGTCATCTTCTGCACTGGAAAAGTTTACTATGAACTGGTTAAAGAGAGGAAACGGCAAAACATGGAGAAAGATGTTGCTATCATCAGACTGGAGCAGGTTTTTAATTGATGTCTTCTGACTGAACATGTCATTTATTATTTTTTTTAAATGGGAGAAACAGTTTTCTTATTTCTGATATAATGCCTCACCAACAGATCTCTCCATTCCCGTTTGACCTGGTCAGAGAAGAAACGGAGAAATACAGCAATGCTGAGCTGGTCTGGTGTCAGGAGGAGCATAAGAACATGGGCTACTATGATTATGTGCGACCACGTTTAGTCACAGTGGTGGCCAACAGGAAGTGCATCTGGTAAGGGGGGTGGGGGGGCATTGCTATGTGTCTTTTTGTCTGTTTTTAATTAATAGATTTTTATAATGTAAAGCACTTTGTGTTGCCTGTGTCAGGAAAAGGGCTTTATAAATAAATAAAATAATAAAAAGTTTGAAGCAAGGGGTTTTCTGCCATTCTATTTTCAGAGCCAGATGAAGGTTTTGAGCATTGTGCACTGGTAGCAAACCTTTGTTGCTTGTTTTTAGGTATGTGGGACGGGACCCTGCAGCTGCACCTGCAACTGGGAACAAGTCCACCCACTTCAATGAGCTCAAGAGATTCATGGATACTGCTTTCAACCTGAGCACCTTTCAAGGAAGACGCGTTTAGAATCTGAATATCTGAGGATCATTTAAATGATCTCTTGAGCACTTGTAGAGTAAAAAAAGTCAATCACATACCAAAACTCTTATCTATGACAAAGACTTTCAAAATGTACTGTGAAATCTTTGCTTTTGTACTCAATATCCATTAAATGTTTATTTAAATCAGGATAGTTTTGCAGGATAGCCATACGATGCACACAAAGCTCGAGCAATGAATGTGAGTCATGTATAAAGTGAATGAAAATGGCTGAAACCGAACACATCAGTAGGTTTAGTTCTTCTATTTTCTTGGGCTAACTTTGCGGATGAGTGTATTTATTGTCACACTTCACTTCACCAGCAGACATGAGCCAGCTGGCAAAGAGACTTGCAGCCATGTTTTCTGCTTAGGACATACGGCTCAGCTTCCTCTGTGGAAGCTCAGGTACACAAACGCATGCACACAAATGCATCACAGCCTTAATGTTTTGAGAACCACACTGACGCTCAGCTGTCACAATAAACCCCCCAGGTATTAACAAGTTGGTTTGAGGTACCGCTGTGTTTAAAGAGGCCCATAAGATTATATTTCCTGTTGAGCCATACTGTAGTTTTCCTTATTGCTGGGAGATTTAACCAGAAGTTCACAAACATAATATATGTTTAGTGACTTAAAGCTTTACAGGCAGCTTATTATGGAAAAAAATATAGCCAAATATCTGTAGGGAAACATTTTGCATAACTTAGGTGTGCACCAGCCCAGGAAATGCTTCATATATACAATAAAACATACATTCATTTAATAGCTTGATTTTTGTGGGAATTATTGCTACGTTATTGTGTCTGTGGTTTAATATAATAAATACATACAGCATATCCATATGTCATGTGCTGACCAGCCCAATAGAAGGTCAATTTGTTCATACACATATCACCTTGTGTAATTTGAGCTTTTGCTGCAGGTTTTTCTTAATTTATAATAATTAATAATAGACTAATAAACAAAATGTTCTATCAAACAGAATGAAAAAATGCAGTGCAGTGTTTGCTGATCTTCTTCAAACATCGAGTTCCTCAATAATTCTGCATGAAAGAAATTTCACCACATCCATTTATTAGGAAAATTTATTCATGCTTAGAAAGTAGTAAATATTAGAGGTTAATGTTTAGACGTCTGTGAACAGGAGAATCCTTAATAACAATGGCCTGCAAAGAGAGGCTGTTCTGTTTGGAAAATAGTGGAAGTTATAAAAGTGTTTTATTAACTTGCTGTTTGACCACAAAGTTTAAATGTTGATGGGAATTGAAGCAAGAAAAATCTGGCACACATTATTTTCCTGTATAACAGGCCATTTTAATAAAGTTAATCTTTTAAAGTAAGCATTTTAATCCTGAAATTATCATCTTACAAAAGGGTGATATGGAAAATCAGTGTTTATAATTACAGATATATGTATGTGTGTGTATGTATATATATATATATATAGAGAGAGAGAGAGAGAGAGAGAGAAAGACAGTGAGATTTGTAGTTATTTTGATCAATATGTATTTTTATGAAAAATAAAACTTTCAAAACGAGGGCCAACGTCAAAATTTGCTTTACTTCAAATACAATAGAACTTTTACATTTGGTTACATTTTTTAAAGCTACCTAGTAGGCCACACCTTGTGTGTCCAATCCGTTTTGTACATGTGCTCTGTAGTTTAGTGAGGTCACTGGTCAACCTTCATTTCATTCTATCTTTTAATCTTCAGTACCCTCTTATAACTACAACATGTTAACAAATACAAACATAACGTTTACCTCTGGTTATGTTATCAGTTTCAAAACTTACACTCTGTTACACAAGTTTCACCATACAAAAATAAAACACCTAATCAATATATTATGATTATGAATACACAGTTTTAATCAACATTCTTAAATAAAAAAGTATCCTTTTAAAATCATACACTTAAATATTAGGTATTATGTACACAAGCACAGTGTGAGTCCCAGTATGTGGAGTAGACCACAGAATAAGTAGGGTGGTGAAGGACTTTAGAAGAGGATACTTTTTTGAACAAAATGTTTGTATGACAACACAGATTGTTGGTACAATCGGATAGCAGCATGCATCTTTGCTTTGTCAAACTGTCTGCTGGGCTCCTAACTTAAGACGTAACTCAAGCACAGCTTACCCAGCAATAAATACTCTCTTTTCTTTGGCTGATGCATCTTAGCTTTGTGCAAAATAACAATAAAAAGCATTTAATTTGCAGTGGTGTATTAACTTGTTCTTTTGCAATAACATCCATAAATTCCCACTATAATAAGCAGTAGTATTTCCTAAGATGATTAGATGATCACCATACATGTTAAAGTGCTTTATAGAACCATACACCCTCACATTACGATGTGGATCACAGTTACAATGTGTTTTGTGATAGACTCAGGAAGAATAAACTGCAGCACAGAAAACATTATTTAAAAACTACCATTAATATTGCTAGTACTGACAGCTTCCTATGATTTACTTCCATTCTTCAAAGTCTGTCCCTGCTCTGAAGTTTGGGTTTGGGTTCCAGTGTTAATCTGGTCTGGACTCTTCACCAGAACCTGTGGTAGTGTTTGCTGACTCTTGTTTGGGTCTTGTTTGTTTGTTTCTGTCTGTGTGTGCACCTTTACTGTCTGACTCTTTCTTTGCATAGATGGATCAGAGCTGGAGATGCATTTATTGCACAGATCCTTCATGTCTAGGAGTCCCTGCACCAAGCACTTTACAAATTCTGCAGAACATGTCTGTGGGCTTTCACGGAAACTGGACACTGAGAAAATGATGTGGCCTGACTGAGGGTTGTAGCACGTGCCATATCCGTTTGGAACTACTGGTCCGTAGCAGCAGAACATCTCGACAGTAGTCGGGACCTGAGGAAAGAATGACTTACAGTTCACTGATTACTGGTTTGAGACTTAAAAGGAAAGGGTGCTGCATACTTTCAGTGAACAACACAATTTAACAAAGCAGTCCAATATCTTGGAGTTTTTATTGACATTTTATTTTTATGTGTCATATCTGTGTAGTGGATGTATCAAGTTGGTTCATATTAGAGTACACGTGTATTTTTAACAAAGCAAACTGTTTAAAAGTCACCTGACTTGTCGAGAGAATGAACTGATTACTGATGAGATATCCATCATCTCTAAAGATTTCTGGCTTTTCCATCTTCATCTCATGTGCAATTTCACGTAATCCCAGTAAATGATTGTCTATTGCCATCCCTGTAATTGCCTGGAAAACAGAAAAGAAAGGTTTATTTTTCATTTGATAGGAGAACACGCTAGTAGAAATCTGGAAGTAGAAAAGAATTACCAGGATTGTATACTTTGTCTGTGCGTTTATGGCATTTCTTAACATCTCCATCTTCTCCATATCCTGCGGCGGTCACAGACTGACAGTCAATGATGGGTAATTAAATCCCTTTATTTACAGTTAGCATAGTATATGATGGTTTAGTTACACAAGCTGAAGTAAAAACATCCAACTAAAGCCATTATTCAGATTTATTGTGATGTGGGATTATTTTAATAGCATCCAAATGATAACAGCTTACACTTGTGCTAGGTTTTCCATCAGTCATAGCTCTGACAAAAGCATGGGCTTCAGGTGTGGCTGAGCGGATGTTGTCTACTCTCCCTTGCTGGAAACGACGTATAGAAGCACTCTCATAGGTCGACACCGGTCTACCATGACACCTGCAGCAACACAGAGAGAAAGTGTGGGAAAGTGTGACAAAGTATGAGGAGGTTCATTATTTTTTCTTACCTGTAGAAGGCCAACTGAAGAGCAACCTGAATGTACGCATCTGGGCTCATTTTCTGCTTCTTGATGAATTCCTTCCCGTATTCATAAAACTTGTGGACATTCATGTCCAGATTTTGCACCATTCTGAAAAACAATTAAACGTTTAGCCTTATTTTGAGTTTCCTAGTCTATATTTAAAGACTAGGAGAGAACAGACCTCTGGAGTTTGTCAGCTGAGGAAGAGATGAGTTTGTGTATCTCTGGAGTGCATTTCCAGCGGAGTCTGCGAGGCGCTGGCAGCTCGCTCACACTTGCGGCCCTCACTAGCTTTGATGGGCTGCCAATCCTGATGTCACATGGCAACATAACATACATTGCAATAGTCTTTTGAAGATATCGCATTTATAACATATCGACAAACATCACACATCCTAAAGTTTTTCTCACATGTACTTGAGGAGGTACTCTGTGCACTGCACAAGAACGATTCCTTCAAAGGGTGAGTGTTCACATACAACTCCACAGCAACCATCAGCTCCTACAACAAACTGACAAAGAAATTATATTTCAATCGGCTCAAATACGAATAAATCATTCAGCAAAAACCTCTTGATACAAAATATAATGAAATTAGAGAAACAGTGCAGAGTGCACACCTCTGTCAAGTTGATTGTTCTCGTCTATATTGTGATTTTCACTATATGTTATAGCCATGCATTCATTTTATATGAGTACATTAAATGATTCTTAGTTACATTGATAGTAAAGCATCTTGTGGCTGCTGTATGTTTATATCCTAATTAGTTTTAATATTATCCAAAATTTTCCTTGGTGGCGGTAGTAAAGAGGGAATGTGCATCTTTATCAAAACATGTGTATTAAAATAAATGCTAATGATATTTTGCAATAGCATGATGTCCAGTGGAAATGTCAGCTCTCATTTAAATTTCTTTAAATGTTAAACTGAAATGGGTTTGGTCAATTACATCCAGCAGGCATGGATTTGATCAGTCACGTCTCTAATGTAAATCATCTAATCACAATCTAAGTTCTTTCATATTTCAGTAGGAAATTTATTTAAATGTTTTACTAAATTACACAAAACCTAAACTCTTTTACACATTGTGGAAATTGTGAATGACACAAACCGAGCTCACTGACCTGCATCGGCTTGTCATACCAGCGGTTGCCCCCGTTCTTGCTCACTCCTCCTCCGTGCAGCATTACAGAAGCACGTGTGGTGTCACTGAGCTCTGGACCCATTGCGTCATCCAGACAGACCAGACACAGACAGCGCTCAATCATGTCTAGGGAGTCCCTGTTGGTTGACTCTGTTTGAAAAAGAGCTGTCAGTTTGAGCAGAAACACAGAAAACCACCCAGCTTCTGTAGATGACAGAACTTCTTTACTAAATGCACCTTTCATAAGTATGGTGCGGGACTCAGCCCACTCTGTCCGTCCGTCTGAAGTGAGAAGACCTACATGGGGTAGACGCTCATCCTCACTGTCAGTCATCTTGACAATCTTCTCCAGCTGAGTGAGCAAATCTCTTTCATTCAGACGGCGGAAGTTGATCACCACATCCAGAACAAAGAACTGAACAGAGGTTTATTAGATTGGACATCTGTTTTCAGTGTTCCAGGCCCTCTAGCTAAAAAAGTAAAAAATGCTGATTATTTTCCTGACAAATGAACACATAGTGTAGTTTTAGAAATCATTTAAATAGCCTAGCATGGCAACAATGTCTACATTCTCTGCAGCATGACACACAGTTCAAACATAACAAAGTAATGAAAAACTAGCTTTACCAATAAGTAGAATGAGTCCAACTATACCCAGACTGGAGAATCATTAATAATAAAAAGTGACAAGACTTAATTAAAAGTGTGCTTAAAAGTTGTTTTATTAGCCTTCCATCTGCACGAAAAATATACTCCATCTATCAATGAAGACCGAAAGGAATAATGGTACAAATCACATGTTTAACCAATGAATAACTCATGATCAACTAATGTGTTAATTAGTGCAGGATCTATCATAATTCCTGTTGCTTATCATGAATTAATGATGTGGATTTATGTGATTACTTCACACTCAATAGGCCATTAACTGATGAACATTAATTGGCAATTAATTCATCCATTCATCATGTCAATTTACACCAAACTGTATAATATCCAGGCTACATTCATGTTAGTGTTCAAGTCTGAGTTATTATAATTAGCATTTTACTAATATATGTTAACAAGCACTGTGATGGACTGGTGACCTATCAAGGGTGTACCCCGCTTGATGGCCTGTGATTGCTAGGATAGGCCCAAGCTGCCTCAATTGGAGTAAGTGGTACAGGTAATCGATGGATGGATGGATGATAATCAACTAATTCTTTGTAAAACATAATATATTGAAAAAGAAAAGTTAATTCTGGTTTGTTTTGGTTTTATTTTGTTGTACATTTTGTTTTTCAGGAAACTTTGTTTAACAGTTACTCAGACATATTCACTAAGTTACTTCATATTGAATTTTGTGACTTATAATTAACTAATAATGAAATCTTAATGAGGTGAGAATAGTAATAATGAATATATGCTTAATTAATCATTAAAACATGAGTACTTATATGTCCAATAATGGAAATGTGTATCCTACTGAGGTTGGTTAGACTTGTGGTGTTTGCTATAATCAGATTGTCATTTTTTGGAGTGTTTTTTGTAGCTCTGAGTTATTTTTTGTAGTTTTTTTTTTTGTGTTTCCTGTTCCTGCTTTATTTTTTGTTGATGTAGTTCATCTGCTTTAGATTATCCATTCTACCTGCATTGTGTTGTGTTGTCCATGTATGTACTTGGTTGCTGGTTCATTCCTTTGTTTCTGTGTTTCCTTGGCCTTGTTTTCCTCCCTGTTGTAGCCTCCTGTGTTTTATGTTTTTTACTTCTTAAGTCTGCCATCCCTCAATTTGTGTCATAAGTAAAGGAAATGTTTTTTAGATGCAGATTTCTTACTCCTTCTTTTTCTTTTTTCTTTTAGATGCCATCATGAATTTACCAGGGGAAATGTAAGGTTTGGTGTATTGCTCAAGGACAATGACACGAATGGTGGAAACTAGGAATTGAACTGCTGACACATGTTGCTTGCTGCCACAGCTTTATGAATATAAACTTTGTTCAGTCTTCCTTACATATAAATAAAATAAATTGTACATTTTAATTTAAACTGACAGCTTTATTGACATGATGATTGATTGAGTTAAAGCAGATATATCCTGCTTTTAAATCCTTCATTTTGACATGTAAATCATTCATTTATTGTTTGTATAAAGTAGAACTGCAATGCTTTGGTCTGACTTCCTGGTTATTCTCGCCCCACACACACCTTATAACCCTGTTCTGAGGTGCGTCTTCAAAGCAATTTGTCTTGGTGCGGTCTCTTCAAACATTAATGAGGCATGTCATACCCCGCCTCCCTCAAGGTCACAGAAAGTTTGTTTGTAGCTTAAAAGCAGCGATACCCTAATCTCCCCACAAAGAAACATTTTATTGGCAAGTTTATTATAAATGTCAACCGATTCACACATTTGGTTGAAGTCCACGACCTAATTTGGCAGATTGACAACAAATACTGTGATGTAATAGAAATCGAAAATAGAAATAGAAAAAAGAAACGTAATAGAGAATAGAGAAAATTAAACAAACTGAAAATATTGCCAAAAAGAATATAAAGATATATGCACAACATCAGGAGGGAATAAATTTTAATTTTCTGCATTTCGAAACACTTAAAAGTGCACAACAACATGTATTTAAGGGCTAAAAAGTGCATTTTACATAATATGTCCCCTTTAAGAGTGTGAAGTAAATCATGCTGAGCAACAGGATTTCATTATGGTTCCTAAATGAATTCATGCATTACATAATCAGGAGTTATGCATTAGTTATATATGATTCTTCCCATTATTGTGAAGTATTACTAAACTAGTACAGAGGTTTGGATTGAGCTTGCTTTGCCAAACTGTCATGTGATATCTTTTGTTTTCTTTTTTAAAAAAGAAATATTTCAAGTCTGACCTGGTTTTTATAAGCCACAATAATGTGCTCAGGTTCTGGCATCACACTGCTTTCTTGAGCCACTAGTGTATCCCTCTCATGCCCGGGTAGTCTGTAAGATGTGAATAAACGGTAATACTGCTCCATGCAGAGAGGAGTCCCAGCCAGCTGGCCCCTGGCATAGTCCACAGGTAAGGCCCGGCTTCACACACATACACACAACTTTGTCAGTTATTTAACATTATCCAGGTGACTGTGACTTAAATATGACTTCTCAAAACCAATGTGAACTTACCTATCAAGAAGGGTCTTATATTCCAATACCCCTGAAATTAAGTGTGCAGCAAACCTAGAAAGAAAACTTTGTTGTATAAAACTTTAAAACAAAAAAACACAAACTATAAGTGAATTCTTTGGATGTTTTTACATTACAGTGACAAATTTGTACTCTAAAATCTCTTATCTTACACAAATCCCACTTAATTAGTTTAAGCTCGCCATAGCATACTGTGTTGATTAAATTAACTTAAAGTTAAGAAAGTAGTGGAACCAGATTTTCATCCAGAGTGCTGCTGCTCGTGTCCTCATAAAGACCAATAAAGGAACATATCACTGGCTCTGTGTGCCAAAGAATTTGATATTTAAATGTTGCTGCAATGTACAATACTGGTTCTTATCTATAATACACATCAGATCTGCTGAAGCCAGGATCCATGAAAATTATCCAGCCAAGTTTGCACTCCACGTTTCGCTTTCGTTCACGTTTAGCTTTCTAGGGACTTGAACCGGAGTTCTTCAAACCCAAATTTATCCAAATTAATTTATTGAGTCAAGTTTGAATAATTTATTAGAAACTGTGCAAAGACCCTAAAACTTGTGCATATTCAGCATATATTTAATATTTTATTCTTACTTAAAACCTGAGCTGATCAAGCCTTAATTGAATCAACTTAATTCTATCACAACTTAATAGTAAATCACAATTTATTCAATACCAAAGCAGCTCATTTAAGATGGTTCAGCTGTTTTTTCTTTTTACACCCTGTCTTCTCTGTGCTGTTTCATACCTTAAAGAGTCGATGGGAGCCCTGAAGTTCTGGTGAGGAAACACCATTGCAGGACTGGAGTTAACAGGCAGAGCCAGTCTGTTATTCAGATACATGTCATTCAGCCAGTAGTCATACACCTACAGCAGGGAAACCAGAAAGGAAGATTAAAATGATCTAAATGTGAATACAACTTAATAAAACTGAAAACTTTGTGACTTTGAAGCGTATAAAAGCTGCTCAGATGGAATGATTTTCCACTGCAGTGATCAGTGTTCATGTGAATAATTTGCTTCCGTTGTTTTGTTTGTGCACACAAACTTTAGATTCTTCATCAATGACTCAAACATGACAAAATGCACATTTAGCTGCACATCTTTACAGAAAATAAACATAGATCACATTTCATTTAAACCATTTTATTCACCCAGTTTGCCGTGTTTTCCCTCCTCTCCATGAGTTTGCTTTGTAGAAGCTCCCCGACTCCTCCGGGGCTACCGAATTGCTTCACCGCTTTTTTGGTCTTGTTGAATTGTTCTTCAGTGAGCAGATGCTGCATGCACCTCAGGTACATATCCAGTGTGTCTTTAAGATTGGGCAGCGGCAGCTTTGGCAGACTCTGCAGAGTCTGGGGATGGGAAACACTTGGACTTACATCACAGTTGTTCATTTTTTATGGCACACAAGCAAGTAAAAATGGATGTATTACATAATAAATCAAAAAGATCATTATATAAAGTTATTCAGCACAAAAAGTCACTTTTTAATTTTCAACTTAAAGGAAGAACTTGAATGTAAGAAGTGGTTACTTTGGTTTCTGAACTGTTTTACATCCTTTCTATGACTGCAAACACTAATTTTCAATGTGAAAGAACCAAAGAAAATGTGGTGAAAATAAAATATTTACATCTCCTGCATCTCTGGAAGACTCTTGGTTCAGGACTGGCATGGTTTTTGCTGAAGGGATGCCTTCTTGAGAAGGTTGATTCTTGAGATAAACTGTAAAATTCATTGGAGTTTAATCAATGCAATCAGTAAAAAGCTGTACAATAAATGGCTTTTGGTTATCTTTTGTTAACAAAAGCAACAAAATTAGCTTAATAACTTAGTAAATATGAAGAACTGACCAGGAATTCATTGTTCAATAGTGAGACTGAATCCATGCTTTGGTCATAAAATCGATTGGATTGCTAATGATTGGTTAGTAATTACTTAGTTTTCTACTGATAATAACATGATTGGAAAATGAATCAGGGAATAATGGCTAATAAATATTTTTTATGATTGAAATCTTCATCAAATACAAATAAATAGTCAGTGATTAATGAAAAAGTCCTTGTTGATAAGTGAGGATAAACCAGGGACAACTCGCTTATTTATCTTAATCAATGAGTATGCCCATGGTCAATTTTAACACAGGACCATGTAGCAACTAATGATAACTTACCAAAGACTACCGTACAATATTGTGTACTAATGAATCATTAGGTAATGGTTGGTTCGCTCATGAGTGGTGTCACACATCAGCAAGCAGGTATAAGTGTGGCACATTGACCATGTGGCTGATCAAGCAAAAAAACTTACAGAAGCATTGTCGTATGGAAAAAGTTCAGAGTGTCACTACTCTTGTTAGCATTTGTCAGGGGATGCCTCACAGGAAGCATGCCAAAGTTCCAGTGGGTCTAAAATGTAATAGTTCTATCAGTTCTACATAATTTCTTTATAATTGTGTATTGTTAATTATAAACCTCCTGAGACTTGGGGGGATTTTTTTCTTTATTTTCTAAAATATTTTATGATTATTTAATTAATGTGGTTACAAGAAACATGAAGCAACTATTTTTTAAACAAAAACATTTGTTTATTAAGTTTCTATGGATTGTCCCTTGTAGGGACATAATAAAGGGACATATAATATACATTATAATGGTGCAATATCATTTTTCATTGTTCCTTTAATTTCACACACATTTAACAATTTTAATACTCTCAGGGCCAGATTTACTAAGATCTCAATTTGCGCATACTAATTTGCGTGTGGAGCCTGTTTGGCGGGATCGTGGTTAGTACGTGATTTACTAAGATTGCTGACGCAAAGGACTGCAGGTGCAAAGTGTTGAAGACACGCCCATTTAAATGAGGATTTAGCGTGTGTTCTAGCCCATGTTACTTGGCGATGTTATGTAGCAGGTGACAATCTGAGCTACTATTGCCGGCCTGTACAGCAGTGCTCCTCCCGTCCGATCCAAACAACAGAACCTG
>JBAMHV010000017.1:14137795-14156445 GCA_037177535.1 Pseudomugil gertrudae
ACAAAAATAGCTTATTGAGTTGATCATTTGCTGACATCTTCGTCCCCCCCAGTTTCAAAATCCTATCTGCGCCCCTGTGCATAAGCATAAAGAATGTACTGTTCTCCAGCTAGTTCATCGGAGCCACTCAGGAGAGAATGTGCACCATTGATTCTAGATATTTGTAATTTTCCAAATGATTAATTAATAAACAATATTGTAATGTGTTCACTGGAAACTCATCATTACTTATGGTCCTCTATTATGAATGATTGGTGGCATTATTGTCTAACAATATATACCTGAGTTGTCCCTGGTTCATCTCTCACTCATTTCATTTTTAACTATTCATCATAAAAACATTAATTAACCATCACCTATTGTATTAGGTTCATTATTTTACAGTGACTGGTCAGCTATTTCAGAAAATCTCATGAGGAATGTGAAGATAAGGTTAGCGTGACTGAATATTCATGATTAGTATTCTTATTGCCCTAATTGTGGAGGGATACTAAAAATACAAAGATACATCATGTCAGGCTACATACATTGTTACAGTGAAAAAACAGACATAAAAAATTGCTGTTGTAAATATTAATAAAAGTTTCAAATTAAAACTAACCATTACAAAGATAAATGCAACGGTTTACTCACCAGACAGCAAGAAAAGACCTTCCAGCTGATCTTCTGGTTTAAGCAAGAAGTTTGGTTTGGTCCATCTGTACCTGGGTCCGTTTCTTGGACAACTTTTTTATATTTTAACTACTTCCATCTTTTATCATTTCAATCTTCTTTCAGTTTCCTGCGCACGGCATGAGCATGACTCCCTTCGCTTCAAGAGAGATGCTGAGAAGGTACCTCATCATCCTACCAGCAGCAGGCTCCTCCCACAAGTCCTGCTATTCGCCGAAAAGTTTATTTGGCACCTCGCTTGTGCACTCCACCTTATTTAGAGTGACAGTGCGCCACAGATGCGCACACAGTGTACACGACAACAGTTAGGAAGGACTTTGCAAGATTACATTGCTTTGAGTATTACCTTTCTTTAATAGAGCAGATGTATTGCTGCTGCGTCAACGTGTCTGTGTTAATTGGCTCTGTGTGATCATTTGCAAAGATCTGCATGTTATATATAAGAGAACATTTCTCCAAATTTTTATTTAACCAGACGCATAAAAATGAATTAATAAATTTGCTCCAAATATTTATTTTGCTTTTAAAGAATGATAATATTAATAATAAGTGTTATATAAATGTACCCTAACTATATTTAATATTAGATTTTTTAAATCAAAGCCCAGAAGCAGAATTTGTTGTATTTTAACTTCCATTAAGGACATTTTCCATTTTTAAAACACACCTTATATGAAAAATAAATAGTCGTGTATCAAAACAAATTATTTAATTAATCACCCAAACAAATTATGAGAAACGATGTAGTTCACATACTGATTTAATTATTTACATGTTTACACGTCTGTACAATCACAGATCTTATTATAACCAGGCTTTGCATTCCAGAAGCACATTATGAAAATAAATAGAATAAACAATTAACAAGAGACATTTTCCAATTATATTAAACCTTTCTGAAACAGTCATTAACACAGAATTTTGCATATTTAATTTGCCAGCGAAATAAACAGATTACATTAAAATACTCTTACACAGCAATCGTTCATTTTTGGGGGGTTGAAAAAATGCATTTACACAATATTCCCTGAAGACGTCATGAATCAGCATCTGATGCAGAGACAAATACAGGCTACTATCAATGAACACATCTTTTGTAACTCTCTCACAAAGCGCAAAAGCCTGAAATCACTCGACTCGACAAAACCCTTAGGAATTGTCACAAGAAGCATAAAATAACTCACATTGCTACACAGTCATAATAGTGATATGCAGTTGATTGAATTAGACAGGATACACACACCTCTACATTGGCACTTAAAACGTTTTACACTCAGTTACAGGGATTTTACGCATATTCTCCTCCTGAGGATTCCTCCTCTGAGTACGATCGCTGAGCAAAAGTCTCTATGCCGTTCTCGTCGATCGTTGTACTTAAGCCCTTTCTCTTCTTTTCTCTTTGTTCCATCTTAATCGTATCGTACAGTCCCGTGGGGCCATCCTCCAACAGCATGTTTCGCTCGGAAAAAGAAGGCTTCATTTGTGTCACGTTCTTTAGCAGAAGGAGCGCCGGTGCGTAAAGCACGTTGGCGAGCCCCATGCCCAAGTTAAGCTGAACGAAACCAAGGTCGTGAACTATCTGTCCAGCTACCACGGGCCCCATGGCATAAGCCAAGCAGTAAGAAATGTCTGCAATGGCATACACACTGCCGTACACTGACACGTGTCGCACATCCACGAGGAAACCCAGAGTCGGGAGGAGCGCTGTGTCCACGAAGGCGATGCCAAAGCAGATGCCACAGAGCGGAATCATGAGCTGTCCAAAGTTTTTACAGGCTGGCACCGTGCACGAGCTCGCGCCTATGAACACCATACCTATTGCCCCATAAAACCACTGGAGATGAGGATATTTAGCTGCTAATTTCACAGTGAGATATACGCCTAACACATGAGGAAAAAATGCAGGGAACCACGTCATGCCGATCTCCCACTCGCTGGAATGCATGTTTTCTTCCATCCACTTAGCGATCGTGGGCTCAAGGAAGGCAAGAGGAATGTTACAGATGGTGAGAGCTCCAGCTACTACAGCAATATATGGATCTATCATCAGTTTATATATAGGGGTGCCCACTGGCATGTTGTCTCTTTCTCTGTTGGAGAAGGGTTTCAGCACAGTCAGACACAACACCCCATCAACGAGGCAGACACAGGCCAGGATAAGAAAGGGCACCCGCTTTCCGGCGAACTCATAGAGGACCCCTCCAAACGGGGGTGCCACGAGGCTCCCAAATGATATGAAAGCCAAAGCAATACCAAGTGCTTTGCTTCTTTCCGTCTCCTCCGTGAACTTGTCTGCAATGAGAGCGATCCCTGAAGTGTCCGCGAAAGCTGATCCGAGGCCCTGGATGCTGCGCGCCAGGAACAGAGTCGCGTAATTATCAGCAAAAGCAAATGTAAGGGTAGAAAGAAACATTATATTGAGTCCGATGAAAAGTGGAATATCATACCCTACCCTGTCTATAAACGTGCCACTTAGTGGATTCACCAGGAGCTGCAGGATGGCCTTAGAGGCAAAAAGGACGCCTATCTGTAGGTCGAAGTTTTCCTTTACTTTATGAATGGTGCTGTTCGTGGAGTTGGAGTGCGGCTCAGCAGCATGATCCGCTGCTTTCTGGAGCTCTGCAAGATAGTCGGGTATAATTGGCACAATTACCATGTAAAGCATGTTGTCTAAGAGAAGTGCTATACAGACTATTACTAGAATGACCCGTTTCTGCCGCTCGGGGTCTTGAATTACGTTGCCCAGTTGTTTAGTTCTTTCACCCATCTGGGACAGTTTGGAGGCGGCAGATTGTGCCACATTAGTGGCTTGTCCCTCTGTGATCCCGTCCGACTCCATGATTGTTTTGCTTTTCTTTCTAAAAGTCTTGTCTTCTGGAAAAAAAACTCCCACAGACTCTTTACAGAATGACGCAAGCTTGGCACATCTGTTCTGTCTGTACTTGTTCACTTATCAGCAACGGGAGCCCTGATAGATAACTTTCCGCTGCTTTACCTCTCCTCATTCCCTCTGCTGTCCGTCATCGCACGCGCTTTTCCACTTTCGAGACTTGGACCTGTTTTATCCCCGTTCTCCCTTGTTGCTTCATTGTCTCATATCCCGTCACTGAGGTGACGTGTTGGTCCCGGACAGCGCACTCGCAGGTTGGAGATTCACCTTCAGCTCACACGGCTCCATCAGCGCGCGCTCAGTGTTTGAGGTCCGTTTGCTGCGTCCTTCCGGCTCCCAGACGGACCCAGCTGTCTCCAGCCACCTGTAACGCTGTGAGCTAAGTCATCATTTCACATCAGCCCGTCTGGTTTTTGTCGGTCGTGAAAGGAATACACAGTGCAGTTTGTTGACTCCCAAAGCTACCCCCCCCCCCTTATTCCCCCTCCCATCTTCAGCGGTGACTGTGACGCACAGCATCTTCTGCTCGCCAGCAGATTTTTATGCTAATTAAACACAAAATCCACACTGCTGTCCAGTCAGTTGCATCAAAGTGGAGCGGAGTGTGCCTTGCACAAGTTTGTCTTGGCTACAGCTACTTTAAAAGTCTTTTGAATGTTGGTACTACTTTTAGATTTTAAGTTGTTTGAGTCTGAGACGTCAAAATATTCTTGTTAAACATTTTTTTTAACTCGATGTGGAAGTAAATACCCATGAAAACTATTTATAGTTGAGGCCAACGGAACAACGGAGCAAATATATTTGCACCAATGTCGATGTTATTTCATGAAAACGGCGTTTCAGCACCAGTGGACAGCTCCACAAAGAATATGATCTATACTCATTAACCTTGTCCTTGTTTTTTTTAAAAATGTAATGTTGTTTTGAGAAAACCACAAACCTCAAATAAAACACATAGGCTATGTGCAAATAAGATCCGACAATAATGGTCAAATTTGAATGTTTTATAAATACAAAAAAATTAGATTATTTTTTAAAAATGATTCCAAGGCTTTAGTTTTCAATATTTTTGGGAGATTTTAAAAGTTAGTATTCATTCACCAGTTCTGTAATTAATATACGTATAAGTTTGAGCTTTATGTAATAACTGTTGGATGCTTTTCTCTTAAACTTTATTCCTTTGCTAATCATTTATGAAATAATACGACTAAATTATCACCAAAAGGACTTCGCTACGTGTGTAAAAGCTGTCATGAGTCTTATTCCAAAGATCACATCAATATTCCTTTGAGCCGTGGAGGATGAGTGTATCCAAAACCTGAGCTGATGTTTCCAGCTGTTATGAGATGACTCAGGGGTTAAAGAAAGCTGGACACTGCCATCTAGCGGTCCTGATAAACCTCTGCAGCCAGATACGTCATCTTATGGGTTTCTGTTTAATTTTCTCATATAGAGAAGATAAATGAAGCACCATTTTAAATTATCCAGTCAGTAGTAACCTTGGAGTGAGACATGGGATCATTTATGCTAAAGGCGAATGTTAAAACCATATTTTGGAAACATTTTCACATTGAAAATGATTTTTGTTACTATTTGTATAAAATATTGACAGATTGTGTTCCTTAGTAAGCAACTTTTTGTATTAAATGTCTGTTCAGTGCAAACTGAGTTACTGACCTGAAAAAATGAGGCAAAGCAGGATTGACATCTACACACTCAAAAATAAAGGTACCAGCCTGTACCTAAGAGGGTACAATTGCTTGTTGCTGGGGATGTACTCTTTTGACACACATTTCTGTACCCTTCAGTCCTGGTACATTTTGTACTTTATTAAGTTGTACCAGTTAAACTTTATTAAAACAAGATCAAGTTAAAAAGGATTAATGATAGTTAATAAAATATAGATTATGACAATAATCAGAGACACCAATAAATGAATAAATATTATATAATCATAAAATTAAAACATAATGTTCTAATTACTTTAACTAAATTTATACTACTGTGAGTATTCAAATTACTGCAAGCAATAGTTACACTGCAGACATTTTTTTTTAATGCTACAGGTACCCCTGTGGTTAAAATGGTACAAATTTGTACTTTATATTACTTGAACTCTTTTTCATTGTTTGAAGGTGCACTTATGGTCTTTTGAAGACCAATGTTGTACATTTGAGAGAACATTCTTAAAAATGTATATAAGTATCCTTATCTCGTAAATGTAGAGGAGAAATGTATCTCGCTGTCATCTAAAACTAACTGCACTCTTTTTCCTGAACATGTCATTCATCAGTTGTAACATTATGAACACCTGCCTAATATCCTGACCCTAATCCTTCCTCTTCATGTCAGGAAAAATAGCGCTGACCAAATTATTTGACCTGTCAGAGGTTTTATTGAGCAGTGTATATATAAAAGTAATACGAAGGAATGAAAGAAAGACAAACTTTTAATGCCAACATTAAAATAACAAGATAAAGTGTGTTTATGTTGATTGCTGCCAGTCAAGGATTTCCTTGTTATTATTATGTAATACCTAAGTTTAACCAGCAGATGTCGTCATTCTACTTTACATTATCACAATAAATTACAAAGAAAATCTCTTTTTAGTTCATGCATTTGGTCCATTCATTCATTCATTCATTCATTCATTTTTTTATACCGCTTACTACCATTCGGGGTTGTGAGGAAGCCCCATTCTGTCCCAGCAATATGAAGTACAGAATTCTCATTCATGTCCTATTAAAACATAAAACAATCAGCAAAGAAGAAAGAAAGAAAAACAAAAGCAAAGTCTGATATGTTTTCACAATGTTATATTGTCACTATAAGATGTTAATAATTCTATTTCAAAAGTTATAGTTTTATAATACATTATCATACTCATTCACTCATTTAAGCAATTATTTATTCAAGTATCTGAAAACAAAATAAATATTATGATTGCTAAATTAAACAAATTCATTGGGCAGCTTTATGAATGTGTAGCATTTTGCAATATTGTCCATTTTGCATTTAGAGCAACTACAAGTGGTGGAGAAACAAATATGATGCTTCTCCAGGGTGTAGTTAGATGCCTATCTCATTCTGAAAATGCTGAAGCATGTGGTAAACATTTCTAAAAATGTTTCTGAATGAACTATAAGATCTTTCTTAGTTCTTGTAACAAGGATGTGTTTGAAGAAAGAAAACTGCTTTTAAAGAAACAATATTAAAGCCAGAAACAGCTGTTTCATAGGAAGTCAAACCTTCCATTCAAAGATTGTAAAAGTACAGCATTTTTAACATTCATATCAAGTATACGTGTAAAGATAAAGGTTAGTGTTGTGCTTTGGGGGTTAATTCGGTGAAGCTACCACCAAACAAACATTTCCAGCACCTTTCAGTGAAATGAGACTTGTTTTTATGTGACGTAGACATACAAGACCTGGCTAATAAATCCTGGAGTCGAACCAAAAGCAGCTCAAAATGTTTCTGCCTTATTTTTAGACCAAATATTACATCACATTAGAGAGAGGGCAGCTTTGATAATCACATTTATTTTCCACAGTCAACATACTGTAGCAGGAAAGCTTAGGCAGTCATGAAGGCTGCAGCTCTGCATTGGCTTCTTGTACACTCGAGAGGTCTATCAGTGCTTAATCTCTCTTTCTCTTCCCTCACACATACACACTCATACCCATGCTCTCCAGCGACATTGGGCAAAGTTTATATTGACAAAGTGTAGAAAGTTAGTATACACGTGTTGTCCATGGTTAATAGTAGAGCCAGCATTGTCTCAGTGGAATAGCTGACAAACATTTTTTTTTAGTTTGTTCTTTTTTATATTCCTCTTTGCAATTTTGCTCTGATCTGATTTGAAACTAGCTCAAGAGATTCAAGATAACCACATAATCTAGAGCTTTTGCCAAAGTATTAATTTCTTGCAGCCAGACAAAATCCAAAGCGATTGCAGCCAAATGCACAAAGCATAAACATCACATATAAGCAGCGGACCAAATAAATATTAGTGTTTTTAATGGACTCAAATCCATAAGTTTATAGCCTCAGGGTATAAGGAAACATTACATTGAATTACCTTTTAAAAGCAAATTCATTGCTCTTTAGATCTTCATAATGCATTAGTTTAACCCTAAAAATGTCAGTGCTCACTAATGTAAAATGAGGAATTTCAACCAACGGCTGTGTTTCTGATTGTGCTGCATGGCAACTCGATCCTGCATGTGCACTGGATTTAAAAAGAAACATTGATTGAGACTATCATGTATGTGTCCAAGCACCATCACCACGTGTGAAATTGATTAATTTATTAAAGCATATCTGCTGCTAATGCTGATTTTAGCATGTTCACAGCACCTCCACCAGCACAGTCAATGAATTACCTGAATGTTTTTATTGTAAGAGAAGAAAAGGATCATGGCCTTCTTGAAGACACTGTTTCTGTTTAAGTGACTTAATAACATTCACTGTATAAAAATATGTTGCTTAAAACATTATTGTTCAGTCTATACTGGTCCCAGTGTATGCTTCTATGGTGATTTCTAAAGAGCAGTGATGTACAGCCTCTCTTTAATCCAGATTACACTGAAACACTAATCCAGTAAAAACACTGTTTTCTTTTAAAGCAGTATGCTTTCTCTAATATGCAACAAGTGAGATGAGTATTTTTTTAACTCCTTAATGCTTGAAAAACTGGGCAGAAACATCCCATTTTTAAAATCAGATTTTTTTTTACCTTTTAACAAAATCAGAAAAAATATTCATTTATTTTTTTTGTTTATTTACTATTTATTACCATGGACTAGAACCAAATTTATTAGTCTAATCTTCTGCTTTCTGGTAGTTACTAGGGAGACCAGTATCATATGGTAAACAACAAGGTTTGAGTAAAGTTTCTGCCATAAACTGATGCAAAATGTATCAGAAACAATGTGCATCACATATACAACATCAGGCCATAAGGGGTTAAATGCTAAATGTGAATTTTGTTGCCATATATCTTTTTTTTAAAGAGTAAAAAAGTAAAACACATCCCATATGTAGTGGGACTTCTCAATGTCATTGAACTGATTGGAAGAGCAGCTGTGCTCAGCATTATCATTGATTGTCCTGTGGCTGCTCAGCAAAAGAGAGCACATTGCTGTGTGTGTCTGCAGTCTTATTGTGTCAGGCTTATATAATCCGCTTCACGTCAGACAGTCAGGATCATTAAAAGAGAGTGTAGTTGACCTGAGGCAACAAACTGACATTTTACCTCATTTTCTATTTTTTTTTTTTTGTTTGTGTGCGTGTGTGTATATGCCCAGTTGGCTTGCAGGTCGGTCACAAAGTACTCAAATCAAGATAAGAGGTTAACAAAAGAACCAGCGCTGCTATAGCAAAACTGTAGTTTATTTTAGTAAAGGCACTTTCACACCCTTCAAGCACATGGATTTATTACAGGAAAGGAAGTAGGAAGAACACTAACGAGGGAAACTGACAAATTTGGACTTTAGTTTGGATGTAAAATTCTTATCCTCCTGTAATTCTTTGCTCCTTTGTAGCTCTCTGTCAGACATAAGTAACATCACTGAGACTGAGTACAAATCACATGCTTTCATTAGACTAGGCACCTCTTCTAATACATTATCATTATATGTGGATGTCAATGTTTGGTTTTAGCTTACAACACTGTCTGCAACCTTTCTGCAAACTTGTAGAAATATTTTTTCAGTTTATCTCTAGAACATTGTTGTGTTTGTGTACACAAGCAGAAATAGTACAACAGTAAAAAGAACAAGGCATCATTATGAACATGGCAAATACAAACACAAACACATGGCAATTTGACCATGAAACTTCAAATATATGCTTCCACGTCTCTTCCGACTTATTCATGCTGACATTTACCAGAGCTGATTTACAATAATGCCTTTTAGGAAAGAAGTGTTCAATGGATGATGGTAAACCCCTGACTGCCATGTTGTATATCCTCGTTTTAAATCCCGTCAAGCACAATCTTTTCCAAAATCCTTTCACCTCTGTACTTGTGCAATTATTGGCTTTTCTACATAGCTCCCATTCTCTGATGGTTACAATTGAATGGGATTGAAAGTACATGGTTCGAGTTATTTTATCACAAACACAATATTAGGGTCACACACATGGTCACAGGCTGCAGAATGCTTTTTAAAACGCAGATGTAAAATGTTATAGTTGGATCAGACCCTGTATATAGTACACTTTGCCTTACAAGCACAAGGAGATGCTTGCATGCAGAAAAGCTTGCATGCAGAGACGTTTGCATGCAGAGATGCTTGCATGCATAAAATGCAGAGATGCTTGCATGCAGAGACGTTTGCATGCAGTGGGATATAGTATATTCTTCATTGGAGAAGTAAATAACTCCCTGTTGCAAAGATGATCCAGTGTGAAATTCATCAGCATTAACCTGAACTGTTATAAAATCTTTATTTGAGATTAAAATAATCAACTCAGCTGGTGTCAACTCAGCTCTGAATTCCTTTGATTCTTCAAACTAAGAATCATCTGAATGGTCCTCAAACAATCTTCTAAAGTTGTGTAATCACATTCAGCATATAGTTGCTTTGTTGATGACAAGCAACCATTTTTTTCCTTTATTTGCAACAACAATGTTCAAATCTGTTTGGTGTTTTTGAAACAAAACCAATCAAATGTTGATCCACCCTAAACTTTCCATCCTCACATAATCTAATTCAGTAACAGTAAAATCAGTCCTTATGTCATATTTTTCATTCAGTCATCAAAATTTGTACTTTCTTATTTGATCTTAAGGACCTGACAGATATCTTAACATACCTTGAGCTCAGCAGCTATGGGGAGCATGACGTTACTTTTGTAGATTATTTAATCAGATTCAGATGCTAACATAATTTATTAATCCCTCTGGGGAATTGGCCTTGTTGCAATGCCCTATTTGAGATACGAAAGTAATAATGCTTATATAAATATCTAAATACAAAATGATACTAATGTAAATAAAACTTTGAATATGCATAACTTTAATTATTTCCTGATGAAAATCATCTTTACTTCTACCTATTTGTCTGTTTGAAAAAAAATAACATTATAAAATGCAGTCAGTTGAATCACATGATGTGAAGATTTATATTGATTGGGGTAGAGGTGAAGGGTCACTGCTTAGTGCTCATTCATGCAACTTCTCTGTGTTTCTCGAACAGTCCTCACTCTTTTTGATTCCCTCTTACTGCTGCACTTGTGCTCGTACTGCTCTGTAATCCTCTCAAAAGGCCCATATGAAAACTTCATTGGTTGACCAGAGATAATCCTCAGTGAACTCTAAGTACCTGAATATGTTTGATTGTAATAGATGGAAAGTGGATAAAAAAAAAAGATAAAAGGAAAGGCTAGCCCAACCCTCCGGCCAGACATTTGAATCCAAAATATGACAAAACCTAGAAGCCATTTGATGTAAAATATTAAATAAGTGTGATTTGAATATTTACTCCGTAGACATCATCTTTTTTTAAAAAATTAGCTACTTGTTGTAAAACATTCCCTTTTAATTGTCTAAGTATATTACATAAGACAATATTGTGTTCATATTAAAACACAAAACAAACTGTATTATTTTATGTTTATATTTCCAATTTATGATCATTATTACAAACTTTTTCTGTTGTTGAATCAGTGACGCTCTGCTAATTTGCTCCTAAACCGGTTTACAGTAATGGTAAAAGCACCCTGGCTATAAAGTCTAACCCCTACTTACTGAATTTAGTTTTTAAATTATTTCTTGCATAATGTTCTTTGAATCCCCAAAGATCAATTTGCAGTCAGTCATTGCCAACAGGAAGTGGGGTCAAACAAACTCTTCCCCCCATCTGTCAACTCCATATGTCTGTCAGAATCTGGGGACTTCGATGAACACGTCACCAAGGTCCTGATGGAGCTTGTGGATTGATTACAAGAAGAATAATCTGTGCAGGATACATAAATGTAAAAAAAAATATTTAATGTATATCAGCTGAAACCTTCATTCATAGGGTTTCAATGAAATGACTGAAAAAATGGGAAAGTTGCTGATGACACAGGGTCTGGGTTTGCCCCACATGACATGTGTCATTAGTAAATAATTATGCAATGCTTCACTCTGCTGACAGACTGTTGTCAATTAATCTGCTTAGAAACTCCAACTGGGTGATGGGAGTGTTTCAACATCTGGGTGTTATCTTTATCGCTCTGGGTGAATACACACTTAATTGTTATCACACTTGCACATATCCGCTGGCAAAGGCTTTAAATACACAAAACAGTACATAAATAAAGTTGTTAAAATATTGCATTCAAAGTATCCTCATATACGGAAAGTGCCAGAACATGCTAAATATATTCACACAGTTCTGATAGTTTATCATTAGATTTTGTGTGAAAGTTTATACTTAAATACACTCTACTTACATTTATCACATTTTGTTTTGGTTGTCTTAATTCTTAGAGTTGCTAAGAATATTTATTAAGCAGCAAATAACTAAAAAATGTACTTAGTTATACTCAAAATTGAGCTAAATTACAAAACTTTATTACACATAAACATATTTACTGTATTTCTTTTTATCTTTTATAGTACCTGATGTAAGATTAGAATCACTTTCAGCACATTATCCAATAAAAAAAACCTTAAACAACATTAAGTTTAAACACTTTATTGTTCAGGAACTGCTCAATATTCAGCCGACTAACACAAGATCTGTTCATACAGCATTTTACAGGGATCAATAACAGCATACATGATTACACTGGACACATTGGAATCATTGACTGGCTGCTGACCAACAGAAGCACAGATTCTTACTACTTTGTGAACATTTTACAGGACTTAAAACAATTAACCCATTCAGATGGGAAAGTCAGGGGTTGGATGGGTCTGTTTGTGCTGTTGAGGATTTGCATTGTGTGATGTAACACGTGCGTACAAGTCAAAACATAAATGCGATCTGTTACAACAACACAGCTCTAGTAATGATACAGTTTGATTAAAGTAAGAAGCAGATAAAAAAGATAAACACCCTTCCTCAAATCTTATGTTAACATGGCAAAAGAGTTGACTTCTCGGTTTCTGAAACCTACGGTAAGAATTGTGATTATATAATAACCAGTAAATGATGGTTCAAAATTGTATTTAGACAATACGCATAAAAAGAAATGCCATTTTAAAATAAGGTTTGTCAGCTAAATTATTCATGAGGAACCAAAATATTTGTATTGCTCCATGATATGCAAAGTTAAAATGGCTGTTTAGATGGAAACTATGTCAAAGTCGTAGAGGGAATATCAAAACGATAAGGAATATGTCTTATCTAAACCAGGACTATATACTGTTTTCTTTTTTTGTTTTATAGTCACACCAATTCTTGTCTTTATAATTTGAATACTGAGCTAAGAAGAATGTCCTCCTAATCTACAACTATGAACTAATCTCTTACTTGAGGGTTTTGTACTGAAGAATGGTCCACTTGTTCAGAGGATTACTGTGGTTTTTCACTGACTACGAAGCAAGCTTAGAGAGCGTCACAGGTGATCAGTAAGTTGTGCACTCTGACATATTTTAGTGATGGTGACAGTAATCAATAATGCTTTCTTTCTTGTCTTTTAGGTCCTGATGTCACCCTGTAACATGTTTAGCTGAAAAGGGTTTTGCTTTCAGTCAGAGGCAACTTTTTAGAAAAATTAAGCACATAAGTTTTAATAATTAAGGTATTTTGCTCTTTATAATGAATATTACATATAAATGCTGCCTTGTAGCAGAGAAATTTGGTATAAAAAGGTATATTCTTCAAAAAACTGTTGAGTACTGATGTTTTTTATAACCTGCATTCATTTAGTTTGGCTCTTCACTTGCACTAATGTGCTTTGAAGCCTAAATGTGTGTGAGCAATGTGGAGAAAAGTTGTTTACAGGAGTAAATTCTGAGAATGAGCTCAAAATGAGCGTCATTCCTTATCTAATACAGTAAATTACATTAAAGCTGGAAATAAAAGACATCACATGTTAGCTACAGACACAACCAAAACTATTGCCTTGCTGGTTTTACTGCGTGACAAAATGGGGTGTCTCAGCAGTGTGTTTAAACATGTTAGATTAAGTCCAAATGAGCTGGTCAAATGTGCAAATACTGGTTTTTAGCATCCCAGTCCTTTAAAAATACACCTTCAGAGACAATGGGGAACAAATGCAGGACCGGTGTAAGCACAATGATTATCACTGCTTAAGACACAACATGTGCACAGATGCTCACAGACTGAAACATCAGGGACAGTGAGTGGGTAATTATTGCATGCTTGGTTTATTTGGACTTATTCTCAATTTGAGGCACATCAATCTTTTCCCCAGTGATAAGCTGCCAAATGCCTCCTCTGTAGTTCTCATTTCCCAAAGCGTACAGGAGTGGATTGAATGTAGGGGAAGTCTTAGCCAGGATAGGAGCAATCTGTGGGGACAGGCATCAACCAAGAATATTAAAAAATATATATTTATACCTAAGTTTTTGCTAATTAATTACAGACTTGGTGGAGAAAAAAGATTGCTATGATTTGCATTTTTTTATAAACACCAAAGGAATAATTCTAAAAACATTTGTGCTAACATTTAAGATAAAATATAGTTCTCTGCATATAGTTTTATATAAAAATGCAACAGATAGCAGCACAAAACAAGAAATGCACAGACAGAGTGGTAGAGATAGACTGGTAAGTCTTGTTCTTACCATTCTAAGCTTTGGTGAAACAAGGTTGGCATTGTCCACTGCAGCATAGAAAGCCAGGATGCCATAAGGCCCCCAACAGAACAGTAAAGTCTTCAGAGGAGTGTTGGGGTTGAACTGCAGAGGAAAGATGAAAGACCAAAGTCAGGGCCAGAAGAAAAAGTAGAAAAAGAAAGAATCAGCCACACGTAGAGGAGATAAAAATACCTTTTGTTATTAAGGTTTCCTGCTTGAAGTAAAATCACATGCATAATGTCTGGAAGACCAAGTGTGTGTGCTATGTTGTTAAGCTCTGACATAAAACCAGTGAAAAAAATGGCGTAGCAGCTTGTTGTAATCCGAGGGTCAAAGTAGAGACCAGTCTCCAGCGTCACATTCCCCTATTGAAGCTGATTTGTTTTTTTTTTATTTGTTTGCCACAAACTCAATGATTGTAGTTTAATGAATATGTGTTGCAGCATTCATCCTAGAATTTCTATACCACTGGTTTGTTGCAGGCTGCACATGTGGAACAGTTGGGCAGCACTGTGGCCTCACAGCAAGAAGGTTGCTGGTTCAAGCCTCAGCTGGGGGAGGTCCAAACAGTGGCCTTTCTGTATGGAGTTTGCATGTTCTCCCCGTGTTAGTGTGGCTTCTTTTTGGGTACTCTGGCTTCCTCCCACAGTCCAAAGACATGCACCTTGGGGATAGGCTGACTGGAGACTCTAAATTGTCCAGTGAGTGTGTGTGTGTGTGCATGGTTGTTTGTCTATGTGTGCTGGCCCTGTGATGGACTGGTGACCTGACCACAGCATTTGGAAAAAGTCTGAGAGTTTAAAAAAAATCTAGTGGTGCAGAAGGTGTTGCACTTTCTGTCGCATTGATGAAAGTATTAAGCAACAAATGATCAGGAGGAAAACAGAGAATCTCATCACTTCTTGGCAAAGACACGTGTCTGGACTCTTTCTGATATTTCAGCCATGTGGGGAAGTGTGTGATGATAAGCTCTTTGATGGTTGCATTGTTCTGACAGAGTGCCCGGCGTCCCTGCTCTGTGCATTTGTGTTTGCAATGAGAGTGTCTCCAGCCAACTCAGATGTAAGTAATGGGCTTATGCAACATAACATGGAGCCACCTGATTCAACCCCAGCATAGCTGCAGTGCTAAACCGGCTGTCTGCAGATAGATTGTTCTCGTCAGCACACAGTGGGTACTTGCTGCCTGCATTCTTAACTGAAGCGCTCGATCTTCTCACTGTGACAGTGACCTATATACACTACACTGTGCATGCTCTGTACTCAGTCTGCTTTGCTACTCTGAACAAAGGCACGTGAGGAAGTTGTACTTTTGCAGGATTCCTCAGATTTTCTCCAGTGAATAACTTCAAAGTAAGAATCACTATCCTAACTGCATTTTTGTGAGGATTTATGCATCAGGTATAACTGTCACGTTTCCTGAATGTCAAAAACATAAATACACCATGCACTTTTTAAAAATTAGACTATGAGTTTAGTGAAAGATGTTATGCTGAAACAAATATCTCAGGAATTTTTTCATTGAATTCTTTCCTGGTTCTAATAATGTTACTGGAATAAGTGTACAGCTCGATTTATTGCATTTCTTACCCTGGGGTTTCCAGTCTTCTTGAATTTTTGTGCAATGGACTGGTAAGAGGTCATGACAACAAACACCTGAATGCCCATGTTGAAGATGCTCATCGGGATCAGGTAGGACACGTAGTTCCTGTGAAGAGAGGAAAGCAGAGAAGGGTGTGAAATAAGATCTCAGTGAGAAACAAGTTACAAAGAAAATCGATATTTTTCTTTATTGCATACTGAGGATTGTGTACATGTTCTGTACCTGTCTCCTTTACTGATGTCCAGTGTGCAGCATGTTCTGAGGGGCTCGTAGTCATACTCTCCCCAGCCAACGAGGGGCATGGCTGCCCAGAAGGCAGCGAAGAGCCAGACAAACACAGTCAAAGTGATGGCGCTGCTCCACTGGAGCTTTGTCCCTGGCAAGAATAGATACAAATCTTTGTTTAAAACACCTCCCAAAACAAGAGTGCATGCTAACATGTGTATTTTAAACACAACTGTAAATGCCACACATTAGACTAGGCAGCCAGTAAATATTGTTTAATCATGTCACTTCAAGCAGTTTACAAGCTGATGCATTGCCTTTAGATAAAAATATAGGTCCCTTCTTCCTCCTTTTTTGTTATAAAGCTTGAAAAATGACCAAGGCTTTTTTTTCTTTATTTATTTCTCAGTTATCAGTGAGTCACAGTTGGTTTCGTTTCATCATGGTGTTGCAAATGTGTGACTAATGTAAATTTTGATCAGCTGCTCACTGCAGGTCATGTGTGAGCCTGCGCCCCATGTGAGGTGGTGTGTGTGTGTGTGTGACCACAGTGAGTACTTGAAGGTTAGAAACTTACTTGTGCAGTACTGGTGATATCTGTCCCAAGCAATGGCTGCCATGAAGTGAATGCTGGCAAGAGCGGTCATGAAGCCCTGAAAACCATGAGTCTGGCATCCTTCTGAGCCATAAGGCCAGTACCTGGAGGCAGAAGATGTGTGATGTGTCTGCAACAGCAGGATGTGCCAAAGCAGTATATTTGCTTTAGGGAACATCAGTCAACTTGTCATGTTTAAAAGACAAACGTAGCATCTCCTGATTGCAGTTTATGATTTGACTCTCTGCCAGTGTGGAGTAGCCCCCACTTTGACCCTTCAGTTTAATATCATTATGTAGCTCCAGGCAAAGGCTGAAAAGACAAGACTTTAAATTACATCATGAAAGCTGGGATTATATCACTCACCTCAGAAAACTGGAAAAAGCTGCAACGGTGGCATTCATTGAGATCCCCATGTCAGCCATCGCTAAACTGAACACTAGGAAATTGCTGGGAGTCCTCAGCTCTCTCACTTTGAAGAAAGCAACGACTGTCACTGCATTTAGAAAGAAGCCCAGCAGACCTTCAGTGGAACACAAACATCATATTAGGGCTCCAGTTTGACTGGGAGTGAGTGCGCACAGCGGCGCTCATTGCGATGCAAGCTTCATTCCAAAACAGCGCAAAAACACGCTCTTTTAAATGCCGCAGTTATTTCCTTGTTTACACGCTCTGATCGGAGGTGACTGTGCTACTTTAAAAAAATAGACATCATCACATCACCACACGCTTTACTGTCATTTCATGACAGGATCAGTAACCGGATGGCATCAAGTCCTGTCATAGGTTAATGCCTTACACTGCGGGCACAGCCCTCGTAGTATCTGGCTGTATTCCAAGGCAAAACACTCACCCTCCACCAGCAGACAAGATCCCAGGGAGAACACATCGAACTCGGAGAAGCCCTCCGGTAAAGGGTACGATGAGGCCATCCTGACGCCGATTTGGCACAAATAGAAGATGTCACAGACTTTTCACTCCTCACAGTCCCTTCCTTTACGATGTGCCTCAATGAGACTGTACAGAGTCCGCTTTTAAAGGGACATTTCACGTGAAAAGCGTGCAGTTTATTATGTAAAGCTCCCCCCCCCCTCTCTCTCTCTCTCTCTCTCTCTCTCTGACGCCCCAATCCGCGCAGGAATGTTTTAATGAACATAACCACACCAACCGTAACCCTTAATGCGCATTTACCGCAACAATAAAGCCCCTCAGTTACACAACAAGCCTTTGTATTTTGGTGTCCTGATGAGGATGCAGTTGCTGATGATGAGACTGCGTGTTGGATACAACCTGCGTCGCTTGAAGGAAGCACAACAGGTGTCTGTAAGAATGATGTCTCCCGCCAGTCACAACACCCTCTATCAAATAAGAAAACAAGGCCTCAAACCATAAAACGAAAAGCCTCTTTGCTACTGAGGATATTAATAGCGCCATTAGCGTTTCAGGGCATGTTTGCCAAATGTGCATTGATTCCAGCTTACTTCCCCGGGCTCAACGTCATAAAGAAAATACGTAATAAGATATTTTGGTGAATATAGGACAAACCAATCGTCCCAGATTTCAGCCTTATGGTCAAATGCCTTAAATTCTCTGCTTAAGTTATGAGTTGTTTCATTTCAGGACAGAAATCATGTCCATTCACCAACTCACACTGTCAGGTTGACGGAGGCGGCTGTGAGATGTAGACCCAGGTGCAGGTGGAAATGCTGGAGGAGAACCGGGTTGCATTTTAACTAATTTATTTAAATAAAAAAAAAAAAAAAACAAACAAACTAAAGACTCGGAACACTACCCACAGTAGTGCAACTCTAAACACGAAACATACTCAGAACAGCAAACATCAAACAATGAACCCGCAACCAGAACAGAAACCCCACAGACTAAATACCCAGAACTAAACAAGACAC
>JBAMHV010000017.1:14160587-14193941 GCA_037177535.1 Pseudomugil gertrudae
CTAATAACAAAACCCAAAGCTTAACAGGAAACAAAAGAACTCAAAAAACCACCACCCAAATGTCCAAAACATGACACACACTAATGTTTTATTACAGATGGGACATATTATGTCTCATATGGACCCTCTGAAACTGGATGTCAACCTTTGTCCTGTTATCTTTTTGTGCAGAGTCAAGCTTCTGAGTGATACACAGGCCTTGACTATGTTTTGAAGACCTGAAAGCAGTCAAAATCAATGTTATTTATATTATTTATAATTCTGCCATCAGTCTCCAGCAAACTGGTTGTATTTTAGCTGTAAAAACATTTGCAGCTTCTTGTGTCATTGGACTGAAGTGCAAACAAGTATGACATTGTGTGTTTCGCATGATTAATAGAAAAGTTGGCAAATAGGAGGAAATGTGTGAAGGGCTCAATCACACAATAATGCAAAGAATCATGCCATTTTTCTTTTATTAAATAGATCACTTAGGCTACTTTATAAAGAACAGAGGTGATTTACAAATGCATGTTGTTTATTAATGTGAGTATGCTTCCATGGCAAGTAAAATATTATTATGAATTAATATTAATCTAAGTTGCTTAAGACACATACTCACATTATTCATTTCAATCTCAGGCTCAGTGTCAGTTTCATAAAAGAAAATAAAAAGCTTTTCAAAAACTTTTCACTTTTCACTTTTCACTTTCTATCTCTCCTCCTTATTCAAACCAAATAATTTCCCCTATAGCCCTGATAAAATGAAACCAAGAATCAATCAATTGTTGCTTTAACTGTTCTGCATTTAAGAAACATTTTCTTGTCACTATTGACAGGCAACCAACTAATTGACTTAAAAATGACAAAATCTTTTGTTTGTAGCAGAATGTTAAGCTGAACAAAAGCAAAGCCTCAAAGCAAAGCACATTACTATATTATATTTGGACTTTTGCTAGAAAATGTTGAGCCAATCCCAGCTCACAACCCTGGACAGGTCACCAGTCCAGCATTACAGACCTGCTTATTCTACTACATCTATTCTTAAGAGACTTTTTTGTATGTTTTTTAATGATTCTAGTGTGGATTTAATGACGTCTTTCTTGGTTTCAGATCTTGAGATTAACTACTTTTATTTGCTGTTTCACGTCTCTTCTTAAAAAACATGCTCAACATGTTTAGCACCTCAAGGCCAACCTGCTGTGTTGGCTGTAAGTAAAAAGAATTTCAGTAAGTTTACATGAAGTAACTTTTTCTATGTATTTGTCCAAATAAAGAAATGTTTCTTTCCAGCATTTGACCCAACCGCCATATTTTCTCTTTGTGGTGCATTTCTGTTGGCACTCCAAGAACATAAACCCAGGTCCTCCAGACCCAAGCCCACCTCTGTAACCAATACATGTTATTTTACTGGCATTGGTTGATGGTTTATGGTTAATAAGTGCTGTTTTAGTTGGTAATACAATGACATTTCTTCAGTTTAATTGTTTGTTTAATGGATTTAGTTTTAAATTAGAATAAGTATTTACATCAAGCCTTCTTCTTGGTCTTCTACCAGTGACGGTTCAAATTGTAACAAGTGTGAACACTGTAGTTTACAGTTTTTTACCTTCTTAATTCTTGGCTGCAATGAGATATAAACATATAACTAAGAGCAGCACTTATGGCTGCTTTTGTGTTTTTAAAATTATTTAAAAATTGTATTCACTCCTAATTGAAAAATTGCTTGAGTTCAATAAATGTACAAATGTAAGTCAATGTTGCTGTTAAATCCAAAACAGATTCTTTCTCTTAAACAGACTTAGGATTGCAAATTTTCTTGTTTGTTAAAAGCTAAAACTGCATGAAAATAATGAATTTATAATGCGAGTCAATATAATTGTGTATTTGTTCACCTTTATTTTGACCTGATTTCCAGTCCCATATAAGGAAATTCAGAGGAAAAAACAATGAGCATATGCCAGAAAATACTTGTAGTAATTAAATTGCAAAACAAAATCCTTACAATAGAAAGTAGTTTGGGACTTTGGTCAAAAAGTATAATAAGTAAAATTAAGAGTTAATTTATTTATTTTTCCCAAATAATTTTTATTTGTATAGAAGAGTTTTGAGACAAATGTAGTTATTTAATATTAGTTTTACTAACATTGAGTTACTAATAAAAAGCAACTTGTTAGATGAAGAAAATGTTTATTCAACATCTGGAATATGTACAGACCCCTAGATGGGAACCACAGGGGCCACCTTGTGGTACACCAGTGCTGTTTGTTCTCTGAAAGCTTAGGAGTTACGGCAGGGGGTAAATGAACAAGCAACATTTGAAAGAAAGAACCAGAGAAAGAGAGAGAGAGAGAAAGAGAGGGAGGGAGGGCTGGGGGGTTGTGTCACAGTAGATTATGACCATTTCGGAAGTATTTTTTCTGTGATAATAAATAGGCACGTCTCTGCGCAGCCTATCGGATTCCGGGATGCAATACGCATCCAAATGAAACGAACGCCAGTCCTTTCACTAATCCTTTTCTATCCTTTTTATCTCGGGACCCATAACAGTCTGATCACTATGGGACAGCGAAGCGGTGGGACAAAACCATGCAGATGCAACTCTTGTAAATGAAAAAAGCAAGCCTTTTAGACGTCAGCGGCCGCAGACTGGGCGAATGTAGGCAAGCTGCGTATGCGTAAAAGTGGGCCAAAATGTTCTCCGTCCTGCTCCTGGGGCTCTGCGTGGCCACAGGTGAATTTTTCCCCCGAGTAAGCTCATGCCCTTCACAGTGCAGCTGTTTTTACCACAACCTAAGTGATGGATCGAAGGCCAGGTAAGGAGAATCTCTGAAAGAAATCATTTATATCGATTATTGTTTCGGTTTTTACGCACAGGAGCATCTTTTTTATGATGCGGTTTTCTCACATGGAGACAGATGTTTGTATAGAGGTGAGCACTTCTAAGCGATCATTTAGAAAGTGCATGTCGATCCAATTTTATTTAATGTAGGATTATCTCTCAAAGGCACTTTCAGTCTTCACATCTGCCCTTTATGTGTTTGGATGGGCTAGAAAATACTTTTATTATCCACAGTGGGCTTGTGTTCAATCTTACATTCGGTGTCTTTTTCAGAACATTCCAGACGGATGCTGTTACCAACTATTTAGGATTTATTGTGTAAAACATATTGTACAGCTTGGTCAGATGTTTTTGTGACGATTCCAAACGTGAACTACACGTGTCCCTCTTTCAGGAGCGTGATATGCAATGATCCAGAGATAACGCTTGTGCCTGTCGGGTTTCCTGTCGACACATCTAAGTTGCGGATTGAGAAAACGTCCATCCAGCTGATACCAAGCGAAGCCTTTAACTACCTCTCCAGTTTGGAATTCTTGTGGATGTCCTTCAACACTTTGTCCGCCTTGAGCCCGGACAGTTTCCGGGGACTGTTCAACCTGGAAGAGCTTCGTCTGGACGGGAATGCTCTCGCCGCCTTTCCTTGGGAATCCCTCATGGATATGCCAAGTCTCAGACTTCTCGATTTGCACAACAACCAGCTAACCTCGCTGCCCGCGGAAGCCACCACTTACATTAAAAACCTAACTTATCTGGATCTGTCCAGCAACAGCCTGCTGACCCTGCCGACAGAGGTTTTGTCCACCTGGCTGGCTGCTAAACCCACACAAGGGCCAGAGAGCTCCAAGATGATACTTGGTAAGAGAATGCACATCAAATAAAGTCTCAGTTCATGACATCTCATCTGTCTTGGCATCGCAACTGTTAGGACTGCTGTGCGTAAAGGGAGCTGTTGGCAAAATGTTAAGCAAAGTAGGAAAGTGTGAAAAAATAGATTGAAGAGTGGTATTTACACAAACGCAGCATAACCTTGACATCTTAAGACGAAAGCAAAGCGATGATAGGTTTAAAAGATATGATTAAAAAAACTATAAATCATATTGTGGAAAATGTCAAAGGATGCAAAGGAAGAAAAAATAATCAACAAAATCAAATAGCATTTTTTGTTTGAAACAAAGTCTTACAGGACAAATATATTATTCCAACAAAAACATTAAAATTAAAACTTTTACAGCTTTTTGCACAGCAGCACAACACAAAACAATACATTAACATTTTGTAGCTGTGTGAGAAGCAGCATAAGACAAATCACACAGTTCAACAAATGAGTGATTTAAATAGCTTTAAACACATTAAAAATGAGAAAAAAGAAGCTAAATTTACAATTAAAGCAAAAGAAAATGGAAAAGATTCCAACAATCAAAATATTCAAAGACTTCTATTGGCAAATCCTTCTATGTATGAAACATGAACTGAAATACAATTTCTCTTTGTGTTTGATAAAGTAATAAATTAAATAAAATAACATGAAAATATAATAAAATAAGAAAAGAAACATGAGAAGAAAGACAACATTAGGAAATTAAATTGCTTTATTGCTTTAAAAGTTGCTTTACCCAGGAAGGGGTGAAGTAAAAAGAAATCATGTCTTTAATTATTACCCTGTCTAAAACAAAAATACTGCTTTCAGAATCTTGAACATCACCATCATCATCACCACCATCATTATCATTATCATCATCATCATCATCATTGCCATAATCATGGCCATGATGTAGTTACGAATTAAATATCAATCCTCTTACAGGATTAACATCATAACATCCACACCAGCCATCTGCAGGCTTGTCTTTCACTTTTTACACAGCTGGACGCTTCTCTTCCTTTTATCCTTACATGTACCCTCATCCTCAGGTCTCCATGACAACCCCTGGGTGTGTGACTGCCGGCTGTATGATCTGGTCCAGTTTCAGAAAACTCCAACTTTTTCTGTGGCATTCATCGACACAAGGCTCCGTTGTTCAGCTCCGGAGAGTCTGTCAGGGGTCTTGTTCGGTGATGCCGAGCTCAGGCAGTGTCAGCTTCCCCGTATCCACACAGCTGTGGCACGAGTCCGTAGTGCGGTTGGAAACAATGTCCTGCTCCGCTGTGGGACCATTGGAGTCCCTATACCAGATCTGACATGGCGCAGGGCAGATGGACGATCCCTTAATGGAACAGGTGAGAAACCAGTTGTCATGTTCTCTGTGTTGTGCATGAAATAACAAGATTTTGTCCTCTCTGTTGGGCTGCCATTAATTAAACAGAGAGCTACCACTAAAGTCTGTAAGTCTGTAAGTCTGACTGACAGTTGTGGCCATCACAGAAAGTTATGCAACACTGATGATGATCAATGCAACATTGTGTAATCTCCCCTGTGTGCATTCGCACATTTATCTAAAAGGTTAAATTTGAATGCCAAGTCATGTTTTAATGTCTCTTTTTAATTTTCATATTTTTGCTTTCAAATATTGCACAGCAATTGTTTTCCTTTCTTTTTACCACCACAGTGCAGCAGGAGACCTCTGAGGAGGGAATCACCTGGTCCATCCTCAGCGTTCCAGCTGTGTCCTTTCACGATTCAGGGAAATTCATCTGCAAGGCCTCTAACTATGCAGGAAATGCAGAGGCTGTCATCTCTCTGATTGTCTCGAACACACCAAAACTAGAAGAAAACCAAACTATAAGTGAAAGGAAGGCCAAAGTGAAGAAACCAAACCAAATGGGCAAAGCTGCCTACCAGGAGAAATTGGTAGCCAGATATGTAGTTCAAACCTCTGCCCCTTCACTCTCGCCCACCATGGATCCTGGCCTTATACCTGATTTAGGTTCTGATCCTGGACTAGCCAGTTACAGCATGACTGACGGAACTATCCAAGGGTCTGTCACCTCCTCCAACCCAGATACCCTACTGGATCTGGAGAAGACAAATCTAAGCAATCTAGCAGCAAACACCTCATCACTACAGCAGGACCCAGACAGAGTGGTCCGGTCAGTGAAGGTGGTAGGGGACACAGACAATACAATTTCTTTGAACTGGAGAGCCCCTAAAGCCAAGAACACAACAGCCTTTAGTGTGCTGTATGCAGTCTTTGGAGAAAGGGACATGAGAAAGATCAACGTTGGAGCGGGTCAGAACCGTGTAACCATTGATGGGTTAGTGCCCAGGACCAAGTACATTGCCTGTGTTTGTGTGAGGGGGCTGATACCCAAAAAGGAACAGTGTGTAATATTTTCCACTGATGAAGCAGCTAGTGCTACTGGCACCCAGAAACTGATTAATGTCATTGTGATTACTGTGGCCTGTATCATTGCTGTCCCGCTCACTGTCATTGTATGCTGCGGGGCGTTAAAGAGACGTATCCAAAAGTACTGGGGAAAGAAATCAAAAGACATCCAAGATTCATATGTGACCTTTGAAACACTGTCCCCTGGCACAAAGGCCAAAGGGCTTGAGGGTGAGTATCTTAACAGACAAAACCCAGAGGAGTCTAACAGGCTGCTCTCAGCCCGCTCCAGCCTTGACTCTGAGGCCACAGCTAAGATAGAGGGACAGCCTAATGAGTACTTCTGCTGACGTCACGCTCCAGCTCCAGCTCCCTCACCACGTCATTTCCCTCGCGCTCACCCACATCCACGTTACATTCCAAACCCTAACGCTCATTCCCATTCCCACCACCGCGCACATATCCACCACCACCCACATCCTTATCCCCATCACTACCCATATGCTCATCCTACGCAACATCCTGACGTCAGTCCCCCTCCCACACGCTCCCATTCGCCTACGCGATGGGATTCCCCCCCACCTGTCCCTCCTCGCTGGATAATGCCACCAACTCCACCACCGCAAAGAGCCAACTTCTATCAAAGGACGTTTGCACGCTGCACTATAATGGAAATATCAGTTTAAAGAAATTGGTTAGTTCTAGAAAATTTCCTCCTTTCAAAGATAGAAACTCATCGGACTGTTGTACTCACACCCATCCGTTATTAGTAAAACTTGCTTTTATGTGTAAAAGAATGTTTTATCACGAAGCCTGTAAGAAAAAAAAGACACTGTCAAATAATGCAAACACTGTAAATCAATTATAATCTCACTTGCATGACCCAGCGAAGAAACCTTTTCAACCCAATCTGACTTAAAGGGAACTCAGTGGTAGAAACTCCATTGTTTATATCATATATGTATGTGTATGATTTGTAAATATTTATTGGATAATGTACACTTACATATACAGTTAATTCTGTGCCTCTGTATATATCTGTCATATGTTCACAGAGAAGATATACACATAGGCATGGTTCAAGACTGGTGAATGGAGAGAAGCTGGAGCTGGAGAGAAGTACAGAAAGGACTGAACCATGACGTAATGTAAATAAGGAGGAAATGAGGCGAAATGAAATGTTAAATGATTTATATTCCCAGCAATGACAAACATATTGACATTTTTGTACCCATTTAATGCCACTTAGAGGCATCATCACCTGCATTTAATGTAGACTTGATCATTCCAATCATACCACATATATTAATATGTCTAAATAAAATTTTGTATAAATTTATCCAGTATATCATGCTGTGTGTTTTTACAACTGTACTTCACCTCACTATGAAATGAAAAATACTGTATTCATCCCAGAGGGAAATTCAGTTATATAGATCTATATAGGTTAGAGTTAACTGATCAGTATTTGTACCCCTTATAGGTGGTTCATTTTCAACAGATTTTGAATAATAACAACTGCAGCACAATTTTTTATACTAAATATAAGTGTTTCTTATCATGACGAAGCAACAGAATTAACAGATGGGCCTAAATGTCAAGTCCATAAATATTTGTTTTATTTGCAAACATTTACTATTTTTTCATGCAAGAAATGAACATTCAAACCAGAATGATAGAAAATAACTTTTATAGAGTATAGAATAAAATGTAAATGTATTCTTTGAAGTTGTACAGTGCCAGTCAACAAGATAAGAGTCCATTTTGTTAAAATATCAGTTTTAAACCAGTGATGATAGACCAATCTGATATCACCTTAGTAAACTTCTCCTTTGTCAACTGTCAGCTCAGCATTACAAAATAAAGAGTGATGGCTCTTTAAAATATATTTAATTAAATCACTTCATTTAATAGTATCAGCATAACCTACATGATTTCTTAAAATCTCCACCCCTTCCCCCCACCCTAATATGAAAACCAAAAACCTAATTGGCCTGAATGGCTACAGCATAAAACATGAATATTTTATTTATTTATTTATTAAAAACAATAGTGACATAGTGACACACTCTCTAAAGTATGGTAGAGTTTGTCTTGTAGCACAGTAAAGTGTTAATCAGGAGTCATTCCCAAGAATCAGATGTCGCTGTTCCTGCACAGAATGTCACGGGATTAAGCTTAATAGGCTTCTGTCTGGCCAAGCTGGACATGTCTTGATCACGACTCTTACCCCTTAAAATAAAGAATTCCCTCGGACTATGGACATAATTTTTTACCTGCTAGCTGTAATTGTGATAAGCACTCAGTCACTAGCGAGTTATGCCCAATGTTTACCAGGGTGCAGCTGTTTAGATGACCGTCATGGAAGGTAAGACCTCATTTTATGTTATTCAGTCTTAAGCATGAGAGTGGAGTTTTCCACTTGTTTACCTTGTTGATGGGAAATTAGTTTCAGATTGATGTTTGACAAAATACCAAAGATACTTATCAAGGATATGATGATATTCTGACGCATAATTAACTTGCTTATACATGCTTATGTCTTGAACCTTAGATCGCTTATTTGTATGGAGGAAAGCGCTTTTGGAGCCATACCAGAGAACCTTCCACATGATATGACCAAAATACGCATAGAAAAGTCTCACTTCACCGAAATTCCCAAAGGAGCCTTCAAACAAACGCGGTCTTTGGAGAACTTGTGGTTAAACTTCAACGATATCACAGTGATAAACTCAAAGGGTTTGGAGGGTTTGAGGAACTTGACAGAGCTCCGCTTGCAGGGCAACAAGCTGCGTTCAGTACCATGGACAGCGTTCGAGGACACACCGGCTCTCAAGATCCTGGACCTAAAGCACAATCAGCTGGACGTCCTGCCGGAACATGCCTTAAAATTTTTGCCAGGGCTGACATACTTAGACCTATCCTTCAACCGGCTCACGGTAATATCGAAGGAGGTCTTTCAAAACTGGCCTCTCTACCAAAAAGTGCAGAACACGGCGGAGCGGGAGGCGACTGCGTCCGGTGCGAACGTCGTTCTAGCGCTACACGACAACGCCTGGCTCTGCGACTGCCGCCTGAAGGGCTTCGTGGAGTTCATACTATCATTAAGCCCCCCGATCATTCTGATGAACTCCTACTTGACCTGCTCAGGGCCGGACTTTAGGGCGGGGAAGTTCTTCCACGAGATAGAACTGCAGGCATGCATGAAGCCTGTTGTCAGCACCTCTTCAGCAAACATGAGCCTGCCTCAGGGATCGAACCTCACCCTGCGCTGCGTCGCCAAAGCACGGCCAGACCCTTCCGTGTGGTGGACATATGGTCTGAAGATAATAAGAGGATTTCGTGGTAAGAGAGTGCTGTCCGTGGTGCGTCACATGAAGCAGCTCTGACGATAAACTGTGATGAATTAAATACTGTTCTTTTTAAAATAACAGGCTTCTCTAAAGCCTAGTTAAAACGAGGTCAGTTACATTTGGATATTAGTAATCACCACAGCCTCCATGGTTTTTCTTTAAAGACAGTTGTTGATCATTGTGCAGACAGTTTACCTGATCACAGGTCACTGTGTCATTAAGCATGTCTTGTTTTGCTGAGCGTCCTGTAACGCATGTCTTCAAACAAACAAACAAAATACACAATCAAAGCCACCACAAATTAATACGAATTTGCCTTTTATGCACAGCGATCTTATTCTTTAAAGAGGAGCAATTAAAAAGTTTCTGGTAGAATTTTACCAGCAAACTAGAAAGTTAACCAAACTTCTTCCATTACTGCATAACTAAAGGACAGAACTGAATGGATCTTGATTAAGCTTTTTCGTAAACAAAACACAAACAAATAAAGATAATATATTCCTTCCTTAATATTAAACATGTCATGCTATATTAAACCAGTTTTCAACTAAACTTATCACCAGTTACATGCAAATGGGAGATTAAACTATAATTCTTTATTTGTAAAAAGAAGAAAGGGTTTTATTAGAAGATTTATTTAATGTTAATTAAGCTGATGAAAGAAAAAAGTTTCTAACATATGATTCCTCATTGAAATAAAAGCATAAAATTTTATTACAGTGATAATTTATTTATTTTTGCAGAGTCCCTTCTATTTTACCATTTTAAACTCTTCTTTAAAATTGTCTGATTAGTAATGTACAATTATTATTGCTGTATGAAATTAAATGAGAGTTGCTTTCTGAGCAAGCCTGTAGAGCAATAACACTGTGTGCTCTTGTTATTCTCCCAGAATCCCAGGAAAGAGTTGCAGAGGATACTATCAGATCCCTCCTGGAGATCCCCTCTCTCCACGTATCTGATCGTGGTGTCTACACCTGCACTGCAGTCAACTTCATAGGAAACTCCTCAATCAGTGTCTTCCTAGAAGTTCTCTCTCCTGACACCTCCCAGTCACCCCACCTCCCAGGCTTCTCAGCTGGATCTAGTGCTGGCAATGAAAATGTTTACATTGACATCCGTATTGCCAAACAGACAGTACGTGGTATTGCTATTGAGTGGTTTGCCGCCCTAGACCATCCCTCAGAGTCATGGTTCACCATTCACTTTGGTCAAGCAGATGCTGAAAAGAAAGAATCGATCTACATTGGACCAGGGATCAACTCTTACTCCATTTCTGATTTGATGCCTGCAACCAAATATGAAATTTGTGTTACCCTTAAGAACCAGGCGCCACGTCCTGGCCAGTGCATTGTGTTTGTAACAGGGAGTGACATTACTGAGATGGAGCAGAGGGAGAAGCTTATCCATATAGTAGTGATAGTTTTAGCCATGGTGTTAGCAGTTCCAATAGGTATGTATGCCTGTACCACTGATACTAGATGTACCCGTCTGGAAGTTATCATGGAGTCCTGGAAGAACCGACAGAGAGAAAGCAGTTCATCTGCGCAGGAGCATGAGCGGCAGGGCACCTTTGACAGTCTGCAGGCTGCCAGTGATGAAGGCCTTGTCAATAAAGATTCAAGTGAAGACAGGAAGGTGAGGAGGAGGTCAGAAGACAGAGTGCTTAAGAACAAGGCTGATAACAGCAGAGTCACAGCTGAATTATACTGAATTATTATTTGTTAAGTGAGCACAGGTAACAACACTAACTTTGTAACAGAAACTGTCTCATTTAGAAGCACATTTTCTGGAAAATATAATATATTCAACCATAATGTTTCCTTTAATACAGATATAAAGTTTAAAAGTTTCTGTATTATTTTACGTAAATGTACATTTAGAGTTTCAAGCCAGTGAAGTAGATAAAGAGAGCCCAAATAAACAAACAAAACATGAATTTTTTTTTTATCAAAGCAATAAATAAATGTTATGTATTTGAAAGTAACTAAATGAATAGAACCTGATCATTCCATAACATTATACCAACAGTTCTCTTTAACCATTTTCTAGTAGAATGACATGTTTTACTTATACGCAGAAATAATACTTCTCAGTGGAAACAGTTTGATTAAATGACAAGTCAGAAAAACGTGTCACAAGTCCTCAAAATCCAACTTCTGTGTTTTGCACAGAAAATAGCTGACAAATGATTTATCAGCTTTGTTGTTTCTGCTGAATCAAAATAAGTTATTTTAATTTTGATCTAACTCCTGCAGCCTGGGTCTCTTTATCTACTTGATAATCAATTTAGTTACATGTCTTCAAGTAAAAAAAATGTTCACAAACTTTCAGACAGTACTGTGATTTTAATAGTCACATAAGTGACAACTCTTGCCTTGGTTTTAATCTAATGTCTTCCTCTGTTCTAGGCCGGGGAGGTTGTTGAAAAGATGTGAATGATGATCGTTATGTCGAGGATTTGCACCTGCGTAAAAATCAGCACATGTCTGTTTCTGGTTTGTCAGTGTTTTAATGGGGATTTTTCATTTTGAATGGCTACTTCATATCCAGTCTTTAGCATTGATTGATTGAAATTGAAGTTTTGCTACAGTTTTTTTCAGAAATATGTTTTTACTTGTAATTGTGTATTAATATTTAAGTATTTTTTTATGTTCTAATTGTTTTGACTGTTTTCATAAAACAGTTAATATTTAGGCTATTACATGTTACTGAAAACATACCCTAACACTTTAATGAACATACTCTAAAATGGTTAGTTTGTACATATATTGTTTAATAAACTGGAAGTGTATCAGTTGCTAGACAGTCTCCTGAATACACAATGCATATTATTATAATTTCTAATTAAATCCTGCACTCATGTGTGTTTTGTATAAGTTCTCCTATAGTTATAAGTTCTGTATTTATTCTGTATTTACCAGTGAATACAACCAAAAGTTTGATTACAATTTATTGATGAACTTTGCATTACATGTATGTGTGTGTTTTCTATTTATTTATTATAAAACTATGTAGCAATAAATTTGTGTGAAGTGACAATGACAGAAATTTAAACATGCAAATAAACTTAATTAACCCTTTAATGACTCAAATCTCATTCAAACTCTTTTACAACATAAAAACATGAAAGAAAAGTAAACATATAGCATTAATATAACAGAGGAAATCAGACAGATTATACAGTAAAATGAATAAATGACAATTTTTAGTGCAGTTTATTATGAATACATGCAGATTAAATGCCATGACACACTGTTCCAGAGGAATGGAAGAATGGAATTATTTACCAAACACATTAAACTCACTACTAAAATCAATTTAAATATAAGAGTAGAATATTATAGTACAGGTGTAGCAAACTATAATATATGTAAGTAATCTTAAACTGAATAGTTTTGGTATATGATTACATTACATGTATGAAAAGACTAGAAGTGTGCATGAATGTGTGGGCAGGTGTATGTCATGATTTTATTTATCATATCATTATATCAAAGGTAAATTGTTTGTACGACAGGTGTATGTGGACCAAACAGGTAAATGCACATGCATGCACATTTATATGTATACAGGAATGAATTAATATTTATGATACAATATGGAAAGGCTAATGCAGAAGATTTTTGGAACTCTTTAGGTGTTTTGTCATCTTTAGTTGTGAATAGTTGTGGCTTCACTATAGCCAAAGTGGCTCATGGTAAACTGAACTGAAGTTAAAAACAATGAGAAATTTTGTATAAAAAGTAAAGAACTGTTGCAAAAACTGTTAAACTTAATTGGGACAGATAGAATAAATGTTTTTTTTATCAGTATTATCATTTCTCACTCTTCATGACTGCACGTCTGTTATGGAACTAAATGAATTAGCGCAGCAACTGTTTGTTGTCTTGTGGCACAACTACAAGGCTTAAGTAGCTTTCCAGGATTGTAAATTGTTAGTGTAACACAGTGGTAGTCTAGGTCAAGGCCATATACTGTACAGTAGGCCTAGAATAAAACCAAGAGTGTAGAAGCCTTATATCAATGACACCAAACCAAAAATTTGAGGAAAGGATTTTTTGAAGCTCATATATAATTAAGGGGCTGAATTGTTCAGAAGCATTTGCTCAATCTTTGCATGTAAACTGTGGAGTTCATTATGATTTACATAATCTTCTCTGTTTCATTGTACATGTGCATCACCATTGTCTGTCTCCCTCTCCTACAAACAAAACACAGCAACTGAGCATCACATATGACACCCTGACTACCCAAGACAGATGGCACACTGGATATGCTGCAACCAGTGGCATTGTTCATTTGACATAATACCCAAACACAAGCAACCTCTCCAATATCTCTATCCTCTCTTGCCATCACTTTATTATCCGATCACACAGCCCCCCTCCTCCATCACCATTTGTTGTCTGCTGTGACGCAAAGAGATCAGTTCAGCTCTGCTTGTATTCATTTAAGATGAGGATTTCAAACAACTGGCTGAGATTGCCAGTCCTTATTTTCTACAGCACAAAAGCATCTGCTTTCTTGCTTGTTCATTAGTGTATAAATGATTGATGGGTGAACAATAGATGCTGCTTTTTTAAAAAAATCCTTTTTTTGGTATTCATTACAGAGAATATGTCATTTAAATCAATACTGATATATCAACATATATGACCAAAGGATATACAGTACCTTATTTTTTCTCCTTATAATTGCATAGTGTTGCTGTTATTATGGTCTATCAGTGCACAACAGTGTTGGTGTTGTTTGTGGCTAAATGTAAAGATCAGGAGGTAATATTTAACATAATGTATGATTTCTTTCTCAGAACTGTATATAAATATATTTTATTCCATTTCTATTTCTTCAAGCATATGTCAGGTTTTTTTTAACCATCTATGCTGCCTTTCATTCTAAAGCATCACTGCTGTTTGCAACTTTCAACTCTGTAATCCTCTGTCAAATAGCTCAGTAATCCTAGCTGCCTCTTACATGGCATAATGCATGATCTTTTGGGCTGCTCCTCATATTCGTCTCATTTTACTCCAGCGCATTAACAACCAGCAACATTGAAAAAAAAAGAATGACCTACATTATTTCCTCAATATTTTTTGTAGATTTGAAACTATACTACCTTATAAAACATGAAATGACACAATTTTCAAATAAAGTATATATGGTTTAACATATTATTACATTTTCTACGCTGTAAAAAAACACACTCAGCCTTATATTTTAAAGCTACGAGAAAACCATTCGTATCTTTGCACGTCTTATGAACCCAACTCATTCAGGGCAGCTGGAACTTTGGTTTTTAGCCAAGATTCAATATTGCATAGAGATGAACAAGTTGGACATTGGATTAGATGGGGTAATCTGTAAATTGCATGTTTTATGTAACTTTTAAATGTTTGGCTGATGTCTACAGGAATACTCACTGTGTCGTTTGATATCACGTATTACGTAGTTGTGCTAAAATCTTGTATATAAATTACAACAACAAACGGGGGTTGTATTATAATAACAGAGAAATTTATTTATAAATTGGTGGTACTTCAATAAAAAACAGTAGCATACTTTTGCTACTCCCTATCTTTAGCACACAGATAAACTTAGATTTTAAAGCTGCTGAATTATTACAAAATTTAAACAACAGTTATTATTTATGTATGTTGAATCTGGGATCTCAAGTCTTTTTAAAGCCTTGTTGGTGTTTAACCTAAGGGTGAACTCCAGGATTCCAGGGTGGGCTGGTGGGCCACATTTGCTCCATAAGACCTTTATTATTTTAAGCTGATGACAATACAGCAGTCACTGTCACGCTCTCATTCTCTCTCTCTCTCTCTCTCTGCATGTGTCTGCATGTTTGTGTTTTAGTGTCTTTAGTTTGAATGATTTGGTCCAGGTATGCTTAAGCCCTTGACAGTCATTACTTAATGTGACAATCAATGTGCCATGTTCCCGAGAAAGTTAAAATTAAAAATTAGTTTCATGCTGTAGGTGGGCCTGCAATAGACCGACAACCTTTTCAGGGGGTACCCTGTTAACTGTTAACTGCTGGGATAGGCTACAGCTTCCCTGCAACCCTAAATTTAAATATGTGTCATAAAAAACTAATGAATGACTTAATAAACAAGCTTCAAGGGTTAAAAATGAAATAATTTGATCATTTAGACATTATCACTCAAAATTTAAACAAATTTGAGCTTCAACACTGAATATTTAACATTGGAACATGAAAATAAAGACATTATTCCTTGACATTCCTTTCAAGTAATAGAGCTGTGTTAAAGATATACTGAAAAATGTAATGACATTACATAGATGTTAGGAACAGTGGACTTTTATTTAACTTTGTTCTGCCTCACCTTTGCTCCTGTCTTCCATGCATGTGAGTCCTTCTCATTAGCCTGGGCCAGTTCTTGATTAGTTGGTGTCTTATTTGCGGAATTTGTATCAATTTGTGCTCCTTCAGTTCAGGATCTAACTACATGGACCATCAGCACTTTATAGAGAATGACACCTATTTTCAGCCACTCTGCACTGCCACTTCCACATGGAGACACTACTCCAAACTAAGCTGGAAAACTCACCTTGGTCAGCAGCATAAATCATGTCTGTATTTAACTTTTTTTGTACATATCAACATGAAACTGCATAAAATTGTATGATTTTTAGACCCAGAAAGCTCTACTGTGGTCATTCAGTTCACACGAGGAAAGCTATGAATGAAAAGATATTGGGCTATTAAGGAAAACAAGTTTCCCCTGGTTGTGTGGGCAGTAAACTAAAAATAAAACATCATTGCTGCTTGTAGGGAACAATTAACAGGTCTTGTTTCATTGGGAGAAAAGACAGGGGTTCCTAAACCTTCCAAGTGCATTTCTACACTATCCCGTCAATAAGAAACATCCTCTATACAGAGGGACTATGTCAGAGCTTTCAGTGGAATAAAATGTAGAAAAAAAATGTAATTTTTCATTTTTTAAATTAACTTTTCTCTGTCCTGTTGGGACCTGTCACTGTCAGCCTTATTTTCTCATTTAAAACATTTGTTAAAAAAGTTAACAAAACAGAACAAACTACACTGAATAATCAATCGAAACGATTCTGTAATATGTAAAGGGGGAAATATAACCAGTGAGAAAACAGCTTTTTACTTTTTACACACTGACTCAGCTTCTGCTCCACCCCCAGAAAGGGGCAGTAGAGTAAATGTCTGCATAAGGAAATCATCACCATATCTCTGTGTATTTCACTTTCTTTTTAAGCAACTTGTCTAATGTGTCCTGAACAGTCAGCATCTTCATAAACTGACACAGAGATGCTTGTTGTGAATTTCTTTTTTTTTTATCCACATAAGCTTTGGAATTAGGACTATATGATACTTTTTGCTTTAAAAAAACGTGTAATATATTGTTCAACACTTGTGAAATGAAATTTTATTCGTAGTAAATCTCATAGATGTTCTGACAGCAAATGTATTTAGACAATAACACATACACATAAATAGATTATCTGTTTTAAAGTATTTACATCACATTTAGGTTTTCACATTGAAATAAAGAACCTGTCGTGTTTCAAAATGTGCTTATACCTGCATAATGTGTTGAAAAGGTTTTTTATGCAATCATTTTGTTGAATTTTTTTTGTTGTCTTAAGGTGCCATAAAACTTGCTCTGCACAACAAACAACGGATGGGAATTTAAAATATGATTTGAATGTTTTACATTACGGGAAATATGTAATTTAAAAATGACATTGATTAAAAAAAGACTTAAGCTGTTTGCTGTTTCAGTATTTTGACCTTTCAAACTTACATACACATACTGTACGTGCACACACACACTCACACACACAGTAATACTCATGCACACACAAAGCACTGTTTATAATTGAGTTCATTTTTGACCTTTTGAAATGAGTTCACACAACAATCTCACCACAAGATGCAGTTAGTGGCTGCTCTGCAAATGTCTATTTAAAGACGTCCAATTCATATTTTTAAGTGACTGAGCAGAAAGAAAATTAACAACCAACTCCCTGTAATTTGAGCCGAGCCACTAAAAGGACCTTGCGGTAAGACTGTACTGTCAACTATGAAGGAAAATCAAGATGTTGCCTTCCGCTTCTGCGCTAGTCTTATCTTAAGCTCTGAAACTAGCGCTTTGTTCACAGCATCCTGTCTGTCTGTGAATGGCTTCTTTCTAGGTCTTGGTGCCACGGTTGCAGATACTGTTGGTACAGTCCACTGCCGATCCCCCGACGTGTAGAGAGGTGGTGGTGGGGGCAGAGAAGGTGGAGGTGGGGGCCAGTGCCTTACAACATTGGTGACATTGTTGTTACTGTTGACATTTTCCACTATTACCTCAGGCTCTGGCTCTTCCTCTTCAATTCTGAATGTATCTCTGGTGGGCTCGGAAGTCTTGAAAAGGCTCTTGAAGTTCCACATGGGCTGTCTCTGGGGCCTCTTTCGTATGCGGCGGGTTGGCAGGATCCGGTTGGCTTTTTTGTTGCGCATAAATGTTACAGTAGAGATGATGACTGTGACTATAACCATGAGGATAATGATACCAGCAAGCATGCCTATGATTTGCATTGAGTTGTTTCTATTCTGCATTATAAATGATCCCAAAGGCCCCCCTTTGAGTTGAGTCTGTAAAAGAGCACAAGGAGAATACACATCCATGGGACTGAAGTCACATAAATATTAACTTTGAACGAATTATCATTGTGTGTATGTTCTGTAGTACTGGGGGGTTTAAATAGAGAATATACATATTTTGAACTGCCATATTTTGTTAGTTGTTATAGACTCTTTTTAGTATTCTGTCAAGACAAGATCAGAGAGGTTTATGGAGAAACCCACAGCTGAGACCATTCAGAGATTTAAAATATAAATATTTAAGTAAAAGAAAATTAAATCCAAATAATAAATACTTAATCAGTTTGATTGTGGCTTGATATTGCCAGCAATAAATCCAAACATGGAGAAAAAAAGCTGAGTTTGAGAGGATATTATCCTCCTGTACTCTTTTACAGACACAGACTTGCTCCACTACAAAAATCCTCAGAAAATGAAAAGATTTAAATTCTTGTAACCACAGAGTACAAACAGCAACACTGCTTTGCTGATGATCTCAAGGCGAGCTTCCTTTATGGCACAGGTCTCCTTATAATCTTTCTGATCTTGCCCTGAGGTTGGACACGTGTCTTTTTCACAGATTTCCAGTACATGGTGGTTGAAATGAAGATTGTCAGTGAAATGGTGAAGATGACAAGGGTCAAACAAATCCAAAACACTGCCCCTGGACGTTTCCTTAGGCCCAAGAAGTATGAGAAAAATCTGGATTTGATCTGAAAACATGAAAGTAGCATTTGTGAGACTTTTGTAACTATGAAAAATGTAAATATTATTTAATAAGAAGTGATGATGCCGTAATGCTGTACAAACAGATTACGTATAAAAACTTGTGATCATACTACATCACATAAAGGTTATAGCGTAAAATGAGTGTTTTGGGTTTGAAAAATAATTAAAAATGTCTAAATATGTAATCTTAAACTTGCCCAAATCCATCCATCTACTCATTTTCTGCTGCTCAGGGGTTGGGTTGTGGGGTAGCAGGCTGAACAGAAAAGCTCAGACTTCCTTCTTCCCAACCCCATTTCAGACCCCCAGGGTCCTCGCCTTCAGCTGTCACCACACTCACATTGCATCTGACCCTCCCATGCGGGTGGCGATCCCACAGGAGGGTTTTAAAATTAAAATGATTTTTTAAATTAAATTAAATTGTTTTTTATTGACTTTTCTTACCAGTTTTTTTCTTTGGATCAGATGTCCTTTGACATAGCAGAAGAGATGCCAGCAGGATAACTAATAATGTAAATTTCATTAACAGATCTGCACATTTGTACATACCTACATGGACAGCTATAACAACTGTAAAGCATTTTGTAAGTGTTGCAGATGCAATTTAAATATTACCAAAAAAGATTGTAACTCAACTATAGGTTGAAAATATCCCAGATCTTTGCCTTATCGGTGCTGTATGGATGCAAATTCCACCAATTTAATTTACCGGTACGGAAGCCCTATTGTATGCAAACGTCACCCCAATAAATATCCAGCTTTAGATTAAACCAGTTGTTTTCACGCAGTATAAATATACAATTTAGCGGACAAAGATAAGAGTATATTGTGTTTCAAAAACTCTTTTCCCTTCTGCCATTGCTGCTATAAAGTTCCTAATATTTAGGTATTAGACCTAAATTACAGTTTCTATGGTCAGTGCTACATAATCCAACAGATTCTGCTGCCAACACTGCTGGCTCTGTACCAGCAACACTGGCAACTACATCTGAACATACTGCAGAATAGAGAAAGAGCTTCTGCACATCCTTTTTTAGTGAGCTTATTTACCTGTACATTTAGGTGAAGACAACTATAATGAGGCTAAAAGTGCTGTCAGAAAAGTTGGGAGAGGACTGAACTATATAAAAGCTGAGGGGAATTTGTGCACAATAATGTATAATGTATGGCTTTGGATCATTAAAACAAATGGTCTAGAAGATGCATAAGATATTAAGTTAGGTATTACAACTTGTAGCTTAAGTGGTGTTACCTGTCACCGTGATTACATGCATATTCAGGTTGAGCTAGCTACGACATAGCTATTTAATTACATCAGTATTGGTTCCAATTTAAATGTCCATCCATCCATCAACAGGCGAAAAGCATGGTACACTCTGGACAGGTCTCCAATTTAAATGTGTGCCATTGAAATCCAGTTATATGTCAAAGATTTTCAGAAATTGTAATGCTGTTGAGTGAGTAAAAAACATTCAAAATGTTCTTCCATTTCTATCTACTCTTTGGATGTATCTATGTCTAAATTCACTGCACAGATTTTGTCTTTCCTTTATATTAAACATTCTAATTTCACTGTTCTCATAAAATATATTCCACAATGTAACACTTTGGAGCTTTTCGATGCCCATTTTAAGGCTCTTTTAAAGGCCCATATAAATGTATAAAGCACATATAATTGACAATATATGGATTTTTTATGATTTTCAACCAATTAAGCTTGGGTATTTAAGCTTGGGTCTGAGATCTTGAAAAAATTTGGACCAGAAAGAATACATACATTTTAAGTCAAATTTTTATCATGTTTGACATGTTTATTCTTTATTTTCAAATAACCTTTGATTTAGAAGTTTTGATTGTTTTTATCTTTATCCATGGATATTTATTGTCTAATCAGGGCTGCATTGCTTTCTTTTTCATGAACATTTCAAAACTTATTTTCTATAAAAAAAACTCCACTTTATGGAGATAAGATGTGATCAAGACCTTATTTATGGAAAAAAAAGAAAGAAAAAAAGCAGTTTATGGTCAAAGTTACTAAATATACACAATTCAAGATGAAAGTGTGTTCAGTCACTTTTACAAATCCACTTTAAAAAATGTAAAATGAGACATTTACTCATGTAGATTTTACTTACAGCTTCTGTGATATCAATCTTGACAACTGCAGTGGTGCTGAATGAAGGCTGGCCTCGGTCCCGGGCCTGGACCACTAGGGACCAGGTACAATCTCTTTTCTTGGTGATATTCTGAATGATGGCCATTGACTTGATGTATGACTTGAGCTGGATTTCTCCAGTGTCAGAGTTAATGTCAAAGATGTTATTGTCTGGTTCGGCTTTCATGATAGCATACTCGATGACATTATTGGGTATTTCTGCATCATCATCTACAGCCTGTAAAAAGACATCATATTAGACAACGAATGGTCATGATAAAATAGTTTTATTAAGTTTTCTCTGTTTTCTTGTAAAACAACGAGCATGTAAACCTCTATTTTCACTGGTGCTCCAATAACCATGGTCTTCTCAAGGAAGTTATCATTGAAAGCTGGTGGATGGTCATTTAAATCCAACACAGTCACAAAGACCTCAGCCAAACTGTACTTTCCCTCTGTGTCTTCTGCCTTCACATAGAAGTTATACTTTGACCTTTTCTCTGCATCGAGGCTTGCCCAAGGTTGGGTGTAGATGATCCCAGTTGTGGGCTGGATCAGAAACCTGCAAATAATGTCACATCTTTGTAAAACGTATTGCATATTTACTTACTTTGTACAAAGCAATTGTAAAAATGACAGACATCTTGTCTCAGAGTGATGCAGAAAAGATAGTCCATGCCTTTGTTACTTCAAGACTGGATTACTGCAATTCCTTATTTATGGACTGTCCCATATATACCCTAAAAAGTCTCCACCTTATCTAAAATGCTGCAAAGAGGGCACTGATGAGAACTAATGGGAGAGATCACATTTATTTACTTTCAGTATCTCTTCAATGGCATTGGCTCTTACACCATTGGTGTAAACATTGACATGCATGGTAGTTTTTTTTGTCTGTATGCTACCCCTGTGATATGGTTGCATATCCAGGAAGTGCTTTATGTTTCTTTCCAAAGCCAACTAAATTATCTTCTGTACTCTACAGTGTACTCAAACAGGTTGAAGTGAAAATGAAATTATGGTTTCAATATTCTTTGTTCAAAAGAGGAAAGGGAAAAATTCAGCTCCCATTTAGAGAAGACATTATTTCAATACAAAGAAAACTGGTTTCCCATTTTCATTAAGCATATTAGTTAACAAGACTGCTGGGCATTTTTAGACTTGATGACACTGGGTTGTAATTTTACTTTCTACCTTAGTACTACTTCCAGGTAAACATTTCTTTAAATTAGAAGCAAATCATGTGATTTTTAAAATGTATTTATTTACCCAATTTTACAAGTTGATCTTGCTTACGTCTATAAATGTGCTACTTTCACCCTATCAGTGGGTGGGTTTTAGCTTAAAATAACCAGATTGCCTATTTCGCAGATTACTTGCCAAGCTATGCTTGGCTGTGGCTTAATACATTGACATAAAACCTCCAGTACTATCAGCCATCTTGAAGAAATACCAGTAAGTGGAAATATGTTTATCTGTTCCTTTCAAGTATTGCATCACATGCCATATGAAGTGTCTCTAAAAAAACAGTGAACAGTTTCTTCTCATTGACATGTTTGTTTATACTACGGTCATTTTTCCAGTCCAAGGTACCCAGAGGCAAAGAGCAGTCTATTTTCTCCTCCAATCCCATTAGGGGATTAAAACGGGTAGCGGCCGAGCTGGCAAAGATCAAAACTGAGTGTTGTGTGCATTCAGATATGCCAAAACCTTCTGTGAAACGTAATGAAATATAAAAATGCCACGTTGCACTATATTGTTTTAATTCCAAAGCATTTTTGAAGAATAATGTGAGGAGATTCAAAGCTTCAAAATGGTTTTGATTAAACAAGTATGCACTAAGCTTAAGCGTTCCCAATCTCTCGTCACTGCTTATTTTGGAAATCCTTCTAACACATGCCATTTGACATCACATATCTGCTTAAACTCATTACTGCTGAGCTCAAAATCTCCACCAAATATCCCAAAAATATTTTCCACCTACTTTTGATAAAATAAAGACCAACTTTTGCAGATGAAGCAGATGAGTGCTAGAATACCCCCCCACCCCCCGTTTGCAGTGTTACTGAACATACAAATTTAACATTTTCAGCTTTTCATAAACATTTCTGCCAAGATGTTTTATGCATTTGATCTGCGAAACAAAAAATGTAATGGCTTTAAAAGAAATACAAGCTGTAAGTGTACTAGACAGAACACAGGCCCTCAGCTCTTTACCTAGAGGAATGATTTCTATTGGAAAACTAATAAAAATTGAAATAATAATAATAATAAAAAAATCCCTGCAAATCCTCATAGCCCCAGTTCCTATGAGGCAATGAAGACAGCTAAGTTTTGATATGAAAATAACAAGTAAGTTGTGATATGTTTGTACAGCTCTAAGGCAGATGTTTGTTTCCTTTGGGTAGTCTTTAAGTAGTAAAGGCATTGGGGACGAACTTTTCATCTAGCTTCTTTTTAAAAAAAAAACAATTATCATCCATTTAAATGCCACAAACTTCTTTTTTTTTTTTTTTACAAGTTTTTAAATGCTATAATTTATATACAATACCAATGCTTTAACACACCACAAACAACAAAAAGCAATTAGATTACTTGCAGTTTGCAAAATTGCAATTATTTATTTGTTCAATGTTAACTGTGTTCTTTTTTTAGGTTATAAAGTCTTTTAGTTAGAAAGTAAAATAATGAACTATTCAGTAACAATAAGTGACTGTTTGTAAGTAAATTAGATTTGTGGGTGGTTTGTTGAAGATTTTGTCATGCATTGCAACCAGAAGTAACTTCTGTGTCCTGCTGATGAAGCTTAGTTGAACACTCATACTCACATTTCAGCCCCTGATCCATAGATAGAGTATTTCACTTCACCCCAGGGTCCCGAGTCTGGATCTACTGCCTGTGGGTACATTAATGAAATTAAATAAAATGAAAAATGTTTAGTGTTGTATTGTTTAAACAAGGTCAGTTTAACATTTTGCAGCAATTATTGTTTAAATCTATTTTAGTTATAAATGAACTAGGCAGGAAAGTGAAAGGTCAGATCTTAGTTAACTGAATGAACCTGCAGGGAAACTTGATGTTGCAAGAGTCAGTTCTTAAGAGTATGTTATGATGGGGAAATATTGTACCAGGCTAATCTGTCTTTCCACAACAGCTGGAATGTCTTTTCACTGTCCATATGTGTCCAAGGTCACTAGTTGACTGTTCCTTTATCTGATTGAAATTGCCTGGGATCAAAGAAAAGTGCCAGTGGGGTGTTAGACAAGGACAGGACTTATTAATAGACTTCCCTGTCTCTGCCAATCTAATATGAGCTGACAAGGTCAAAAGAAAAGAGAGTGAATTGATCAATGCATTGTGTCCTTAAAAGTCTTCATTTTACCGGAGGAAATATTTTTGTGCTGTAGCTGCATGTGCTACTAAGCTTTAGAGGGGGAAAAGTCAGGGTATTTGCTGTTACACAACAAAATGAAAGTGATAGCCATCTGGCAGCTTACCTCGCCTAGCTTTTATCTACATGATTTCTCATATTATCCCAACCCCCACCTCACAACAAGTCTGCATTTAGGGAATTAATGGTCCTGTTGAGCATTTTGTTAAAATCAGCGTTCCTATTTAGCTCAGAATGACGTATGTCAGCAATGACGTGTATTTTTAGATTTGAAGAAGACTCACTCACTGTGACTGACACAACATTGGAGCCACCAGGTGAGTTTTCTGGAATTCTGGCAATGTAGTAATCCAAGGAAAATTTAGGAGCATTGTCATTGGTGTCCAGGAGATGAATGATAATGTCTGCAGTGGCACTGAATCTCTCTGGAGTATCAATCTCAACTGCAAGTAGCTGAAAAATAGAAATATTGCAGAAAAGGTCATATATAAAGATGCTGATTACATTGTCATTTATGCAGAAATGTATGCATCTGTGATTTTATTTCATCATATTTTAGTCTACTTTGGATGACCTTGTATGTTAGAAAATGGTTTTTCTCATAGTCCATTGCAGCAGAGTCCTCCACTAAGATTGTGACTTGAGCTTCATTGAGTACAGTCTGAGGGACGACTCGTAGCATTCTTCCTGGTCCAATCAGTCTCAGATTGAATTTAGCATTTGCACCCTGAAGGAACACATATGCACATTATAATGTTATTCAAAAGTCCAGACTTACTATATGTACAAATCGGTTTATAGCGATTTCCATTTGTAACAAAGCTATGTCCAAAGAGCAGACATTACTGCAGTAATCTGTGTAGCACTGAGTCTGTGCAGTCAGCATAAAAGCTTTGTGTCATTAATTGCTTTAGTGATGTAAGATCAGCCATTTGGGAATTTTTAAAGTAAAACATTCAAAGAGAAGCATAATGTTAGAGGACAGAATAAGTCTACCTGATGTTTTAACAGTATTATCACAATAAAATCTTTGGAGAGCATCATCCATTTGGATGCAGCTCACAGACAACAAGACACTTGCGTAAGCTGACAAATGGCGTGCCACACACTCTTTAGCTTGCATAGCCTTGCTTTCAAATTCATGCTATTTTAAAGGGATTGTCTGTATTAATGGTAGGGTTAGGGTCATTCTGCAGTCAGTGAGACAGACACTGTCCTGAACACAGTTTGGCCCTGAACACATTGTGGCTTTATGAATGTGGACTTAAATTTTTCTGATTACATAATAACAAATTATGGGAAAAAAGAGAAGTTATTACATCACAATGCCTCTCAGACAGATAGTCATACATTTTCAGCACTTAATGATGACACCTGATGCAGTACAACATCAGCACGTGAAATATTTTTAGATTAAACTGTAGATACTGTAGCAGTTCGCCACCTGGTCCGAGTCATTTACTGTGATTTTCAACCCCCGGAGGATCTCTCCCTCTGGTTGATGCTCGTAAATCGTCAACTCAAACACGTTCTGGGGGCCGTTCTCTCCGTAGAAAGTGGGAGGATTATTATTTAGGTCCACCACACGAATCACCACTGTGGTAACTCCGTAGTCCATAAGCTTGCCTTCAGGGCTTACTTCTGATGCCTGGAGAAAGGAGAACAATTGAGACCGCCTACTTTGAAATTTTCAATTAGCTTTATATTCTTTAAAACACAAATTAGGGAAAAGCAGCAAGAAACATTCTGACTTACCCTGACTTTAACATTGAATATTTCTCTCTTTAGATACATGGGAGCGGTCAGCAGAGTAATACAACCACTTGTTTTGTTAATGCCAAAAACACCATCATCTCCTAGAAAGATAAACAGCAATTACATGAACTCTTCCTATTTTATCAAAAACATTTGGCTTCCTTTGAGTGAAACATTTACCTTCATCAAATGAGTAGTGGATTGGATTTGGGTTCCCTACATCACCATCTTCTGCTTTGACAGTAAAAATTTTAGATCCCTGCAGTAAGAAAATTATTTTACTGTTATTGTCCAACAAAGAGTAAAAAAACAGGCTCATGATTAGTTCAAAATGAATAAAAATGATCTTTAGATGGATGGCATGACATTAGTAGTTCCTATGCAGTTCAGTACATAACTGATAAAGTTGCACATATTCATCAAATTCATACTTTAAATGCACTTTCTTTAAAAAGAAAGACTTGCACTTAATGAATGAACTTGGGGTGTCATCTGTAATTTAACAGATTTGAGTAAGTTACACATTTGAGAGACCAGTTTGTAGTTCAATGATAAATGTGTCAAAGCTATAGTGTGCAGAACTATTCAGGCTGAAGCAATAATCAGTAATAATCAGATTCATTTGATTGCATTTTATTTAATTATTATTATTATTAGTATTTTTTTATCATGTTTATATTAAGATCACGGACCTTAGGATCTTAAAGAGTTACACCATGGTTTTTACATTCTGGGTATAATTCTAGCACTTTATAGATATATATTTTATTCATCCCCAGATGGAATTCAAGTTTCCAGTACATCCAGTACAATATCCTGCAACTGGTCTTAAAAGTTAATCTAAAATAGACAGCAACCAATTGATCCCATTTATTTGAAAGTCAGACTGTGTCATTGCGCCATCATTTACTAATGTTACATTCTGAGATACTGATGAAGCTATACTGTACCAGTAGCTGAAATCACGAGATGTGAGATGATGGGTTTAAGATAGTAAAATAAATGTAGCATAACAAATGAAAACTGATGATGAGGGGATGTAATCCATAGTTATCATTGTATCGTTGTCACTTGGAGGTATTCGTGAACTCACCGGCATTGACACTTCATAAATGTAGCCAAAATAGGGCGTCCCAATGAAAGATGGTGGAGTGTCTTGTGAATCAATCACATTGATAGTCAAAGTAGCAGACGATGATAGAAACTGTTCCTTCCCTTGGAAATTGCCACCGCCATCCTGGAAGACATGCATTAAAAGTTTTAAAAGGAATTTAAAAATTTCAATTGTAGCTTTTTTTCTAATATAGTTCTCACTGAGCTTAATTTAATTATTATTTCATTGATTTAAGTTTTCGGTTATTGTTAAGGTGAAGACAAAATTTTTAGTTATAAATTTACTTTGCAAATATTGTAAGTATTTATTTTCCATTTTACAGTTATTGATCTTCTGCCTCTTTGTTATTTACTGGTATATCATATTTCTGTATTGCTTGACCAACCCCTGAAGCTAAAAATGTGTCATTATTCATATACTAATGGAAGAATTAGTCTTTTATACGCTAATTTATTTCATGTGTAAAACACACTGAGATTATTTTTTTTTTTGGGTACTGGTACTAAGTGAAATAATTATAAAGGTAATCAAAATTTACTTGAAGGATGTCTTTGTTGACATTTAAAGAACACAAATACAAGACAGAAACAATGAATGAGTTGGGATACATGAACTACCTTTGCAATGACAGTGACAAAATGGGTTTTTGTCTTCTCGTAATCCAACATTGCTCCAGATTTGATTCGAAGGACACCACTGTGCCTGTCAATGGCAAACAAGGTCGGCTGAAGTGTCTGTAACTGAGGAAAGAACAAAAAGCAAGGCTTTAAAAGCACATACAGAGACAAATATAGCCGCACGAGCCTGTACAGAACTGTAAATCTCATAAACCCCAAACACATATTCATGTGAGGTACGATTCAAAGTGCTCAGATGGCTGCAAAAAAACTAATAGCAGCTGTTTGAAACTGAGCCAGTTTTTCTACATGGCATGTCTTTTTGCCCATCTATATAACCCATATGGGCAAGCACAAAGTATGCAGGTGAACTCTGCTATCCATGTGTGAACTGCCCTATTTATCCAAATCTACCAAGTCCTGCCAGCTGTTCTATAGTTTTCATTTTGCAAACAGCTGACTAATATTCCCCACCACCCATTGCCAAAGCAGCTATTTAAGCTTCCAATGCCTGACGAAAATGTAATTGTGATTTAATTCCTGTCCTCATATCTAACACAACATATACAAGCAAATGAGCAGTTGCACATACATGCCACAAAATCCATATGATGCATCTATATTAAAACAGTCCTGGTTTTATTTTAAATAAACATTTTTGCTTTAAGCAGAAAACATACCTGCAGATGATAGGCGACTGAGCCTCCTGATCCTGTGTCTCTGTCTACTGCTTCAACTTTGTAGATACTACTTCCAGATTCAGTGGTCTAAAATGTGCAACCCAGGAGAGAAGGTATAGTTGTAGCAATCTCACATGCAGCGTGGAAAACATTTATTTTTAGTCAACTCTTAAGGTTAACAAAATGCACATAGTTTAGCTAAACTTACTTCCACTACGTCAATGATTGCTGGCATGTTTTGAAACTCAGGCTTCTCATCATTTGCATCCATCACAAATATTGTGACTCTTTCCACAACCTAAAAAAGGTTACAATAATGTAAAAAGTATGAAAACATATCCAAAACTAGCTATAAAACTGTAACTACATGTCCACCAACTGGCTACAACATCAACATTACAACTAGTTTTATTAAAAAAAGACTATCCTTTCACACTGCAATGATTTACTGGGAAAAAATATATATAGTGCTGGCATTCATACTAATTTAACCAATACCACCCAGTAATGGTGGTAATTACAGTCGATACATATTCTCACCATGGCAACCTCTCTCCTGTATGACAGCATATTATTCCAGCTAACTTATGAAACTTTTAAAGATCTTGAAATAAATTTTAACAAAAAAAAGTTGCCAAATTCCCAGATCCTAAAGATGCTGCAAAATACTAGATAAAGAAAACAACTGGATTAAAACAATTTGCTGCTCACAATCCTGATGAAAGGCAGAGGAAAACACTGAGTCAGTATAATGCAGTCCTACATATATAAGCCAGTTGGTACCAGATATCCCATGGGTGGGATGTGATATCTAAATATCGCACATGCATACCACATCATGCATCCAGTAGTGTATAACATAAGTTATACACTATGGCATGTGTTAACATAAGTTATACACTACTGGAAAATCAATATTCTTGTGATTTGAATAATATATGAGGCCACAATATAAACCATTAACAATGCAAGTTTCTTTGAAGCTATACATCAAACCGGTAGCAGATGATACTGCAATAAAAACAGTCAGCAAGAGTCCAGTAAAAGTAGTTCAGTAAAAAGGTTTGTGCACAACAAGTAAAAACTAATTTTGGGAAGAAATGTAGATTTTAAAGGGTCAGGCAAGTAGGGTTAATGTGATGACAAAGTTTTGTAATTAATTATAAATCACAGTACCTTGCTTCTTCCATCTGTAATGCTGATATTAACATCAATAGAGTCCTGTTTCTGGATAAAGATAAAAAAAAACACGTCAGTAAAACAGCTTTTTTTTTAAATGTGTTTTATGTCAATACATTGTTTACCTCTCTGTCCAGCTGTGCCACTAATGTGATATTTCCAGATTTCGGGTCTACCCTGAAGTACTCTTTTGATGCTTTATCAAAGGACAGACCGTATGTCACCTCCTGCCCTTCAGGATCTGTTCCATTGAGGCAATATATTTGTGTACCTAAAGAAAATAATCATAATGTCTGTAAAGTACATTGTCTCAGCTGTTGACTGGACTTTTGTGAGCACAAACCAAGCATTAAGGTACTGAGCAGCAACGAGTATGCTTAATGGTGAAAGGTACAGAATGACATCTGCACCATATTTACAGCCAGCAAACAGGCCCTCACATCAACAGGTGGCAACAGCAGATGAGTGGTGGTGTGAGTACATAAATTCCACACAAGATCTGCTCATCTATTAAATACTGTTTAACATTTTGAACTCTGAGATGCTGATAAAAAAAGATGATTGGTTCTTCCACAGGCCTATAATCAGTTCACTCTGAATTCCTGACGTCTCACCAACAAGGGTGTCCTCTGAGAGGCTGAACAGCGCCAAGTTTCCATTGTTGCTGTAGGGTCCATTGTCGTAGAAATAAGGGGCAAAGTCTGCTTGTGCTGAGAAAAGAAATAAACATTCACCAGCCAGCATGTGGTTGTAGACAGTTTTATGTCAAACATTAAAATTGTTATGTCACTTTTTCAATAAAATATCAAAATCAGACAAGTTGGATCATTTATATGTTTTAATCACACTAACTTTAGTTTGACCGAGTTTCCTGCTAACATCACATTTGTTTAACTTTGACCTGGAACTCTTTACAGGGTTCTGCATTGATTGTGTATGAACCTTTGCTCTCCTTGTCTCACTAGGATTACAAATAAGTTACGTCAACCTCCAAAGATAATCCCCCTAAACATAGACCTGAATGTCTCTTGTTTTTCTTTATAGTGTCACTGGCCTACAAATACAGTTTTAGCTCTACTGTTTGATGTATTTCTTAAAAAAAGGGGAAAAAACAACAACAACAAAACCCCCAACCAACCAAACAGAAAAGGTAACCTAAAATAATTCAAAGTTGTGATGCACATAATACTATGAATCACATCATAAATAAAGTGAAAACATGATAACATCTAATGACGATCGACACAAATTTTAAGTAATTCAACCAGACGGTTAAATGTGTCTGAACAGTTTTCACAATCTAGTCAGAGTATCAACCAACATTGCGGTTATTATTACTAAAGGGAACTTACCAAAGCAGGAGTGTACGAACACAAAAACCAGATTCAAATGTAAAATCTTCACATTCTTCATTCTAAAGAAAGAAGCAATAAAACCGCACCATGAAGATGGCTCTGTTGAGAGTCCTGTACATGTGATTTAGCTCTCGGAGGTGTCTGTCAGAGGGCTAAAAGCAGATGCTCACAAGCTAATCCAATGACTCTTCTTAAGCGTTTCCCCGAGGCCCCCTCAGTCCAACCGGACTTCATCCACCAGCAATCCACAGATCTGTCGGCAAAAATGAACAGATGCCACAGCTTCTGTTTTAAAAACTCTGTCAAAATTGTTTTCAGTAATGAGATTGTTCTGCAGGCTGATGATGATCAATCTGAACACCTTACTCTGCTAAGTAGCTCATATAAACACAGAAGTTTTCTTCATTGTACAGAATAAATGTAATATTTACTTTGTCTGCTGTGTTAAAATATTTTGGTTATTGGTTTAATTACCTCATTTTACTGAGCTTTAATAACCAGAAAGTGTGTAATTCTTTCTCTGTAAAATGTAATTTTAATATGTATAAGTTTAATCAAACCTGATATCACCTCTGCTGCTGATAATGTAAAGGAATGAGACCACATGATTTAAAAAAATACAATGTTTTGCTGGTCAGTGTATCACCTGTTTTGTGAAGCACCACCTGTTAACCAGTCAGGGAGCCATACTGGTAAAAGACCTGATGAGATCATGTTCTTGCTGTGAAAGTTATTGTAGATGTCATAATATGAATTTCTGACCTGGACATGTGATATAATGTCATATAATTAACTTATCTAATTTTGATTTATTGACATATGATGAAATAAATAATAATTGATACATGTTTTTTAATATACATATTATAAGTCATTGCTTATGTCGTGTTGCAGCTTTTTTTAATTTGTTGCTTTTACAGTTGGGTGTCTTTAATTAAAAGCAAAGATTATTTTAAAATCTTTCTGAGTCTTTAGTTGTAATTTAGGCACTCAATCTTCTTGCTTCTTGTCTCACTGGTTTCCATTTTGTCAACAATCATATTTCTACAAACTATCATACTGACAAATGTAGTTACTATTTAACAACCTTTTATGCTAAAAATCTGACAACTCTGTTTTCTTGTCTAATTTATCAAAGTTAATAAATGATTACACTTATTAGTGTTTTAGTGTCACAAACACACTTTGTATATTTGGAGCCATTGTATTAAAAATGTGTATGTGTTCTAGCTTTGAAAGTAATTTTTTAATTAAAAAGTCATCTCTGATCACGGGTTCGAGTTCAGTGTCTGTACATACATGCCTCATAGAAAGTGAAAATACAATATGGTGTCTCCAAAACAAAAGGCATCAATGATTCTGTGTTGTACTTGTGTATGCATGTAACTGACACTAAAACAATGTAGACGACATGAGGTAATGTGACACAACATACATTTTTTGTGATGAAAAGAAGTGAAGCTTCTATTGTGTGTGTGTGTGCATGTTAAATGTAGTTTTGATAAACAAAAAAAAACATACAGGGATTATACTTTTTTTCATCTCTGTCTCACATATGATTTGTCAGTACAATGAAGATGCTGTCAGAATTGTTCCTGACCCTGCAACTGGCATCAAAGCAAAGCTTAATTCTGAGAATTTGTGAATCAGGATCAAGCTGTTTCACACAGGGTTCTCCTCCTAGAGACCACATTAAAGGAATTTTATTAAGTAAAGTAAGGGTTCATGTGGTCCAAAAGCACCTATTGAATAAATGGTTCTGGAAAGCCTCTCTTTAAAATCCTGGATAGGTCATTCAGAGCGGCCGCAGACAAATGGAACAACTATGCATGGAAACCCTCAAAGTTTTACCAGACTTGCATATTTGTTTGATTAAGCCAGAGTGCCCTAAAAATACCTCAAACTTGCAGAATGATTATAGAAACGTGCACAGAACAGCCCAGACCAAGATTTGAACCATGAACTTTCTGCTGTGAAACTACTAATCACCACACACAACATAATACTAAAAAATTATTTTATTTTGAATTTTTTATACAATAATTATGACAGTCAGAATAAACCTTTGTGACCACAAAAAATTCACTTTAAATTTGGCTCATGTGACTTTCCTTTCTTAAACGTGTATTAAACACAGAAAACACACAAGTCACACACAAACACACAAAAACACCACAATGGCCACTATTAAAATATCTACAAGAGTATTTCAGTATACATTTATTGTCACCCTGCACCGGCTCTCGACTAAGACAGACGCTTACCCCCCTGCTCCCTACCTCTCTGCTTTCCCTGCATTCTTGTCTCGTCTTG
>JBAMHV010000017.1:14201601-14227188 GCA_037177535.1 Pseudomugil gertrudae
CCAAACTCACCGCACGCACCACCACCATCAAACTCCCAGCATGCAATGAGAAAGAAAGAAAGAAAGAAAGAAAGAAAAACAACCTTGTATTTGAGCTATTTTGGTACCTTAAACTGCTGAGTCTGATGATCAAACTGTTACTGAGAAGCACAGACAACAGACAAAGTAACATTGTTTGATAATAATAGAAATTTGACTGTTTTTTTTTAAAGATATCTACAAGATCCAGACAATAGTCATGCAAAAACACATGCTGCATTTTTTTAATATTTGTTGAATAGTTAGTTTTTTGAGTAATGTGAAACAAGTCATAAAATCTAATAAAGACTAACGTAATGATAGGCTGACAAAAAATATGGTGCTTGTCTGACAACAAGCATCATTCCCATAGATAGATAGATAGGTTGCTAATCTGAGAAGGCGCATTACAAGGCTGTATTTAAGCCTTTGTACAGGTTTTTGGATGACATTCAGTAGAACAATGCCAAAGCACATTACACATTTGTTAAATTAGGCTACACTAGCATGGTTCTGCAGTAAAAAAAAAAAAGCTCAAGTAAACACATGACTTGCAGAAAGCATTTGGCTTAAATATTACGTAAATGTGTTGAAGGAAATTCTATCAAGTCAGCATGACAAACCATTTTGTTTTGAAAACAACAGCAATTAGTCTCATCAGTTACCAAACTTTTACACAGATGCCTACTTCTAAACAGAGAAGTGGTGTTATTTAAATAAAACTCTGTACATATGTTTGCCTGACCAGTAAACAGTGATAATACTTTTAAATGGGAAAATTTATATTAGAAAAGAACCAAGATAAACACTCTTCATTCATAAGATACATTTATATGTTCATTTTGTTGTTGTTATTGCTTTTTTCAGAAATACACTTCCTAAATTCACAAGTCAAGCTAAATATATAAAGATAAGTGCCGACAAATAGTTTCTCTTCATTTTAGCTCAGAAAGTCAGAACAAGGCTCTAGTGCACCATCGCTGGGGCTGCTAGGTCACGTGACCGTGCCAGCACAGGATGTCCCATGAAGGGGGAGCACTGTTTTCTCAGTAGCCTTGTCGTTTGTTGTTAAACAACACGTGTGAGAGAAGTTGATGGAGAAAGTGTTAAAGCCTCCTCATCTTCATCAACATTAATCTTCTGGCTCTGTTTCTGTCTTTTGAGCTCGCTTAAAAATCTTTATCAACGAGACAAATGAATGTCAAGGTAACTTTGTTTTGTTTTAGTTTTCTTTTTGTTTTGTGAAAAGCTCTACTATTTTTGAACAACCAGAATATCTTTGCTCGGTCTCGCTGTGTCGCCGCTGCACCTCCTCTGCGCCTCCGCGCCGCATCCGGCAGAGGAGAGGAGTCCGCGTCTGAGGATACAATGAGTCTGTGTGTCCATGCCCGACACAATGTCTCGAGATGCTACGAGAAGGAGATATTTCACCAGGGATCGTGGATGTTCTGCTGCACCGAGAAAACAACTGAAGGTGTGTACCACCTGAACATTCTCATGAGCATACTTTGGTGTTGTTCTTTGTGGAAACGACTCGAATCTCAGAAACACAACATGCAGAGCTACCGGCGCACGTACAGCTCGTTGATACAACCAAGCGCGTAAAACGATGTAAACGTCGGATGATTGAAGAGTGTGTCAGAATTTCCAATCTGTCAAAGCTCTCGTGTGATATTTCTCCTATGTGTCTCTTTATATGATGAAAGTATGATGATAATCGTGGAAATATGGGACTGGATACCGTGTGTTCTCATATCATCATTTTTTATAACAGATGTGTTTCCTCCAAATAACGTTTTCACGTGTAAATTTCAATCTATGAAAATACACCAGCTTTCATTTCTACTCTAAGTTATTGATAAAATCCCTAACTAACCATAAGTCTACATTTACTCTGGGTTAGATGGTGAAAATCATACTGAATTGAGTGCCCCCTCCCCCCAGATGACTGCTTTTAAATGGAAACCACACACACTCAGAGGAGCCAGTGGCAGTGGTAAATAGTATGACATCAACTAATCAACAGATTTTTTTTTTATTATAATAGTTGTTGATATTTTCCAATAACATCTAATTGTTTTCAACCCCAGAGGAAGGGCAAGACTTACAGCTTCATGAGGTGCTGCTTCACTGCTTTGAAGGCAGCCATTAATGTAATTTGTAGTGAGATGATAAACAGACTGATGTGTGTTTCTGCTTGAGAAGATAGTCCGATTTGCCAAACGCTCCACTAGCTCTTGAATATGCAGAAGCGCTCAGCTTAAGCACTTCTGCCTGACAGTTTGTCGCCTGTGGCATATTAAGCTCAGATAATTAGGAGATATTTACTCAAGGAGCACACAGTTCTCAAATACGTGAAAATGGTATCTTCTTTATTAATGATATTCCTTACATTGCTGTGAGTCGTTTTGGCAGAGCTGAATAAGATGTATGTACAATTCTTTTTTCCATTTATTTCTTCTGTTTTCATACTTTTAAAAAACACCATATTGGATAGTTAGTTAAGCACTTTGTTGAATTAAATGGGTTTAAATTGTACATGTTTTAAAACATGTTTAAAGATTTCCTGTAAATTGTTTTACAATAACTTAATATTCAGTTCTCCTAATTTCTAACTTCAGATTGGCTAAAGAAGTTATGATTCTCATAGCGTGTACAACAGAAAATGATGCAAGATTGGATTGGGCACTATTCAGATCTTACTTGTCTGGTCATGCCTATAAATAACATGTCCTTTCTTGACACTTCCCAAAAATTGTGTACTCATCTGATAACATGATAGCAATATTTAGCGTATATAGTTATTTGGAAGTAGAAGTTACTATAAAGAGTTGGGAATGTTGAAATCATATAGCTCTGTGCTCCTGACTCACAGAAAACAGAGGGTCTTTCAATTTCTCCCCCACATGGTCCTTCTTTTACTTACATAATTTTCTCATATAAACATTCACCTATCCTTAAAAGCAATAGTGTTTCTTATTCTTGTCTCTTTGAGCTACTAGGCCTGTATTTAACTGTATAAAAGAAAGTATTTTTCTTTTTGCAGAATGAAGCCTTAGCCTCTGCGTGACAAGCTATGACAAACACAGACTAGACTGTAGACCTCCAGTTACAACGCCAGCACTCAAGAATGAAGGCCAAATATGCAGTCATCTTCATCTGTATTGTGGCCTTGGTCATCATTGAAAAAGAAAGCAACATTCTTTCAAGGTAATTAAACTGTCTCTGACTTCAAAAAGAAGTATAATAACTTAATTCAGTTGTTCTTTCTGATTTACAAATTGCTACATGTGTTGCTGATCTGTTCTCATTTAGCAATATTTTACACAAGGCCTCTGCCATGTCTAAGATATTAGGGAGGCTGGATGTGGCAATATTATTAGCTGGGAGTAAATGTATCACAAGACGTTCCTAAGTATTCGGGTTTGAAGATTGTAAAGAAGATGGCTCAATCCTAAATCCTCCCACCAGCTTTAACACCTGACCCTACTGCTTTATTCTGCCTTTTGGCAAGTTCACTAGGCTACGTGAAGATTGTATTTTGGTGTCAATCTGGCATCCAACATGGTTTTAGTATTCATCTTTCCGGTCATCTGACAAAGAGTTTACATAATGTTTATTATCACAATAATAAAAGAGCCGATGCCTAAATTAAAATCTCAGGGAAAAAAATTGTACTCACTATTTCTGTTTGTTATCAAGAAACAACTTACTTTAATGGTGCCGTTACTCTGCTGTGCTGGAGAACACAAACCACATACCAGCATACCAGTCTAGCAAGGTCTACAAACTGCTGAATATTATTTAACCCTTTCTGTTGTGACGCCTGAATATGTATTGTATCAAACTTAGTAAAGTTAAGCATCAGAGAAGCTAAAAAAAACAGTACAGATTATTTTATTAGCAAAAAATGTGATGTTTATGGATATAAAAACTATATCAAGCTGTTTCCTGGACTTAAAGTAACTATTATATACTGTATCACTACCTGTTGAAAAGACTGACAGTGCATTCTTATCTTGGTAGAAAATGTACTCTGTTTAAGAACTACCTCCAGTATTTTACTGAGATACACATTTTAACCCAGTCAACAAACATAGGAACTGCTAATATGTGTAATCCCAGCATCACCTTGCCTCTGAAGTTCTGTTATTTTTCAGTTATTTAGTGACACTTTGAGAAATGTGCAAGAGTTTAAGTGTCATAACACAACATAATCTGTACACCATCTTTATAGTATTAAGAGAGAAATAAGAGTTTCACAGAAGACTTTCAAAAAGCCAACAGTGTTCAAAGCAAAACAAAACTTTCATTAAACTCTCAAACACAAAAGTCAGCTGAATTATACAACCAGTACCTCACCAACTGCTAAATTTTTGTTTGTGTGCCAGTTTGTTAGGCTTCGGCTTGTGCACATAACAGTTTCATGTGATGTAAATCTGGCACATCAAAAATGGTGAGATTATACCTATTCATGATTTCCAGAGACTAAAATGGGGACTGAGTTGCACATTAATGACCTCAGACACAAACTCTTAACTCTTGTAGGTGTGCATTATTATTTGCATGGAGAATAGAAATGACCGGTAAATGTTTCTTCTCAAAAGCTACTACTAAAAGGAGAAGATAGATTTCAGCATGCCACTGCTGTTGTAGTTTTTCTAACAATTGTCTATTTTATATATTGTATATTTTTAAAAATTGTACATTTTTATTATGTTTTATGTTTTAAGATAGCTTTTATACTATAATGCTAGTTTTTTATCGTGGTATTTTGTAAATGCTCCTATTTTTTGGTTAGTTTTTCACTTTATTATTATACTTTGATTTTTAACTCCTGTTATATAACTCCTGCAGTCTTTAACTGTAACTTTAATATACAGAACTTTGTAGAAATACAATATGTAAAATTTAGAATATGAGCCACGTTTAGATGTTTTCTGCCTTATCTCTTAGTTCATGTGGAAGTTTCTTAATCAAGTCTTTGTGTCTCACCAGGGTCTCTGATAAACTGATACAGAGGCAGGCTTCACAGCAGACCCCACAGACTCCTCAAGATTATAGCAACACGACAGAAAGTGGCTCATTGAGGGTGCTGAAAGTGCTGCTCTCTAAATTGTCTGTCTCTGAAGGGAATTACTCAAGTTTCTCTTCAGAGCAAGAAGAGGAAGAATTGGATGATTTTGGCACCCACAGCTACAGTGGTGACCATAAGCACGTATTACTCATGGCGACCACACGGACTGGATCTTCATTTGTGGGGGAATTTTTCAACCAACATGGAGAGAGCATGTTTTATTTGTTTGAGCCATTGTGGCACGTAGAGCGCATGCTGGCCACGGAGTTAAATAATGGGACAGTGTTGGCGGGGATCTACCGAGATGTACTTAAGGCACTCCTCTTGTGTGATTTTTCACCTCTTGAGAAGTTAATCTCCCCCCCACCTCAGGATCATGTCACCCCTGATCTTTTCCGCCGAGAGTCTAGTTTATCACTCTGTGAAGAACCTGTCTGTACTCCTGTAATCAAAGACGTTTTTGAGAGGTACTCTTATCTTTTTGCTGCTTGATAAAACGTTCTGTGTTTTTTTAATCTGAAAAACTATATGTTAGTGCTGAACAGGAGAGCCTGCTAGTTCTGGTAGTGGTTTGCACAACTAATGGCTATCTTCTTTCACACTGTGATGAGAATCTAATCATGTGATTGGCAGATTAATTCGTATAAACAACAATTACTTGGTTTAAGGCTTAAATGATTGCTAGATCGCCAGTTCTCTCAATCCTTTTTGTCTAGATTGGTAAGAACTTTTCAGAAATAGCATGTGTGGTAAATAATGTTTGATAATTTACTCTGTAGGTGATCAATGAACGTTTTCAGGTATTTATGTCTTATCAAGTATGTTTACAATCCAGCTGCAAAATTTTGTGTTAATTAAAAGAATAAATAGTAAATTCACAATGAGGGACCGATGATGTCAATCCGTGATAACATCATTATTTAATATTTTCCTCATTAAAAAGATGTTGCTATCACTACAAAATTGTTCAGAGCCATACTACTCCTACTGATACTACTTATACAACTACCACTACTATTACTACAACTGCTACTACTTCTACTTATAGACTTAGACTTATATTTAACATTAATAATAATATAATAACAAAAACAATAGTAATACATTTTATTTGTAAGTGCCTTTCAATGTCATTGACTGATTAAAAATATGTCTATATGTTGATAGGATTAGGAAAGTTGAGGTTCTACAAGCATTTTCTCATTAAAATAATCATGTGGACCAAAATAGCAAATAATCGCTTGAAGTTTCAGGTAATAGGCCTCATTTAAAAAGAAATTTCAATTATATATTTTAGGATGTTTGACTGAACTGAAATCATTTATAGAAACTCTGGTAGCATACTTCATAACCATCTACTTATATCTACATTTTAATGAATTAATAACTTACTTTAAACCCTAGATACATATATGTATATATATATAGAAACATTATTAAAACTTTCTTATTACTTCATTTTGTCTAGGTATCACTGCAAGACTCGCCGCTGTGGGCCACTGAATTTGACCCTAGCATCTGAATCCTGCCTTTCCAAACAACACCACGCCATCAAGACTGTCCGTGTACGACAACTGGACACACTACAGCCTTTGGTAACAGACCCCCGCCTAGACATTAAAATTATACAACTGGTTAGGGATCCACGAGCCATCTTAGCTTCACGCATGGTTGCTTTCTCCTCAAAATATCAGACATGGAAGGCCTGGGCGCAGGATGGCCAGGTACCTGAAGATGATGAGGAAGTGAAGAGACTGAAAGGAAACTGTGATAACGTTAGGATGTCTGCAGAAGTGGGACTGAGTCAGCCTCGCTGGCTGAGGAGTCGCTATATGTTGGTGCGTTATGAGGATATTGCTCAATACCCTATGCAGAAGGCAGAGGAGATGTACAGGTTTACAGGAATACCATTTAGTTCCCAAGCAAGGGATTGGATCCTGAAGAACACTCAGACCACACAGGAAGCCAGTGGGATTTACTCCACCCAGAAGAATTCATCAGAACAGGCAGAGAAATGGAGATTTAGCATTCCCTTTACTCTTGCTCGAGTAGTGCAGAACGTGTGTGGACCCACCATGAAACTGTTTGGGTACAAATTTGTAAATGATGAGAAAACATTGATCAATAAATCAGTCAGTTTGCTTGAGCATAGGCAATTTCCATTTCATGAATAAAAATAAATAAATCTACTACACACTGTATGCAACAGATCACAGCAAGAAGCCATTACCGAATAAACCAAAACTAATAACCAAACGCGCCATAGAAGACACAAAATGTTCTGCTGGAAACAGTAACATTTGGGTCCTCCAGTAATATTCTCACTTACCAATGATGTGCCTTGTTTTAAGAACAAATATCATCCTCATAAAGACACATTTTTAAGCTGTATGTTGAGGAATTGGTTTAATTTAAAATTAAATAAGCTTTTGTATAAGCTTGACTGTTAGAGATTATTATGTAAGAGTTTGATACTAGTTAGTCAGGTTGGGGTTTTAAGGGATAAACTGCAATGTAAACCCAGTGTATGTGTAATGTTTGGTTTGTGAATTTGGATGTGTATAAGGGGCATTGCTGCTGTTTATAAGACAGACTACACAGCAGCTAAAATCTCATTAGTTTAGAACTGATATACTTTGATAGATAAACATGTCTCAGGTACAATGAATGTGGAATAGCATTTGTTTGTGTGTCTTTGGAATATCTTAACCAAATGCTATTTCAAGGCTTGTGATGCAATCCATGAGCTGTTTGAGTATGAGACAGATAAAGGCTTTTAAAGATAGGTATGTAATTATCATGATATCATGAAATGAGGAAATGCCATACATGAAATATGCCTTATCTCATCATTCCAGTATTGTTTTACCAAGCACCGTACCAGCAGGCTTAGTAGTAATGTACTGTGCAATGATTTCTTACCTCTAAGTAAATTGGTAGTTATTTAAAAATGCAGCTTTTTCTAATAATCTGCTACACTTGCTGCCAGATTGCTTACCTCAGAGTATATAGTTTGATGTAAGGTGAGTATATTTATGAAAACATGAAAAAAAAACTGTGCAGGGAGTTTATTTCTAAACAGTTACCAAGTGAAAGTGATAAAATCAACAGAAACATTAGAATGAAGAAATTCACATTTGCAAGGCTTAAGTTTTGTGCTTTGGTGTCAACTTCTCTATGGTATGTGTTTGGTGTACGTATGTATATGGCCTTTTAAGTGAAACCCAGGTGGTGTTGCATTGATGGTATATAAAGGTAACCACTGTGATACCGAGTCAATGGCAGCATTGTGTTCAGCCTGGCTGTGGCCTCAGTGAAACTGCTATGCTGCTTATGGAAAGGAATTTGCATTTGGGATTCATATAGCAGTGGACTTAAACTACCTTTGCTTTGAAAATATGTTAATAGAAGGATAAGGTACGCACTTGCCAAAAGTTGGTTGTTATCTTAACTAATTAATTTGAGTACAATGTTTTATGGTGTATGAATAATAATAATAATAATCAGCAAAACCGCAAGTTTAATCTCAAGTTTTGACACAACAGGTTTGTTCTCAAAAGAGACTAATTAGTTTACTTTTAGTCCAAGTTCTTATAAAATGACACAAAATGTTAAAAGTTTCCCCCAAAGTTTTGGTAATAATGTGTTTGTATTATTTTACCTGATTTTAACACTTTGCTTTCTTGTCAAGACTTTATGCAGTTTATCATCAAGTCCTCAGTTTTGCAGCCTTATTTTGAATCTTGCACAGATCCACATCTTTTGCCATGAGAAATCTAATCTCTCCTTCCATAGTTAGTATATTCAGACTGAATAGCTTCTCTGTGTTAAGCTATAACCCCTTTATTTCACTTTACACCTGTTTATGTGTTTATGGCTACATTTATGTGGATGTACACTCCTTATTCAAAAAGGTTGTTGAGATGTATGAAAATGTTTATAAAAAGAAACACAAACTTCACAAACACACACAAACATAAACACAAACTCATAACAGGACATTGAAAATATATCAAATGTTGAGAGTAAGATGCTTTACTATTTCATGAAAAATGTTATCTTATCTTGAATTTGATAGCAGCAAATTCAGTGAGACATGATTAAAATGGCTCAGCAGTCCTGAGTTTCTTGTTCTATTTTGTGTTTCATGATGTGTGAAATGTTTTCAGTTTTAGACAGGTCTGAATGGCACTATTCTAGCACCTATACACCCTTATACCATTTAGACATGAAATGGTTAGTCTTTGCTATTTTAGATAAATTAATAATATTGGGAAATATGCCTTTAATTTGTAGACTGGTTTTTTTGTAATTTGCAGAGCATTGTTCAGTATCACTTCTGAGAAGCTGTGCGTCATTTAAGTGCCCTGTTTTCATATTCAGTCATGCTTCTGGCCTGTTATTGCTTAATCTAATATGTTACAACCTGCTGCTCCAGCTGTTTCCATTTCATTCATTTTTCCCTCCCAGTCTTTTCTTTTAAAGATGTTCTACAGTCATTATTTAAAGATGAACTAATATTGTACATGAAAATTAAGATTTTTTTATGTTTTAATATGAACACACTATTGGTTCATCAGATTTGAAATTTATTGTATTGTGGATTACACATTTTACACAATTCCAACTGCTTTGTTGTCGTGTTTAATTCATTCTTCAACTTTTTGATAGTTTTGTTGTGCAACTCAGACCTGATTTTGATCCTGGTTCTCACTATTACCTTGTAAAAAAAACAAGCACTCTTTCTACAGTCATCTTTGAGACTGCAGAACACAAACGTTTCCTGGGGTTTACGAGGAGTTTCACTTCAAAGGACTGGCTTTTATTGAAGCTTTGGTTATCAGCAGCATAATGTAGACCTTTAAGTCTCCTCAATGACTTGCCACTTGTGTTTTACTTTTCTTTCTTTTTAATGCCATTTTAGGTTTATTCTTGCAAAAAAAGGGCTTATTCACAGATTATTAGGGACAATGAAAATGTATCACAAATGTGAATATTGTGCTGTAGAAATGTTTATTAAATGGATTCTTTTGGTGTAAAATGATTTGAAGCTCAGTTCTATATAATAATTAGTAATTGTCAGACAGTTTAAGGCATTGACACTTTGCATCTATTCTGGAGTAAACAATCAGGTCAGTCTTTATGTCTAAATATGTGGGATTTACACTGTAAGGAATCCTGTTTGATTTCCATACAACTTGAATTTACAAGTTTTTATAAGTTTAAAGTTGCAGTTGCATGCTTTCATCACCTCCTCTATCAGTGCATTTATGCAAGTGATAAAAAAATATCTCATAATGCACTCGTAGATTTATTCATTGTTAAAAATGACTTCTCCCACTGTCAGTGTTTCTTAATAGTATATTGTCTAAGCCCATGAATGTGCAAAGCCTGAGAATGACATGGATCAGATCAGGATTAATGTGCAACTGTTTACTTAGTTGCATTCATTCAGTTTAACCTCTAATTTAAATGCATGCTGTTGCCGGGGATCCCTAAATAGGGTGACTGTGAATGAGACAGAAACAGGGAGCCCATTCAGGGCTGCATTCTTCCTACCCGTTTCACATCACAACCAGATGAGTGTGTGCAAAAAAAAGCACTTAGGAATTAACAGCTGCTGGCGAAGCAGATTACTCCATTGATGTTAATTCTACAGCAGCACTGTGAATGTTTCTACACTACAAAAACAGAAAAAAGTGTTGCTGACAAGCCACCAAAGAGCAGACTCTTTAGTTCTTTAAGGAATCCTTTATTGTTAAAGGCAACTGTGGAGTTTTACAGAGAGATGGTAAGTGGGTCCAACACAACAATGGTTTGGTACTGAATAAAGGGATTGCATGATGAGGCCAAAAGCAGGAGCGGGTGGTAAATATAATGAAGCTGGAGTTGTAAACAAACAAACAAACAAAAACATCAATGGGCTGACCCTCTTTTTTCACATAATATGGATTGTGTACATTGTTTAAATTTGACATCATACAAAATCTGTATTATGTGGATAAGAGGGGGATGCAGACCAGTTTGACATCAGCAGCAGATGTATCTGTTTAGAGTCTAAATAATGGCCAACCAATAAAAAAAAAACAGAAATGAAGATTTGAAATAGTAATAAAGAAAAATGAAAACTTTTATAAGAACAGACAGAGAAAATAGTGCAAAGAAGGATAATGCTCTTGTGTTTTGGGTCACAATCTGATTAAAATACTGAACATGATTGCTTGATAACGATTGCACGTGTTGGTGAACTTTAAAAACCAAAGCATTGTCCTTCAATATTAGTTGCAGTAAGAACATGAGGAAAGAAAAACTAGTATTTGCTAAAATCCATTAACTTTTGTTGTTATTTTAGATTAGATGTTTCAGATGTGATTCCACCTCTAATTCTTTGCTCCATGTTTTAGCCCCTTGGCCACTTTTTCTTGTTACTAGCCCTTCAGCTTTGGCCCACATTTATCTGACAATATGACAATTAGTTCCAAAGTTTTGTTTTGATTTTAAAACACCAAATATTTTGCAGAATACAGCAGATTTTTGCTTGAGATTTTAATGTGCACATATGAAGATGTTTTAGAACTTAACTTCACTGTTCCTCTGCAATCTTTTTTAATTCAACCAGCTCATTGTGCTATTCACTTTCTGTGTTCCTTTCTTAAACAACGCACACAGGTTTTGAACGTACTGACATTAAATTAATGTGCAAATGCACAAAGGGAACTTTATGCACATTCACATTCAATGACACCACTTGTGCTGCATAAGTGAGGGAAAGAGTAGAGCTAAAAAAATACCCACTCTCCTTAGTGGAACATTTTTGGCTTCCATTCATGTTCCTCCTAAACAGCTCTTTAGCATCTCTGTTGTTGATAACTTGGACAGTTAATCCAAAACTATATTTAAGACAGAAAAAAAGTCATTTTTCTTTTGAATAATATATTGTGGATACATTTTTTAACAACTTTTAGTGCATTTATGGTTTTCATGACATCCACTTTTCCAACTGAAGTTACTAAGTATTGCAAAGTACCAGTACTTCTGTCTAACTTTCCAACCCCCAGGAAAACACATACACTCTATGCACCCCACCTTTTTCCACTGCACAGTGACTGTTCTCCAACTAGCTGCCGGTCATTGGCAGGTAAATAAATCCTGTGGATGGAGCACACTGAGTACACTTATGTAGCTCTGGTGTTACTGAAAGAAGCCTTGTGTGCATTTCTGTAAGGTAGAGTCAGCCAGAATGGCATGTGGGACTTTATTAAGAAGAATGTAAGAAGAAGGAATGTAGTTTAATCATAAAAACATGGTTTTAAACATATTTATTTATGATATGTAAGGTGTATTAAGGCATAAATGATATAACTAATAAACTGTACTACTGTCAAAGGGGAATCATATTTGTTGCAGTGTAAAGGGGAAAATAATCTATTTACTAAAGAAAAGACAAAGAAAAATAATCAGAATAGTTATAAAGAAAAGGTCATGCATATCTTTAAGTAGTAGCCATTGAAAAAAGCTGTGGGCAGGAATAAATTTGTCTAACCAGGCCTTACTGAGGTGAAATTGAAGAATTTCTCTTGTTTAATCAGCGTGTGTCCTTAAGTCCTGCAGAGGGCAGCAGACTCCAAGATATCTTAAAGACAGCGGCAAAAGCCATTTATTGTCTGTATGTTTAAATATGAGGATGTGCAGTAGGTCTATGTGTGTACAAAAAGCTTTGTCAAAGAGCGTTTATGTATGTTCTATATCTATGTGATTTTATGCTGTCTTTCAGGTGAACGCACATATATACAGCCATATCATCTTTATTCCAGGAGTTAGGTCTGCTGCTAAAAACAAAACAGATTCTCTTATCTCTTTCCCTTCAGTCATTTATTGTCTGTTGTATTCACAGCTCAAAAGGGATGGAGTGTAAAACACGTCCACCCTAAAAACATACGAGACAGTACTAAATCGCTGTGCGATATTTGGTGTTGAACAATCATTCAAATCATCACACAAGAATTACAGTAGAAATCAAACTCAGTGGAACAAGATGAACTGATATAGATATTTGAAAATGTGCCTTATGGTTTATTATGAGCAGGAGTGTAAGGCACACACACACAAACACACAGCTTTTTAACTGTCAGGTGAAATGACTTCAGGGTAAATTCTCCCAGACTCACCTGTACTATTGTTTCCTTTGCTCTTCCTGTGTGAGGAGGCTGTGTTGTTTGAATACAATGGGGTCAGGGAAACCACAGCACCTGTCAGACAGGCACTCCATCATTGTGACAGAAAGGAGCAGCAACAAACAGTACAAATTCTCACTACCAAATAGCTTCCTTTAATGTCCTGGCAGTACTGAGCAAAATGTAAAAGAACCTTTGTCTCCAGAATGAAAATCATAAATATATTAAATAAAATCAAATGTTTTTTTTTTTTGCACATTTAAATAAATTACCAAAGTTGCCCAAAGTGCAAAACAACAGTTAGAAACAAACAATAAACAACAATAAAACATTTATAAAAGCAGAAACAGTAAAGACAATTTAAAACAAAATGTTGGAAACAAAATGTGGTCTCTAAATTTCACATTTATATTTTTTACCCCAGCTCTGCACTTCAATGGTGTAACAGTCCCCGAAAGTATTATGTTTCTGTTCGTCAACTGTCCCAAAAGTTGTGTGCATGTTACTTTGTAACTTTCCATCAGGTATAAAAATCAAGAAAAAATTATTTTGAATTACAAGAAAGGATCTTTAGGAACACTATGGGAAAAAACTAAACAGAGAACATGAGAACATTTTAAGAACAATTGAAGTTTAGAAAAGAACAAACAAAAACACAACCATGAAGGAGAACACAAAAAGTGTGTTATAAACTTTTATGAGATAAGTTTTTAAAAAATTACTATCAGTTCAGTATATACACAATGCAGTTTTTCTCTCTTTTCTTTTCTTTTTAATGTTTTGGTTGAACTTTGGTGTAAGTTATCAAATAGTCTTAATTTAATCAACCATTAGGGGGCAACAGAAACAGGTTAAACATAATAGATTTGCTGTGGCGCACTTGTTAGCAAAACAAATTAATACATCGAACAGTGACTGGGTGACACTGGTATTCTTCTGGACCTTTTTTTTAAAACCATCATTGAAATGTAAGTGTATTAAGCCCTTTGCTAGCTCTGCTGTTGGTTTTCCTCTCGACCGCTGTGGGGAATCTGGCTTTTCCGAATGCCAAAATTGGATCTATATGCATTTTCTAGCTCCTCATTGAGGGCGTCCATCTGCTGATAGATGCATAGCAGCATAGTGTGCAGTGACTTTCCATAAATATAGTTGCCAGATACAACCCAATGAAAATAACATTGAAATCATAAACAGATACATATGAAGAGTCAGGCTCTCATCCTGCTTTTAAAATATTTGTCCACCACAAAACAAATATTAACTTGGCTTATATTTTGAAAAATAAAACTGGAGCTCAAATAACCAGTTATAGCCTAATCAAAGCAAGAAAAGCAAGACAAAAGATGTTCAAATAACAAAAGTAGAAACAAAAAGTGAATGTAGATATATTTTATGAGACAAAAGACAAATAATGAAATCCATAGTTGCACGAATGCAGGCTAATTGCAAAGGTAACCATACCTAACCACAAATGTCAGATAACATATTTAAAAACTTGTGGCAGCAGGATCATCAGCAAAAATTCATATATCTTTAATAGTGTGCCATCAACAAAGTTATACTAAATCTTACAATCTCCAGCTGGTTAAGCATAAAGTCGTATTATGTTTTTCTGACATGAAATAAAAGGCAACAGTATGCAGCAGAATGTTTGCAAGATGTAAAACCCCATAGGAGGGCTCTATCTGAAGTGCCAGTTGGGGATTAAAACTCACTCTGGAAATGTCAGCTTTGTCAGATAACACAATTCCCCTGCTACTGCCACCATAAAAACAATGACTTTCATCCAACTACCACAACCATGTTATTTTAGACTTTAGGAAAAATAATATAGGTCCTCAATCTGCTCAAAACCTCAGTGAGCACATAATGAAGAAATGCCAGTGTTTGTCTGCGCACCTCTGACCTAAAGGATACTTGGACCTCAGATCAACCCACACTGTTATTTAATCCTGTGTTGTCTCCTCAGCTCCTCTCTTTTCAGTCTGTTTGTACAGCCCTCTCAAGTTGCGTGAGCTATGATTAGTAATTTCTACCATTATGTATCCTCCATGCATAATTCATGCTCTTTGTTCTTTTTGGCTGTCTGCTGGAGAGAACACGAGAGGGGAATCCCACCCTGCTTTAGCAAACAGAGGAGGCTTGTATTTTAGGGGAGAGTGAAAAAATACAGTTCCATTTTTAATTATCCTAATATTGGATGATTTATAATTAATGAAGGTATGATTATTGTTGCGTTTTTCCCTCGACCGTCACAGAAAGCAAGGTGTGTGGAACGTGCTGGTCATTAAGCTGTAAGAGCCAGAGATTAAAAATGAGAAAGCAGTGAAAGAGTTCATCGTGGACACTTACTAAAGAGGAGCTCATGTTTTCTCTATCTCTGAATGCAGTTGTTGAGTTGTGCTGTGTAGTGGAGTTACTGTTTTTACTCCAGCTTGAGATTGGTTCATTTTATTATTGTGTCTCACTGTTTTTACAGTGAACATATCAATGAAAACAGAATTTACCAAATGTCAGCTCTCCTTGACTGCATATTCACCAGAACTGACATGTTATTAGATAAAAAAAAAACTGCTTCTAAAAGCAAAGAAAGAAATTGCTACATTGTTTGATCTCAGTCTGCAGAGATCTTCATGTTTTCCTCTAAGAAGTTCCTAATCACTGTGTTTTCATCACAGACAGTAATAACCAATTCTGAGTGACTGGCCATGGGAATGTGCACAGCGTAAATCCCCTTCATCCCTGTCCCTGTGTGGGCAAAAGTTTGATTTCCATACTCAGGGAGCACATGCACACGCACACACACACACAAACACACTCAGGGTTACAGAGTTGAGGCTGCTTTATGGTGTGGCCACCCTTTGATTCACCGCTCAATGAAACTTGTGACTGTTTTAATTAAGGGGAAAGTACACTGACAGTGTAGCACGCGGAAATCCACTGCCATGCACATAAAGGCCGCTAATGCTTTTCTTCCTGTTGATGCAAGGCTGGCCTCCTTTTGTCAGACTGACCATTCACTTCTCATTCATTTTCTTTGCCTCTTTCTTCTGTTCTTAAATATGGCATTGCATGAGGTCTTGGTGCTAATGACACGGAAAAACATATTCAGGAGCCAGCCAGGTGAGTTGTCTTCCAGTGAAAATGCACATCTTATTCTCAAAGAGAATAATATCTGTTTGGGACAGTGTAACAACCATGTCCAAATATGTCCATCCTTATTTTCTCACCCCAGTACATAGATTAATAATATAATAATTTCCCTATGTTCACACCGTTCCATCAAGATGAATGTTACAGGCCTGTTTGGTAATAAAACAGAATAGTACTTTTTGGTCATCAGGCTGCATCCAAAGCAGCTGACAGCTGTCTTTGAGCGCCTATGTTCGTCACACAGGTACAGTTGTCTGTTGTAGTATTTTGACAGATGCTTCACAGTGGTTTGTGTATGCTGGTGTGTGACAACTCTCCGCTTCCTCTGGGGATCAATGTCTGTCCTGTTCTCTCGCCAATCTGATGTTTATCTGCTGGTGATCAATCACTCTGCTGACAGTATGAGGGTTAGTGTTACCATCCCCACTGCCTATGAGTGGGTGTCTTAAGACTGAACACAGTAAAGGGTTAGAGCTAGTAAAAGTTGGAGTGTTACTAAAGTATGCACCCAGACTGGAAACCTTTTCTGTGAACAAAGATCTCAATTACTAACAGTTAAACGATTATGCTCATCAAACTTTGAGTCTTGTCTAAGGATGCTTTAGGATTCATATGTTTGGAATGAACAAATAAAATATTGATTTTCAACTACTTGCATTCATTTACATATTGTTAGAGACTCAAAAAAAGCCAGAGAGCTTTCATGGTTAGAAAAGATACGGATCCAGTAATTAACTGCTCATTTAAACTGTACAGATACAGTTTCTACCCAAAATAAAGCCCTCACTTGGCCTCTCTTCACTTAAAATAAAAATGATTGATGAGGAGTCTCTGTTACCTGCAAATGGGTCCAAGTTGGAATTTGTGTTCTTAATGCAGGTGTCAGTAATCCTTCTCAGCCTCTTCAAATGTTTGTAGCCTGAGGAAATTCTTGACCAGATTCTTTCCTCGCTGCATAGAAATGGTGTAATCTCTCAATTCTTGACACAGCAAATAAACACTGCACAGAAGGAGAGCCACGCAACTTTATCTCTTCCTTCCTTCCACATTGTCTTGGTGACAAGTTCCACGGGAACCTCAGTGGGGAGAGAAAAGAGGAGACATAATTCTTAGGAAACAAGCCCAAAGGGCTGTAGCAAGGGACTGAAGGTTAAGTGCATGAACAAATTCTCACTAAAAGGAACTTAACACCATATATATGACACTGCATACACTTCCTCTTGACCTTCCATTTGGTCACCACCTCGTCTTTAGATGAGTAAAATTGCCATCTTATCCTGTTTCACAATATGGGAAGATCCATTATTTCCATGGTGCCACTCACATTATTGCAGCCAGCATCTAATTTAAGGTTAATGTCTTTTAACCTCTCATAATTTATTCGCTGAGATAACTGCACACACGACAGCTAAATTGTCTTTTTAACAGGACAGGGAAGCGTTTTCTCTGGAGATAATCTTTGGAGATATCTTATTTGGCTTTAAACTGGACATCAGTGCACATCTGAGATAAAAACAAAGATAATTTAACTGCAGGAAGTTGAATCTTCATTACACCTCCCAAGAATTGTTCAAATATGTTCCAACAACCAGATGGCAACCTTTGCTTCACATTTTGTACTCAAGCCTGAAAAAAAACACAATCTATGGGTCTTCGATGAAACTGAAACTTTTCCTTTATTTTAAAGACTAGACTATCAGTTTACTTTGATCAATAAAATGCAAGTATGCCAAAGTAGATCCATTAATTAGGTGATGTTTTTCTCAATCCTGGTCCTCAAGTGCACTGCCCTGCATATCTTAAACGTCTTCCTAGTCCAACACACCAGATTCAGATTCCTTTCAGATTCAGAACTTTCTCATCAAGTTCTTTACAGCATGTTACCGAGTCATTCATTCATTCTTTCATTCAGGTGCGCCTCTAAAACAGGCAGAGCAGGGGTTCTTGAGGACCAAGGTTGAAATATACTGAATTATGGAAAAGTTTTGAGAATTATAAAGGCAATTATAGAGCTCACATTTTTTTGTCAAACATTAAAAGTATATTAGTTTCAGGCTAATAATATTTTCTTTGTATTGTTTCCAGTTTTAGCTCAAATTGAAAGATTTAGACTACTATACGTTCTTCACAATTTGCTGATAAAAAATGAAAAAGTACTAAGATATCAGTCCAAATATAGAATTACATTTTTTTTCTGTTTGATGTCCAGGGAGCAGCATCAGTGCTGCATAATCCCACTAAAACTGCATTAATGCCACTTCTCTTCACTGGTATTCTGCTTCCAGTTTTGCTTGTTCTTATTGATGTTTCTTATTTACAGTTTCTATGTCATAACTGTGGATTCAGTTTCTGTTTGAAGAAGTTTTCTTTCCATTTCTTTCTCTCTCTCTTTAAGTATTTGCAAAAGACATGTTTATTTGGTGGCTTTTTAAACCCAGTTACCCTACCATCTGTTGTTACCTCTGATTTATCCTTTGTATTGTCCTTTGTTGTATATGTATATTAGAGTTATTTGAATACTTACATAAAATAATTATGCTGTTTCTATTCACTATATATTTCTATTTTAAAATTAGCTTAAATGGGCTCTGGAAAGAAGTTGCTCACTATTTTCTAAAAACTTGGTAGAAGAACAAAAATTAAGTATGCTTGATAGAGAGACTCCTCTCAGTGTGAGAATAATTGATCACTGGGATAAAACAAGGACTTAGGAGTACTTCAGGTCGAGTCTTGCTTCCTGTTTTTAGATTAATCTTTTTTGTTTCACCCCTAAGGGGCAGCAGAGGCCTGCATTAACGTCAGCCAGCTCCTTTCTGAACATTGACTGGCAAGTGAAGACTTGCTCATTTCCTTGCCTAAAAATACAACAGAAAAGAACAAAGAGACAAATCACAGATCCACTTGCTAAAACTTTAAGGATATTTTATTACTTGTATTTAGATGTTTTTTCCCCTTTAGCTGTTGTTTTTTCTTGCACCAAACTGAGGTGATACTGAAGGAACAATACACTTTTTAAAGAAAACAAATACTTCTGCTCTGTCATACTAATATACACAGTCTTCATTTAAAAATCCAGTTTGTTAGAAAACTGGTTAGGATGGTAAGAAAGAACGTCTGGGTGGGCTTCAGTACAAGAGTGACCACCAGTTCAAAGCTATCAAGTTAAATGTCTTACAACAGGAGTTAAAATTAAAAAAAGAAAGAGATAAAACAAAATGAAACGAAACAGGTCAAAAGTTTGGCGCTAAGTGAAAACGTGGCTGGGGAAGAACTTTTCTGGGTCAGGCTGTGGGATGCGACAAAAGTTAATAAAGAGAACAGGTCTGTGAAGGGAGAGGGTGATGGTGAGGTTCGCTGGAGGGCCAGACAGAGCTAGATGAAAGTGGGAACTCTCCCGCAGCTGTCAGCAGTTTTTAATGTAAACTTTGCAATTGATTGGCAGAGCTGGTCAGATTATTCCACCAAACTCCTTTAGTTTGGTTTCTCCATTATTGGATGGATTGTGTGGCATGAAGAATCCAGTTTCAGGTTTGTTATCTTGAGAATCTAAAAGTTTAAATCTATTTTGTAATTATGCTTTAACTATGTTGATTGGACCATGTATTGGATTTAATTATGGATTTAAAGAAAAAAAGAACTGCTCTTTTTCATTAGCATGACTGTGAAATTGGAGTTTACAGTACAATAGGGTCCAAATTGGCTCCAAAGAACTGGCCTGACATTGTTCACTTGACCTGTTTTACTCCACTGAAAGTGTGTGAAATCAGTATCTGTGTTTATCTCAAATACAAGTGAGGTTCCATGTAGTATACAGTAATCTTTAGCCTTTTACACAGCACTGTAATTGAATCAAGCCATGATCTTTCATCCCCGTAGTTATTTTAAGACATGAATGACACAACAAAAATTGAAATGCACACCCTCCTCCCCTTTTTCCATTTCAACAAAAGGTCAGAAATTCAATCACCACCGCTGCTATTGCTATAATAATGTATGTATGGGAAACAGCCACAGTTACTGACCGCCAAATTCTTCGGCTGCCTGTGGTCATTTTGTCTTGCCTAAGAACAGAGGCGTTTCTTACCGAAGTTATTCATTAATCCCAGCAGGCTGAGAGTACAGCACCAACAGATTCTTTCATTCCTAGATCTATCTGTAATGGTGTTTTGTCCATTTAAATATGCTTGTTAGCAGTGGTACAGAGGATTCTCAGATACTACTCAGTCCTGCACAGACTTGTGTATAATTTCTTTTTTTCACCTTCATTTATTTCCTAAAAGTAATAAAACGCTTATTTAAATCACAAGTTTATATGAATGATTGATGTGGAAGCAATTTTTCAAATAATTATAGCAATGATTTATTCTTGTTTTAAATATACAATGCTTTTCCGCTTTTTCTGGTGTACACATTTCCTGAATGGGAGGCCAAAAACACTAACACTGATTCACCATTGTTACCATGTCCAGCGTCATATTCTGATGTTTTATCCTAAAGCTTTTTCTTTTATTTTAACATGTGCAACGTGAGGGTAAGCCTATAGATATGAACCTAACTTAGAAAATTTAAGAAAATGCAAAATAGTGTCAATATATTGGAAACATGACATATAACATAGGAGAATTGAAGAGAAAATGTAGACTGGGTGAATGAGGTGATGGAGGCAAATAGAGCAAGTAGATTTCAACTGAAACAAGCTGCCTCATTAATGCACCATCACAACTTTCATTAGCTCCCACGCACAAAGCAAACGAATATAAACAAGACAGAAAGGGTTGTAAAAAGTAGTTGCAACAAACCAACCAAAAGAAAATCAGTTGTTTTAGACAAAATAAGTGATTAAGTCCTTATGTTTCACAATCTGCAAGTAGTGTCTTAGCAGAAATCTTACAGTTTAAATTTACCTGCAAATAATTTCAGGTAGCTTATTACAGAAAACAAACCTACACAAACTCCCAACATGCAGCTCTTTCACATTACAAAATTATCTATTTTTTATATAATTCTCTTTTGTACTGTCCCATTAACAATAGAACATATTTTTAAGCTCAAAATTCATGATCAAAACACAAAAATTTAATAAAGTGCTTTTCTTTGGTTATCTTAAAAAAAGTCCCTGAATTTGATAGAAAGCTATACCTTAGACTGTTTTCCTGTTGCAAGACACATGTTACCTATTGTGATATTTTTGCTTGCTGTGTCTTGCATCAGGCATTTTTAAACCCTTGCATCTATTACCTTTCACCGGGTAAATACCTAATGCTGGAAACATTTGTCAATGTATGCAGCTGGCTGAACAGAATAGATTATTAGGAAGTGAGGGGAAAAACCCACTGCTTCTCCACACAATGCACAGCTTGCCATACAAAATATGTTTCTTCACCTCAGACATACAGAACATGCAGAGATAGCAGCACTGTGCATTTGCAAATATATTCACAGATCTAATGCAATGCACTTGCATCTGTAGTGTGTTGGTCAAAACAAAATAGTATTTAAAAAAAAATACAGAAAAACAGGCGGTAATTACACAACATGGACAACGAGCAAAGAGTAAACACATCTTAACTTATTGGAACAGAGGTTATGATATTCTTGTATGTACGTGGTGCAGACGCTGAGTTGTTACATAAGGAAATAATGTGGTTTGCATTGTGGTGTTTACATCAAGCCTCATTAGAGATTTACAGCTAAGGCAGTGCAGCTCATTCGGTCACAATGCTGAGGCCAACACAGTGGAAAGACAATAAAGAGTATGGAGATACTTGCTGTAAATGGATCAAAATTACAATTTAAAGATTACAAAGCTTATTACAGTAACAATAGTCTGGTTTTTCATTTCTTTTTAGTTTTATTAAAAAAACAAAACATTATAATAGATCTCTACTAATAATTTTCACAACAGATATTGTTTGTATTTAGCACAATACTATTAAAATAAGGAGCAAATAAGTTTAGTATCAATATAAAGGAATTAAAGCTGTGGAGTTGTACATGAAACTGAGGCAATTATTTGTATGCTGAAACATTTAAAAAGCACCTGCAATATTAACAAAGTCCCAGCCCCTGGTATTATTCCACTGCAGCATAGCTTAAGAAAACCTGAAAACATCAATAGTGTACTGGCCTCCTGTTGGGTCCTGTGACCAGCGTTGTGCAAACAGCAGAAAGTTGCGGCGTGTGAAGGGTAATGGGACATCCAACGCCAGGGGACAGCAGGCGGTAGAGTCACACACCGCTGCCGAAAGAAAGATGAAGTAATCTCAGGAAACAAGTAGACACACTCCACTTCGGATTTCGCCCCAAACAAGATTAAAGTGACATTATTCTATGAGAGTGTGGCAAGAGTATTAATCTTACACATAGAGGCAGAGGCTAGACAAACACAGGCTGGCTGCAACAGTATAGTAGCACATTCTTTATTTTGTCAGTAAATTGTGAGGTTCAGAGGTCGCTGTGAGAACACCATTATCTCATTTAATAATACAGTGATAGGGTAGTTATCCCATTTTGTGTATTTTAGAAGGAAATGTAAATGTAATATATAATGTGTTGATTTTTAAATAAATGTAGTGTTTTACAAATGACAAAATACAATTTTTATATTTAAGCTACAATAAGACTAATAAAAAATCAGTTATTAACCTCAGGATTGTTTAAATGTCTGTGAAATTGGGATGCATACTATTTTGCAGACAAGACTCAGGAAAGTGTGTGCTTTTAGATATATATGTACATGTAATGCCTATGTGGGGTTTAAATATATTTAAAATAGTGCTGATTGGGGCAGGTGCATCAATTCAAAGTAAAGACTCTTTTTTTTTTGCATTTGCTGCTTTTGAGGCATGTCCGTTTTCGCATGCTGTAAAACTACTGTAGTCATATATACAAGTAAGTTTGGCCCAGGCAAAAAAAATTCCAACCCATTTCAGCTAAGAATCCATCTGTTCCAAATGCTCTAAATGAGCGTTACATTGAGGTTTTGTTTAGAACCTGTTGCATAAATAAGTCAGTCCCTAAAACCCCACTGAGAAAGACAGAGCTTTAATGAGTGGGGTTTAAGCCCCTCCACCCCTCTACTCTTCCTTTCTCAGCTTGGTCTCCTAATGAGCCATCATCATGCAAAACTGCCAGCTTGATACACATTAATTGGATTTTCACTTTTTCACCAATTAATTGACCAGCATTGTCATGTTGGCCAGCCTCTGAGGGTTTCCAAGAAAATGGGGAAGCTCCCCCTTTTTTGTAAAAAAAAACTTTCACTGACTCTTAGCCAGTGACTGGAGAGAAGAAACATTTTTTTCTTTGCTTTGCTGCTTTACTACTGAGATCCGCTATCTCATTATAGGCTTATGACATTTGTTGGAGCCAATCCCTTTGTGGAGAGAAAACAGTTTGTGTGCTGCTCACTTGAAGCCTTTTACAGTTTGTTAACCTGCCTCTGCCAGTGCCAGGGCCCCTGGGGGAAAAACCTGATGTGCAGTGAGTGACTTAGATTCCCTGCACCCTAGAGGACAGACTACAGGGTTAGGGAGAGCAATCCCACGCCACCTTGTTCAACAAGCAACAAAACAAGGAATAAATGCAGCCATAGCATTTCACAATGATTATTTGATATGTTGACACTTCAGTGGTGTTTTGAATTCTGCCAGGGGGATTTTTGTTCACTTGAATCCACAGTTCAAATCCACTTGAGGAAGGTGCTGGGGGAACTACTATTTTAGTCACCCGGCCGGGTTTAATCTTAAAAAGAGGAAGAAAACACAGCAGATGTGACCTTTAGTTAATCATCAACCCAAAACTGATACTTGAAGGGCTTATTCTAGTTACATTGTTTAGACCAGTGTACTGAGTTTGGTTGTTTAAATATTAACATCATAAAACTGTTTATAGTTGGGTCCCATGGTGATGACACTGCCAGGTTACCTTTTGTTATTTATGTTAATAATAAGTAATATTTAAAAAGAATAACATGGCTAAGTAGAACATGAATAATACTCACAATATAACTATAATTATAAAACATTTTAACTGGATGGGCTAATTTAGTTTTTGTGTTTTACATTTTGATTAATCTCTGAACTCAACTGACTCATTTGAAATGGTAATGAAACCCAACCTTCCTCCTGAGGATACTTTATACCACCGAACCACAGGTTAGAATGATGTGACCCACTGCTGATGCATCACTTACATTTCATTGAAAAAATAATGGGTGTTTTATGGTGTCTGAAACACGTGTTGACAGCTTTTGCATCAGTAGCTTTTAGAGAACAGTCAGTATTATTGATCCATTATGTCATTTTGACAATTATTTAATGTAATAGTTGTCTTAAGGGATGCAGTTTGATGTTTAAGCCATTTTTTTCAGCTGTCTACAAATGTGACAACTACAACAGGTCTTAGAGGTCAATGAAAAGAGACTGTCAGTTACTCTTGTTCCAGTGGATGTTCCTGGTATTGAAAATAGACTATTCCCTTCAATCGATAACCTTCCAGTCAGGGAAAGTTGACGGTTAGAGGTCAAACCTTTATAAAAACCTGTGATTGGATAATCAAGGGCAAGAGCCTTAATCAATCGATTGAGTGTTCAGGAGGAGGGGTCATTAAACCCCATAATGTGTTGGTTTCCATAACCATGTAGGATTTCATTATTTAGATAGGAGTGTCCATTATATCACATCAGAGAGGGGGGGAAATAGGCGTTCTTTTCAATGCCATCAACGTTTAATCAAGCAGAACTTCATTAATCCCCATAATTAATTGAGCAGGCTATGCTATGTTCCTTTTGCTACCTTTACTTTCTGGTCGGACGGACATGTTTCACCATTATTGTTGTCCCATCCCTCCAAGGGTTGTGAGTTAATCTGCATGACCCAGCACCTGTCACATACTAATAAACACAGAACTAATTGACTTTGTTGCCCCACTTATCAGCTACCTCACCAGTCAAAGCAACCTTGGAGATTTTTGTTTGTTTACAGCATGACTACTGGGTGTGTTTTTATTAACTAAGCATAATTTAGCTTATTATTTTAGTCAGGGCCGGCTCTAGGTTATTTAGTGCCCCAGGCAAGAGTGCTTGTTTGGTGGGGGGGGGGGGGGGGGGGGGGGGGGGGGGGGGGGGGGGGGGGGGGGGGGGGGGGGGGGGGGGGGGGGGGGGGG
>JBAMHV010000017.1:14227683-14239203 GCA_037177535.1 Pseudomugil gertrudae
GAGTTTCACATGGGACATTCACATATCAGAGGTGGAAACTGAATCATGTGCAAACTAATCATGTTACATCAGTAGTGGTTTATAGGTCGATCAGGTTTTCACTACCAGGTAAAAATAACACATTACAAGGGTGTACAGTTGTTTCAGGAATGTGTTAGAAGATAGGAGTTAGGCAGTACTGTGTTAAACTGTGAGGCATTTGTAAGATGCAAATAGAACTACTAAGAAACTGAATGCTTTTGCAGCTTTTACTGAAGCTTTCTGAACAATGCTAGATTTTATGGTTGAAGATGGATGAGTTTCTCTGACTTTTAAATTCAGAAATTTAACATTGGTTGTGAGAGGGTGGTAATCTATCCACCAAATTCCCATTTGAAATTGGCTTCACCATTTGTTAAACCGTTATATCTGCAATGACTCAACTAATAATAGAAAGATAAATTAAATCAATTTTTTTTCTAAAAAATTAAAAAATACACATAAGCACAAGATTTTTTGGTATTTTTCTTTTCAACATGTCAGTTTTATCACTCAACTCCTTCATGGTCCAGACAAGTTGGGTAAATCATGCAATATATTCTGTTCTTTTAAAATAAGGTTTGCTACTAAATGATACTTATTAACAATATTATTTAAAAGTAACTTATGCAGCAAAGTGAGAACCTATTGTGCAAAGTTATTGAGCTATTTCTGTCTCATTATGGGAAATATGGTCATTGCTAAGAAATTAAATGTGCCTTTGTGCTAGATGTTTACCAAATATGTTTATGTTGTTACCAAATCCTGTGAGATGATTTATTTTACTTTACATTTGACTGAGAACCTAAATGGTCTTATGAATTGAAAATGTATTTCTTTTACAACAGGGATTCATGGTCCTGTAGACTTTTAATATTTAACCAACACCTGACTCAAAACAATAGTTTGGTTGCAGAGCTTTACTATGACTCTTTTTAGATGCGTCGCAGCAGGTACACATCTATTACCTTCAGGATAGTGGACCATAAGAACCAGCATTGGGGAACATTGTTGTAGAGAACATAGTTGCTTTCTTTTTTAGCTTATTGTTATTTTAAAGAACAGCATTAAAGGATGAAAAAAATACAACAATGGTGTTTATTTCAGTTTAGTTTTTAAACAAATTTTTTATTCAAATAAGCAATTTTACAGGCCTACTACATCAACCTGTAAAGATGGTAGACACCACTGAGGACTGAATATCCTGGTGAAAATAAACTAACTATAACTGAAGTGCCCTACTTAACCAACAACGCTACTGAGAAAATGTGCCAACTACATGCCACATTCTGCTTCTGCTATAGGCTATTCTCTCTATCCCTCTGTTGTCTCTTCCCTTTATATACATGCACACACATACACGCATAATGGCTGCTCAAAGTTTTTCCAGGGTATTTCTCGGTTAATTAACAGATTAGTGGTGTGGGGCAGCTCTGAAGTTCAGGGGTCAAGACTAAACCCTCTAACTCAGAGGATAATCAGTGGCAGGTGGGTCCACACTTCTCCTGTTGCCCCTCACAAACCCCACTCCGGTCTTGACTTGTGGCAAAATAAGCCTTCCTGCTGCACAGACTTCCAGCACTCTTGACTCCTACCACTGCTAATGCACCTGAAAGAAAGAAAGAAATGGTGCGAGGGGGTGAATGAGGGGTGTAAAGAGGGGACTGAGCAGGAGGAGAGGCCTGCATTGGATAAGCTCTGGAAATGTGCCACCCTTTCATACACACTGCCAGGACCCATATTTACAAAACTGACCAGTGGGAATCTATGAACGCTGTTTGACTGAATGGGACGAGGCCTACAGAGCCATAGGCCTGGTTCTATCACTAAAAAATAGTAGTACAATAAGAGAGACAAGTGCAAAGAGAATCAGGGCTTGGGTCTTTCTCTGTTTTTTCCTTATTTTAACCCTGTCTCCATTCACTCCTCCCATATTCCATTCCAGGTTCTGCTTGGTAGAGAACTCCATTGTGAAGCATTGAATGGGAGACTTTGGGAGTGTCTCTCCTTCTGTTAATTAGGACTGGCCAGCATTTCCGCTCCCCCATGAGCCCCTCCATTATTATATGCTCTCATTCTTTTGTAAAAGTTAACCCCATTCCTTCGTTCTAACTTCAAAGACCTATGACAAATATAGTTTTTATACAGAAATAAATAAAAGCAGAAATATAAATATTAGTGCAAATCATTTGGAATTAAATGCATCAATACATAATACATACATACAATAATAATTACATTTATCTGCAAAACACAGAAATTAAAGCTGTACTCAAACTTGGTGTAAAAATACTAATATGCTTTAAATGAAATAAGACTTATTATTTGTACATTAAAATGTACAACACTGACCACAGAAGTCAGGAACATTTAAAAATATGTATTATTAAAGTACATTTATGCACACACATACATAGTAAAATATCAACCTTAAATATACCACCCCAACGTCTGTGGCAAGTATCAGCAAGTAAAGAAGTCCTGGGGTGTATTCTACTGGTGCCCAGCAGGCATCCATTTACTGCAAAAAAATCACTTTGCCTCATTAGCTACACACACTCTTAGTTTGTCACAATGCCTTTGCTTGAGTCCTGCTAACAGAGCACACCCTCCCCTCTTTTTCTAGGTGGAGACTTCAGGAGCCAGAGGCACAGTTTCTGTGAGTGAGGCCTTTTCTTCTACCCCTCTCCTAGCTGGTTTAAGGGTTGTAATTATCTTTTGCTGGGGGAGGCTGTAAATTGGATTAAAGTGGAGGGTCTCGGCTGAGCGGATCACCCCCCCACACACACCCCACTCAACCCTCCACCTCCCCCGCCATCTCACCACTTGGTGGGCCACACGCTGATAAAGTGCGGAAAACCGGATTTGGATTCAGCTTCTGCATTCATGGGTTCCTGCCGGAAAAAATGAAATTTTCTAACAGAAGGGGCCAGTTTGCCTGTGGTATCTGTCTGTGTGGTGTGTTTCATCTGGCCTCACTCTTCCAGAAACACCATTACCTACGTTATCTGTGTGAGCCGACTCAGCCTGACTGGACTGGGAAGCCTGGCCAGCCACTATCCCAACAGTCCCTGACCATCTCTGTATTGTTGCTCCACCCAGTGCTGTTAGGCTCTTGAATTATAGTTTATTCAATATAACTGGTAGGTGTTTGTGCTGCAATGAGACGTGGGATATATACCTTAAGACACTGAAGAAAAAAAACTAACTATGTCTCTTGTCCATCCTTCTGTATGTTGATAAAATATGTATAAAAAGGAAGATATAGGATGTTAAAATCTAAATTTAAAAAGCTAGGTAAGGAAAGCAGATATGGAAAGGGTGACTTTTTGGCTCAGAAGCCGTTTTTCTGGTGATCGTAATTTTAATCCTGTCGAGGAATGTTTCCAGGTCTTTACGGATTGCTGGGATACTGGTGCGTGAAATGGCAAATCTACCTTTCCAAATGACGTGAACCCTGTTTTCACAGAAATCGCAAAGGCTCTAACAACCCATGGCAGGTTCAGCATTTGCATTCAATGGACTTGTCTTGTCAGATGGTTTCTCATAACTATATTTGAACCATGTTTGATGAGAGAAACTTTATTTGTACTTTTTTGTACAGATTGAATTTACTTATTTCTTTCTTTAACCCACGTTAAAATCATGTGCTCTATAGGTAGGCATAAAACCCTTATTAAATCTTCTTTGATGTAAGACACAGTAAAAAACAAACAAGAAAAACTTTAGAAGGTGTTTTCCTTTTACACTTATTGCAGTACGACACCCACCTTAGTTTAAGCAGTGTTCTCATAAATTAGATTGAACATTGTAAAATATAAGACTTTCTCTTACAACTAAGTTGATTAAAAAAAACATTTTTTTTTTTTATTCATGTTGCCTTCAAATGTGTATATTTAAAAGTATTTTCCACTACATTTATGCATCTGATTTTTAAGCATCCCAAATTGAGGTAAGATTAATCACATTATATTGCTATATTCTGTAACCCTTTGTCAGCTACCTGTGTAACGATTAAATAATGATACAGTAGTATTAATTCAACAGTATACAGACTAAAATAGGCCATTCTCTATACACTTTGATCCTCACTGTTTTCTGGACTCACATTATTCTGTACTTACAAATTACAACTGTAGGTATTACGCTTGGCTGTTGGTTGGTTTTTATTATTTATTTTGTTTTGTCTACATTCTCCATGTTTTTGGAAATTATATTTTCTGTTGCTGTACAGTTTTATATAGGGCTACATTTAGTGACTGTTAATAAACAGTGGCATCAAGGAAATGATGAAAAGTTATTATATTATATTTTAGTTTTTGGGAACTATGAATAAATCTGCCAGTTGAAATTTTAGTTTACGACTAATAAATCAAAGGTGATTTCTAACTGATGGGGGACTTGGTAAGCAAAACATTGTTTTTCTCACTAAACATTTAGGGGTGAATTTGTTTACATTGTTTTTCCTTAATAAGATTCATGTAAATGATATTTTAAAATATAGATATGTTTGAAAATATATTTAAAATACCAGATGACTGTATATTTATTTTATTCTAGATTAGCCTGTGGTAAACCAAGCACTGCTCCATCCACTCGTCAAATACCAAGTGTCACCATAACACATGGTAAATTGACCAAATATGAGGACGCTTTAGGCTTATCTTGTTATATATGTTTGGTTTGTTTAAAGGTAAGGTAGGTAAGGTTTGTATAACCGACAGTTTGAAAATACGAAGTTCACAAGTCCAAACCCTTTCTTAAGACTTCCCACTCAAAGTAATGATGCACATTCGGGTCTTGCTCTGCTCTCTTTCAGCTTGTTTTCTTAAAAGTTGCTTTCTTAAAAAGTTTTTTTTCTCTACCAGCTTGGGCATAATTTCTACTACAATGTCCCATACGTTTAACTCTTTATGATATTTTGATGATAGTTTGCTAACCTCTGGCTCTCATTTCGCTACCTTTACAAGTGCTACAAGCAGGGCCGGCTCTAGTTCTGCCCTATAGGCTCATTTTGGTTTTAAATGCCCAACAACAAATAACACATTACAGCAGCACAGTAAATACAGCAAAAATGTACATTATAACCTCATTGTGCTCAGAGACAATGTTGTTTATTAGTCTGCTGTGTTTTTTTTAAATCATACCACATATTTGTACTCTATTTTCAGATTGTATGAAGTTACATTATTTAGCAAAATGATTAGCAAGCTAACACAATAACAGTTTACAGTAGCTAGCAGCAATAGCTAAGGGGCAGCAATGAAATTTCATTCTGCACTACAAAATACTATTTAACATTTGACAACATAAGGATTAAGATGACTTGCCTCTATAGTGGGCTTTCTTATCATCTGCTTCTCCTCTCAGTTTTCATCCTTGTGCACCAGAGGGTTTAGCAGACCTTTTCACTTTGACCATCAGTGTTAGTTGAGCTTAACGCCAAACAAAACTTATAGCTTTACATAACGTCATAAGGTACCACAGCATGCACAACTATGAGGGGCACTCTCATTTATGTTGCACGTTTAAAGTTTGTTCAACATATGGCATTTAAAATACACCATTAGAAGGCACCCCCAGCACCAAGCAAACACCGGCCCTGGCTACAAGCCTCTGAGAGTGTACAACTTCTGCATGAAGAAGAGCACACACAGAGGAGTTGATGGGGGTGGGACAAATTACAGTTAATATAATCTTTCAAAAACTAGTAGGTTAAAATGATTGGATGGTGTATGTAAGCTCCATTTCACAAGGGATTACCTTTTTTTAAATTTTGTGTTAGAGCATTTAATGGATTGGCTGCTATCATGCTGTTAATGGGATTTGAAGCAATATTGTAAAAAATGCTCCTGGAAAACATGTACCCTAACAGAGGTTAGCATTGAAGGTGCTGATAAGAGAACTGTGGTATGCAAGATTGTGGTGATATACCGTTTGCTTTTTGTTTTTTTCATCAGAAAGGGTTAACGGGTCACTCATGAATAGTTGACTCTTCCTTCTTTTTTAATCATCTCTAGTTGTGCAGGGGCTACATTTATGTGGTACACAAGACTTGCCTGCCATGAGTGTGAGTTTGACCGTTTGTAAGGAACTTTATTTTTTCTTCCAAATTCTGTGTAAGGCATTTATTCTCTACGAGACAAGATACTTTCATTCATCTGCTGCATTCTTTATGTGCGGAATTTGTCTGTTTTTGGAGCCCTTGTGGATGCGTACTCATGACGAGTTAGTACCGCTGGAAACCACAGGGGTAGTGTTCAGCACTATAGCTAACGTGCAACTCATAAAAGAAACAAAGAAGCAAAAGAGGTTGGGATCTTTTTAATGGCCAGATCAATGCGACCTATTGTGCTGCTTATTTTTATGTGGCTTCATCATTATTATGATGTCCACCAGAGATGGTGAATCTTTGCTGTTGTCTGAAACGAAGGTTTGAACTCACAGATGATCTCTGCACTGCCCTCTAGTGGATTTACTGGCTTTATACAATAAGGGAGGCATGATTCTATGAAGGTATTGACTTTTAAATCTGACTTACCTAATCATGCATGTTAAAGGAGCATTAACTGCCATTTAAACCAACTCAACCACTTTTATTTAGTCAAGTTTATTTAGGTTTGACTATGTAAGGATACAAGAATCTCAAAGCTGAGAACGCTGCTCATTTTCTAGTAACTTTGAAAACCAGTTCACTATGATTGTTTCAGTTATTTGTATTTTGCTGAATAGTTAAATTTTTCCAGTGACACATAGATGTAATGTACCAATAAAAAAACAAAATCAAGCCAAAATGTAAGTTTTTTGTTTATGTCTGAACATTATTACTATATCAAGTCATTGTCTAGTTTTTATTTAAAATGTATAAATGCAGCTTTATCTCTTATAAACTCAAGCTCAAGAAATATTCATTGATGTGTCAACCACACAGGCACCTTTATGTGTTTTGTTTATATTACATAAGATTTATAAACTATCTCTTACTTTCAGACCAAATGTGTGAAGAGAGAACATGAAGTAGCATAAGGGTTTTCTCCGAGGTAATACCAAACTAGGTTGAGTGGTCCCTTATTGCGGGTAGAATGACCTGAAACCTGAAGAGCAATGAAAGAGAGTCTATTGAGGAGGGTTTTTCCATTCATGTAAAATGTCAATGTATTTTCCTACAGACACTTACAAGGGATCAGTGGACCCTCAAGTGTTCATGAAGAAAATAACCTTTGAGTACTTTGTAGGGATGCTACTCATTGAGCCATTGTATGGCCATAACATCTCTAATGATTTAACCAAATAGCTTTGGCATTTTAGAAAGGGAGAAAAAAAAATAGCGACAGTGATACAGAAAAACACGCGCACGCACAAAAACATCAGCAGTGTTTCATGGTTTGCTTATGCCTTCAAGCAAACTGCATGAAATCATGGAGCAAAAGGCCACACAGAGTGGAAACGAGTAAGCTATCTCGCTTCTTGGGTGTTAGTTAACACTGTGGAAGTGTTTTTCATTAGGTGCTAGAAAAACAGAGCTTAAATTATCTTGTAATGCTTCTCTTTTGATGTTTCCTCAGTCTCCCAGCCTGCACTCTTTTTCCTGCTCTCAGTCACCGAGATGAATGAGAGGGAGTGCTGTTAGTCGGGAGATTCCTCAACACTGTGGGAGCTCAGAGCCGTCACTACAAGTGTTTGTGTAAGATATGGATTGTTTGTAGAACTCCCCAAAACTAATTCATTTATTATTACACACAAGAAATATGGTCGGGAAAACGAAATGTGTGGTTTTCGCTTTTGAATACATCAGTCACCGCCTCCCTTTTGTCTGCGTATCAGAATAAGTGAAATAATTCAGAATGTTATTTATTTTCACACAGATAATTTTATCACATAAGCATGCTCATGAAATATATCCAGTGATGAATTAAACACAGTCACTGTATCTAATGACTATGAGGAAGACCGTTTACTGTGTATTTTTATGAAAAGACATTGACAATCAGTTTGAAAAATGGCTAATTTGGACCTTTGGATTGGATTTAGCAGCAAATAGAGTCATATCAATGCGGTCTGTAAGTTAAATAAGTCTTTTGGGGGGATTTCTTTGTACAAAAGCATTTATTTGGCACAGCTCTTTGTATGAATCACCAAACAGGTTGGGTATGTGGCAGAAAATGAGACCATCCTGTTGGTGTGTTTATTAGACAGTAGTCCGAACCTCCTTTCATCTTTAATTTCCTGCCATGTTCTCTGAAGACAAAGATCAAACAGGGGACAAAGATACCGTCCACGCTTCAGACTCCTCCAGGGAGAGTGAAGAACCCCCACTGCTCACTCAGCCTGACCCTATCTCTCCCTTCCTCCTCTTCTCACAACCCTTCTCCACAGGCTGGCCCTTAAGAGGTAAAACTTATCAAGGCTATTTGTCTGCAATGAGCCTGTTCATCCTGCGTTACTGATTAGTGATTGACTTGGGAACCATTAGTATGTATTTGATTTTTGTCATTGACGAATACCACGTCACTCTGTGCGATTTAATGTTTCGAACAGTGAGTTTGTCACGCTGTCTAACTCTGCGTCTAATTTCTATTTTGACTTCTTCCGTATCTCCTTGATGAAATGGCCATTCTGTGAGCCTCTCCTTTCTCATCAGAAAACTTTGATTGCCAATCTGTGTGATCCTTGTCAATCAAACATCTGTTCAGTGTTTTGTCCACTTCTGCACCTGCTGACCTCCAAGTGACCTGCAAAGTAAGCAGTGAGGCGGGAAACTACAGGAAGTCATTTACTCTCCCAAAGCTACCTAGGAAAGAGGGATCCAATCAGGGCTCTGCCCGAATGTCCATTTTTGATTAAATGTACTCTCAAGCTGGCTTCTTATGTTTGATTTTCTTTCTTTTAACTGCACCCACAGTGTTACATAGGCAATGGGGAGGTGAAATTTCTCCCTTCCAAATGGATTGCAATTTCCCCCCATTTAGCACCTGAAGGTAATTAGCTTGAAGAGATTGCAGAGTGAGAAACACGTTCATGGAACATTAACTCTCGCACATTCTCCAGTTGCAGGGAATTAATAGGAAAGATTAAAGTTTAAAGAGAGCAAATGCCATTAGCTCACAAACCCTTTCTCAAGGGCTGCAACCAAACCACAGCAAACCAGTTTTAAAATAGGATAAAACAACAAACAAAAGAAAAGTCGTGTTACATGCATTTTTTTAAAGGCTTTATTGTGTACACGTGAAAGTATATGTGCTGCATGTTGCAGATGCCATGTCTCCTGCAGCTTTATGTTCTTTTAATGAGTTTTTGGGTGTCCTTTCAACTTCCTGTGCATCATTCTAATGGAAAGCATGGCACGTACACTAAATTTACTGGCAAGCTGCAGAAAATGTTAACACTAAAAAATGATTAGCATCAGTGCATATTTTGACACCATTTTAGGGCTTTAAAAAAAATCTATTTTTTATGTGCTTTCTTGGATTTTTTAAAAGTATCTATGTGTGTATCTAATCATTTATTTTCATCATACACTGAGTTTTCATTCGGCTATACTTTTCTCCACTTATTTGCCCATTTAGCCATTCATCCATCAATCTATCTACCTTAAGGGGGATAGAGGAGGAGATGGCAATTGGCAATGAATTTTTAGAGACCATCCCACTCACAGATTCCATCATAGCTGGAAAAATTCTGTGAGGTTAAAAAAAAAAAGAAATTGAGACATGGTAGAATTTATTGCCCAGAAAATTCCATTCTACTATCTGATTTGAAAAGTCCAGTCCTCCTAGCTTCAGAAAATCTATTTCCCCACATTTTAATACCCTCGTGTAGCAGTCCTCATAATTCATTCGAGTGTGTTAAGCTCAGTTTTATTAGATCTGAAACAAATTTTGGTGAGGATCCTATAGGTCATTAACCATGGAGTAATTTTATCCTTGTTTCCCTAATGATGCCATAATGGTGAGTGAATTTCTTAACTAAAGACCAAAGAACATTGTGAAGGTCAGCTTCATCTCCAGGCTCCTTCAAGCGCTTCTCAGAGAGATTGGAAAAGTCGCACATTTTTGAGGAGTCATTAATAACCTTAAAGCTGAGAGCCTATTTGCGATTTCACACTCTACCTTTTAATTTCCCTGTTTTTTTGCACTCTCTCTCCTACCTCTCTTTCTCTCTCTCTGGCTTCCTGCCTTTTTTTCTGTTCTTTTATCGTCCTTGCGCAGACAGTATGGAATGCTGTCTATCTGTACGTGTGTGTGAACGGGTTCGAAAGAGTAAAAGAAAAGAGGGAGCGCAGAAATGGTAGTGCAGTGACATACAGATCCCAGATGTGATGCTACTATAATTTGAATTTTATGCCTTTGTTATCGCTCTAATCATTTTCTTTATTCGTTTTGTTTCAGCGGTCTGGGAGAGACACCTGATTGGGTAAACCACCCAGGGACCCATTTTTATTTGGAATGTGGTGCAAGGTCTAATTAGAATTTGAATTTTGCTGAGCCTTGAAATGGCTGGTACTTTATCCTGATCGCCTTAGATATTGTTCCAAGTCAATCATTTGTCATCGCAAAGCATGCCGGGAAGGTTTTGTTAATGAAGCCCTGCGTCTGTTCGCCATTTTTTGCTGTCCTGGCATTTTTGTCCATTTTGTGGGTCTGATGTAAAGACAGCAGCGGTTATATATCCATGTTACAACACCAGCAGGATACACAGTGGCTGGACTACTAGTGTCACATCCATCTGAGCTCTGTCTCTATTCAGCATCTAGAGTTTAGAGGATCTGAGACCAAAAGAAACAGAGTTTCAGCTCTATATTTGAGTTTCATACACATTGCTAGAAAGTAACAAAGTACCATAATGAGGAGATAAATTAGTCTCTTTGTCTTCTGCTTGTGTTACTGCATTGGAAATATAGCACTGTTTTTATTACAGCATTTGTTTTATAGCTATAGTGGTTTTTCATTTAAATCACTGAAAAGTTTGTTATAGGTGGAAAATGCACTTAATACAAATATCACTGCTTTTCTTTCCTAAATGTACTAATTCCATCTTTCTTTAAGCTTGATATCCACAACATAAACATAATAATATATATATATAGATTTATATATAAATTAAACTATATTTATGTGACTGCTACAGCATGGACATATAATCAATAATTGTTGATTAATTACTAAATAACGCAAAGCAGCTGCAATTGCTTTCTCTGAAGCAGTTACAACATTGAAGTTCTTAAATATTGGTGTTTTAAAAAGATTGGTTTACATCTTATCAACAAACCACTGTGTGATGATTTAGCTGTGAATACCTGTATTGCTCTTTAATGTGTTTTTTTACCAGCAGTGGACTTTTGTCACAATTTAGTATTATTATAATTTTAACTAAATAAATTATTCAAATTATGACTAAAATATTACACTTATTAAACATACATTTATAAATTACATTTTAATAGTAACTTGATTTAGAACAGTTGAAATTATTTATGATTTTCTTTGGTTCTGAATATATATA
>JBAMHV010000017.1:14239510-14258980 GCA_037177535.1 Pseudomugil gertrudae
ATATAACATGCAAGTTTTAAACAAACATACATAGTTATTGGTCAAAACCTGTTTTCTCACGCATATACATGCCATTTATGTGTACGTATTTGTCTCTCATTTAGATCCCTCCTGGAAACAGGAGACTACTCTCTGTCCTGTATGTTGCAATGTGAACAGGAGAAGGTAATGGTGTTTTGTCACAGCTTATCTGGGTTAACGCGTGTCCTACTCTCTGGTCCCCTCTGATGCATTTTGTTTCCAGAGCACCTCTTTTGGAGAGATTGAAGCTGACAGGCGTTAACACTTAGAAATGTAACAATAAACGGCATTCATGGGTGATGATATGCAGTTTCTTGGTGGCACATGTAAAGAAGTTCAGCAGGCATTTGTCCAACACTGGTATATTTCACTTGGAGATGGTAATAAACTATTTAGTTTGTTTAGATTTAGTTTCATTGTACTGGGAGATAATATATAGAAGATTTTTTTTCTTTTATGTTTATACTGAGAATTCAGTTCTATTATGAATTGTTTTCCCTCTGATCCGCTTGAATGAACAGGTGTCTCTTGGCTGCACACATGGGACTGCTCTTTTCTGTTAATTGCCTTTAAATCTAATTGAAACTGAAGTAAAAAGTCTGGAAAGCCTGCTTTGAAGTCCTTTGAAATAAAATAAAATTCTTCTGACAAGATGATGGATCACCTGTAAGTCTACCTGACACTGAAATTAAGGTTTTTAATGACATGCTGCCTCCTCCTAGATGTGAAATTCAAATTCCCTCCCTGGTCTCCCTCCCTGTCGTCACCTGTCCCTTTGACTTCGCGTATACGCCAAACACAGGCACTTTGTCTCTGTCACTAGGAGCAGGACAATGTTTTTCACCACCAAGCTTTTGTATTAACCAATCTCATATGGAACTGAGGACATAGCTCATTGAGCACTGTGTTGTTGTTACGTGAGCGTATTTTTCCTATCATAGGGCCCAGCCAGAGTTTTTCTGCTACTCATTTTATGCCAGCTGTAGCTTTATTTTTTTTATACATTATTAGAGTTAAAATATTTGCCAGATAAAATAAAAGAAGATAAATTAAATATGCTTTTTGTTATATTTTAAAATACCCGTGATGCTTGAAATACATCATATTTATTTGTTTTTTAAACTAATATTGATATTTGACTTTTTCTGTCACTTGTAATCTGGTGTAGCACCTATTACCAAACACCCACACTGACTCCCTTGTCATTCCACTATGCTCAATTTCAATGGGAGGCCCCCAGTAATCCATCCTGAAGCATGGAGGAAAAACTCAAGCTGGCTGTAAGACTGGAGGCAGCGAGAAGTAAATGAAAAATCAATGCTATTGTGACACATTAACTTATCCCCTGATTTCATAACTGGCATTAGATGTCAGGACAAATCAGTGGTGTAGTGGTGGCTGGTTGAGCCTTATTGGCTTTCATGGTCAATGTGTGTTGGCAGCTGATGTAGGAAGTGGGTGAAAATAGAGAGCAAGAGAAAATAATAGAGGACCATGGAATCTAAAGGACTTTATCATGTTGCTGTTGTTGGGTTTATGGAGAGCAAAATGTAGTGCATGTAGTCCTCTTAGCTTTAAAAAAAAAAGGAACTGGAGTGTTTCTGTTTAGTGTGACATAAGCCATGTTACATTACAAGGCTGTAGATAATTCTGTCCAAAGTTGTAAATAAAATATGTATCAAATTCTACTCTATTTAAATGCATTAATAAATTGAAATACAAACAAATAATTGGTGTTCAATTGCTGTTTTTGCATGGTATAAAACTGATCTTTCTTTCGTTCTTCCTTTTTGTTACATGTAAGTGAGTGTTTTATACAAAACATGACAACAAAGGACCCTCAGTAATGATAAAAGAAGCATTCTAATGACTTTACAGGCCACTCACCTCGTTAATAATAACAGTGTTTTATAAGGATGCCACAGAAAAGAGAATTTCACATTATCCTAAAGAATTCAAACTCTTAAAAATCCCACTGTATGTGTATAATTTAAATATAATCAGAAATATTAAAGGAGAAATAGCTGACATTATTTTAGAAACTGACAGTTTTTATTGCATTTGTGGTTCTTTTTAGTTCAAAATAGGCTCTGCATTCATCTGTCACATCATAACAATAATAATCTAGAGAGAAAAATAGCCCTCACTTGAAGAGCTGGCCTAATCAGTACTCTCTCTCAACTGTTAAATGTATTTAAACACTAAATTAACAGCCCATAAAGGGCCTCTGGTACACTACATTCAAATTAGAGTCAGTTCTTATTTACTGCCACAGAACTGCAAAAGTGACACTTTCCTTGATCACATTAAGAAATGCAATGGAGTGACCTTGGTATAATGGAGGTGGATGAGATACGACTGTCGCTGCCCTTGTCTTCAAAAACACACCGATTCAATGCATCTCAGCCAGCAAGCGGGGATAGGAAAAAAAGAGAGTGATAGAAAGAGGATGACTGTCCTCATCTACAGTGTCATTAAATTATCAGCTAATGGAGTTAGCATCAGTTCAGCTACTAATGCCTTGGCGAGCCAGTAAGATTTATGGGAATGACATCTGAGGTCTGGAAAACAGAAGAAACTACCCCAAAGCTTGGGTCTTCTCTGAAAATACCCAGCCAGCTATGGTTCACCTCTAAGTTCTGTGTCGGGGGTGTTATCTTGTTTAGTGGGAGTTGATCGTTCACATATTTAATGCTTTAATTACACCTCAACATCTGTGCACAGTGATTTAAGTTTATGGATGTGAAAGCTCTTAATTATGAAGCAAAACGCATAAAGTCATTTCTGATGGTGGATGCAGACAATTAAATTTATTTAAGATTTTCTGCAGAGGCAAAGTAAATGACTCTCTGAAAATGACCCTTACTGAAATGCACAATAGACTGTGATGTACTCTGTAATGTGTAAACATAGTGAACAGAAATAATCAATCAGTAGGCCATCATTTGTAAATGTTTTTGCTTTTCACATTCTGCTATAAAAGGAACCCTGTGTTTTAAACAAATTTCACTATAAGGACTTGCATATAATTATCAGTATATCATACTGTGGTTACATGGTCACATCTACTTGAGTGTTCTGAAGTAATGACATCCACTTAACATGTCTACACAGTGTTTATTTAGATATAAATATTTTAAGAAAGAAGGAATTTATGGTGAATGAAGCTTATTCACCTATAGCTATAGCTATAAGCTATAGTTGAAGACCCATGCAGTTCAACATTCTGCAAAACAAAAGCATGTTCCTCCGTTCTGTCCATTAGAAAGTTATGCAAATTTATATTGATACATGTTCTGAACAAATAGCTTAAAACAGAAGTTACAGGTAATTTCAGGCTCAGTCCAATAAAATCCAATCCAACTTTATTTATAGAGCACTTTCAAAACAACAAAGTTGACCAAACAGTTCTGGACATAACAATCACAGTCATATCACATGCTGCCCCATGGAAAGCAAGTGTTGAGATAGATTACAACAATTTAACAGCACAGACCGTGACTCTACAGTCCAGTCCCATGGTAAAACTTTATATTTGGGCAGTTGTACATCTAAATTGTAAAGTCATATATAACCTTTGGAACAGTACATTTCAAAGGGACACCTATTTCATGTGTCCAGCATGTTTTGTGTGTTGAACTGAGGGGCAAAGTCTCAGCAGCCAGTTATCAAGAAACAATTAGGTTTAGTGTGATTCTTTAAGCTGTTAACTTCATTTTAACCCATATGCTTTTCTAGCTTCAATGTCACATGACTGAGCTTTTGCAGAGTTTTATACTTTGGTGCTACCAAACAAAAGAGGACTTTGACATCCATCTTGCATCCTGTTTTTTTTTTTACTTCTCTGTTGCTAATAAAACTCAGTCAGTCTTTTCTCTTATATTTTGCTATGTCACTTTATTTCTTTTCACCACTTCCCTGGGTAATGTATTATTGCATTTCTTTGCTGGTTTGGCCATAGTGTCATTCAGAACGTATGTTTATTTGCTGGCATGGGACGCAGTGTGTATTGTAACTGTACTGTATTGCAACAGGCCCTTGTCACTTGAGTCTACAGAGCTGTTAAAAGAGTTGTGAAGTTCAGTTTCTGAGAAATTCAGCGAGAATACAAGAAAATGACTGTTCAGGAATGTGTGCAATTTCAAGGTCAGAATGTTGTTTAGTGTTGAAATGAATAGATTTAATAAATAAAACTGTGCCAAAATATCATGTGCATGCAAAAATGAGACTATCCAATGAGACTAGGCAGATTTTGTAAACAACAGACAAATATTTAGCATTTTTTTAATCATGCAGAACCATCAGGGAGGTTTTTATGTAGACCAAAATTCACTTGGCTACAGGAGGCAAAAAAATTGAATGTACAGTCAGACTAAGGAAACATAAGGCTTAATGTCCTGACTTTGTCAATATGACTTCTTTCTCAAAGCCCAGGCAAAAAGGAAAGACCACCATTCTCTTAAAAACCTTTCAGGATAATTCTGTTATTTGTCAAATGAAATATAGTTGCATTTTGCTCATTGCTGACAACCTAACCCGTTAACAGCTTTGAAATACCTCTTCAGTCACGTTCTACCAGCATTATGTGGCAAATTGACTCATGACTGCCTTTTGGTAACAGAAACTTAATGTGGCACATTTTTCTTTCTTTCCTTCGTCCTCGTTCAACACCCTTTACTCTTTTGCTGCTGCTCTCTTTTCATCTTTCCTGCAATCTTTTAAAGAGTTTGTCCTGTTTTTCCAGCTGAGTGGTTGAGGTGTGGACTTGGACCGATGATTTAAAATAAAGTGATTCCCTTAAATGTTTTTTAAAAGCTGCAAGAGCCATGACATCTTGGCCATTATTGATGACATCATTATTATGTATAAGGTCTCTACGTGAATAATAACCCATGATCTGTCATTTTTCCTGTTATTGGCACTGCAAATTGTAAAGGTTAGGTAATTTATTTTAATGCTTAGAGTGTCATCTGGTGCTGCTACGCACTGCTGTCTCGATATATTCCACACTTAAGGCATTATTATTCCCTTTTATCCCAGCTCACAATCCTGGAAAAGTACTTGCCATGAATAATCCACAAAGTTTTACTTAATTGTCTTTTGGCCTCTCAATTTGTGATTTTCTGTAGGTTAGAGTAAAAACTGTGAGATTAAAGCAACTAATTTACTTATAATAAATGGACAAATAAAAAAAACAGAAACCCATTTCTTTAGCACATCATTTATAACCATCTTGCTGAAATTAGCTGATAAATGCATCTTACAGCTAAATAAATGTGCAATCTTGTTCAACATATATTCTTTTATTCATTTTTTTTATTATTATTATTAAACTATGAAACCCAGGAGGACAGATTTTGCATTTTAAAACATGGAACAGAGAAACAGGGCTTCATATACAAAGACATTTCTGTACAGCATATTCCCCAAAGATGAATAGCTGTTTGGTGGTATAGTCGTGCAGAACAATGAGAAGGATTTCAGGAAAATGGGCTTTGGGGTGGCATTGTACGCATACATTGCAGAGGGGTGGTGGCGGTTTGGGGGGGGGTGTGAAGAATCAGCACGCTTGAGCGCATTTAAATTTACACAAACTCTCTAGGAATGACAGTGATAAATGTTACACTCTATTCTACAATATGTTTAATGCATAGGTCTGAAGAGTTAAGTTTTCCCCCTCTGGTACGATGCTGCTGTTGTAGTTACCACTATATGTTACATCAGATTCCCTTCCATTAAAATGCCAAGTGGCACAGTGAAGACAGCAGGAGAATATGACACTGAATTTGTTTACCTGTCACCTTCCTCCATCCTTCATTTTTTCCCCACTGTTGTGTGCATGGGTTTGTATGAGTGTGCACGTGCGTGTGTGCAACTGTGTTGGTGCAAGTTGAACAGGTCAGGCTGGATGCATGATCCTCTTGCATTAAGTCAGGTTTTTTTTAAAAGTGAAACGGTGCAAATTAGAAAAGAAGCCATGATTAGCAACGTTTTACCTCTCTGAGAGTGTGAAGAATAGTGTTACTTTACTGATGCAACCTCAGAAATCACATTATGCTATTGTAGGGATGGATTGTCAAGCTTCTGAGGGGCAAAAAACTCTCCTTATCACTAAAAAATTCAACTGTGACTGGCCGCACCGCGGTGCATTTCCTGTGCTCTGACTTTCACTGTCACGAAACAACCTGAACACTGCTGTTGACACACACTGAAAAATGCTCAAGCTCTCTTACTCACTTTCTTCTTTTACTGTCACACACACACTCAATCATACACATACATGCATTGACACACTTGTGTGGATTATAAGGAGGTGCAGTCTCTGACCTGCGTTTGATCTGCAGTAAGCAGGGCCTGCATGAGCAGCTGAGTGTACTTCTACTGTACGTTTATAACTGTAAGCACTGATAAGATAAGCTTGATCTCTCTCAAGGATAAGTGTTTTTCACAGTACACCTGGAAAGACTGGTAACACATCAGTGCATGTTTTTTTAAACACAGAAACTATTCTTAGGTGTACAGTCTATATATCAGAGAACAGGCAGGAAAATATACATACCGGTACTCACACACACACACCTTCACACTTTTTGTAGTTTTAAATAAATTACATTGAGTTATGACAACGTAGACATTTCTATTTTATTAACTCAACAATGATCATCAATTCTATGTAATCTGCCAATAATAAAGATACAAAATTGACTGACAAATGAAAATATGTATTTGTAACTGCATATTGTCTTATGTTTAAAAAGTTCCACAAACTTGTGTTTGTAGAGAATTTGTGTTCTGAATTGTTCTTGATTTTTTTTCTTTAAAAAAAACATTTTTATCATCTTTGTTGATAGAAATACTTGTTTTTAATTTCAACAGTTTGTTCTCATACAACAACACTGTTAGCAGTGAACAAGTACAGGGGTAGGTGGTGCACTCTGGAATTATATGTTTTTAGTTTTATGATCCATACAACAGCCTGGGCCAAGCACAGCTTCTTGTGCAGTGTTGTTGGCTCGCTGTAAAGCCTGCAATATGTAAACAAACAAGCCCAAACTTTGCCTGATTTATATCATTAACAGGTCTTGGCTGGGGATCTTTTACCATTTCCAACTAGCCTTTGCCAGCCAGCAATTCCAGTCGCAGACAGCTTGAGCACTTTCGATTTTATACCTCAGCAATTTTTATAGCATCTTTAGCTCTGCACGCACAGACTTCACTATATCCTCTGGAATGCAGGAGCCTGTGAGAGGCAACTTGGAAGAAGCAAATAACAATAATGCATGCTCAAGAAAGAAAATTACTGTTCATGAAGGATGCTAAAGACCTAGATCATGTGACTGAGTGTATTTTGTGCTGTGATTAGACCCTGATGGAGGGCGCACTGCTGTTGTTGCTTTCTGACTCTACTGGCTGATGGTACGGCACTGTCTCAGTGCCTTCTGCTCAGATTAAGTAAGGTAGAGTAGTCAAGCCTCTGAGGGTTTTAGCATCTGTGCAAGGTTGCTGTAACTGATACTGTGAAGTTATAATTAAAGGTTCCGACTGAGAGAACGTAGCATGATGCAGTACACACCTTTCGTCTCCCCTGCAGGATAACTAGGCGAATGATGTGAGAGGCGGAATGGAAGCTAAACCCCACCATATACGAACTTGTGTGTTCTTACACAGATATGATACTGGAAGGAAAAGATAGGAGGTCACTATTAATATGTCTTATCATTACAGGACAAATGTTATGTGGTCTGTTTTGTCATCTGTGGGATTTGTTTTGTACTGCAGCTGCAACAAATGCTACAACTGTAAAACAGTATACAACACAGTAAAATCATACTATAATAAACATGGTACATAGTCCACATAATTGTATTTTAGGATACATTATTGTTTCTAATATTTTATTTAAAACTAGAAGTACTGATGTGCAACTCTGAGTACATAATTTTCACCTTATGCACAAGGTTACAACTTTTGATTGCAGCACACTGTCTCCCATTTTTCATTTACCTGGCAGAAAATCAGATGCGACAGTTAAATCTTGGCAGTAGCGAAAATCTACTCTTTGCCATTTAGAGCTAATGTCATGTTTCTGTGCTAATCCCTCATCATTTTTGGGCCTCATTGCCTATTTTTCTCTATGATATTAAGTATTCAAAGCTCATTTACATTCTTATTTTTCAATTTGCTGCTGCAGTAGTTTAATTTATTCCATATAATTTCTTTTTCTGAGGGGGACATTAATCACTGACTGTACGTTTTAGTGCCTCTGGGATTTTTTTAATCAATAAAATAAAGGGATAAAAGCTCCAGTACTGGCTTGCTTGCAAAGGCTGTACTGAGAATGTCTTCTTCTGTGTGCTTTCTTTCATCATACTTTTGGGTTTGCACAAATTCAATTACAAATCTTTGTGCTTTTTATTTTAACTTCACGATGTATTCTTTAAAGTTGGTCACTTCTTTGTGCCTGCGCATTTAAAATGTGGTGACAACTTTCTAAAAGAATATTTTTATATATTTTTTTTGGAAAGCAGTGACAAAAACCATGTCTGAAAAATAACACACATATCAATAAGGGCTCCCCTGTAATGCTTTTGGTAGTTTTATATTTCTGGTCTGTTAAGCTGGAGGCCTAACCACTTTCGTCCCTTTTCTTCCTCGCTTTCTTGTTGTTTCTTCATCCTTTCACATTCATTTTATGCTTGGCTATTCCGTAGGCTATCAGTGTATTAATGCCAAGGCTTAAGCCAAACAGTCTCTGCCAGATAAGCCTCCAGGTCGTCATGTGGCTGTTCACAGTTCATACTCTGCTCTCCCCCATTTGTTGGAGGCCTGAAATAATTCTTATTTATTTATTTATTTATTTATTTATTTGCTGTGCCCTACTTTAGTGCTTAGATAGTGCTAAAATTTTTCTGGCTTTCCTTTCTTCTTATTGTGGACAGTAGACATATCTTCATTACTTATTGACTTGTTTGAGAAGCTTGACCTTCTAAAGGTGTGAGGGTAGATGAGGGGGGTTGATCTTTGGTTGATAATGAGTCCTGTGGAGATGGCAGGGGGTCTGTAAACTCTGATACATAATGCTGTGAACTATTATACTTTGTGCATGGCTGGTCACAGACCTGCTAATCACAAGGAAAAGACCCAACTGTCTCACTCCATAAACCAGGCCCAGAGAGAAGACAGCCATGGGAGCACAGTGTCACTTGTAAATCCCAAATTAAACTCAACTGCCCAAAGCTTTCCAGTATTAAAACACCTAAACTTCAATTGAACCTCCCAAAGCCTTGTTGCATGAGTCTAAATACGTGGACAGTGACAGGTGTCCATGTGCCAGTAGAGTGTTCGTTGGCTATGTTTTGCTTCATGTGTGCATTTCATGCAGCAAAACCCAAGTTATAGCCAGGTCCTCTCACAATACCCCTGTTACTGCTGATCCCTTCATTGTTGGAATTCACAGAGTTTTCTAAATAGAGTAAAATGATTTTTTATGCATCTTTTGTTCAAAACACATGCTTTCATTATGTCAACGAAGGCAGAAGATCTTTCTTTATATGCATATGAGCTAGTATGAGCTTGCTGTAGGGGAGGGGAAATGGTCTTCTTGAAGGCAATCTGTTCATTAAGATAATGTGTTAGTTCCAATTAAACTAACATTAAAATGGTCCCCATAAAGAGTTGGAGTCAGCGTTTTTCCCAACTTGCTCTTTTAATTACATCGTTCCTCTCCTGTCATTAAGGGTATTAAAAATTCATTAACAAGAATAGTATTGCATACTGCAGTACTGCAACAAATCAAAGAGACTTTCATCTCATGTTGTCAAAAGATTATTGCCCTCAGTGATTTCATTTGAAAGGCAGTAAGTTGCCCTAAAATGATTTTCCACGACAGCATCAACAGGTTACCGTAGTGGTGAGCTGTCAGGTCGTTAAAACCTCACGTTTATTTGCTACGGATTTTAATATGGAATCTAATAGAAAAAAATGGAAAACATTTAAATGATGAATAAGCTTTGGCAACATAGGGCATCATGTGCTGTATTTCTCCATTTATTAAATGTGCATTTATTTGCAACGGCATCTAGCGTCCCCCCTCTAATGTGATTCCATTGCCGGCTGTTATGTTTTCCGTCAGTTATATTTCTCGCACCTAATTTGTTTTCATCAAATGTGTTTATGGCTAGTTGAAACTGTTTTACAGCTTCACTATCGAACCGTGCTGCTGCTGCAGGAAATGAGTGTGTCCATGAATAACACAAGCTCCGGCAGCATCATCCTTGCCAGAGAGAAGAAGGGAGGGAGACGAAATCTGCATCTCTCTCATATTAGGACTGCTGGTTTTCAATACAAGGTATATGAAGCTGACTTTCTACCTTGATAAACACCCGCGCCTTGCTTCAGCTAACCCAGTTGATGATGAAGATTAAAGAGATAGAACAAATAGAAGTGTATTGGAAAAGCAGCAGGTGCTAACGTAAAAATAATTATGGTTTTGGCACGAAAATGAGGAATAATTAAATGAATAAATGTAAAAACTGCAGCCTTGAAATGTTTTAGTGGCACAAACATGACTCTGGTACCCTAACAATTCCCTCTGTGTTGTCTATGAACACTTTTATCAAAGTTCTTTCAGTGGTGAGAAAATGAATACTTGACAATCATATAATGTTTGAAATATTGAATTTATTTTTCATGTATGACAGACATGGATTTTCAACTGAGATGTAAAAATATATAAACTGGTTGTGTTTGTTTTTACTCTTGTCACTGAAGCCATCTTACCACAGTAGTAGAAGGCATGACTATTACGGTACCATCATCAACTATAAGTTTAAAGTATTTTATTCTAATTCTTTTTTTAAAAAAGGTAAAAAGCAAAAATCTATTATTTGTCTTTTTGCTAAAAAGACTCAGTACTGTATGTAATTTCTGCCACTAATTGTCTTTAAATCTAAATCCATTTTAATGCATTTTGATGCAGAATTGTCTCGCATGTAAATCAGAGTCCTTATGTGGTGAAAGGTGCAACCTCACTAATGCTAATTGATCTCCTACATCAGTGTAATGTAACTGTTTTATAGTTTGAGCTTTGCAAGTAATTAATTTTTCTTCAATAAGAAGCAACTGTGATAGAGTGAACGGTCAGATTTGACAAACAAAAACTAAACAAAAGCAGAGTAAGGTAACATCCTCAACAATATAAAAAACAACATTTAGCAAAGATTTGCTGGGGAAACACAAGTAAACACTCATTTTTACACAGTACAGAATACAAAAGAATGTTTTCATTTGACAGTAACAAGTGTTGGGATTGGTTGATGACTTGTTGCCATGGTAGCTAATAAAGTGACTTTTCCAATTACTATTACATGGTGAAAATTAGCTGTTTTTATTGTGTGCTGTGTGACCATTCTCTGTTCACATAGTTTTGATATTATCCTCCACTAAGTCTGCGGTGTTTTATTATTTTGTAACTTTTTCTGTATTTGACTCTCCTTTGCTTTTGCCTTTGTGTGTTTGTGTGTGAGTGGTCGATGAACAAGGAGTGAACAGTAGATGAACCCTTTCCACATGCACACCTTCACTGAAAGCTGAGAAAATAAGAACATAACGTCACCACATTATCAATATTCTAGTAGGACTTGTTGTGAATCCTAGCTCAGTGCAGCAACCAGTGTATCATAGAGCACTGAAATATTCATATCCTCCTAATTAATTGGCATCAGAGGGGTGCCTTGTTTTGTTTTTCCAAGTAGTACAACAGTAAAGTAAGGCAAAAATTAGACCTAAATGTACACAGCAGGTGAGAGGATTATACCATGACATTATGAGGTGAAAATAAACATCATCCATACATATTTAATCTGTTTCATTATCTTGACTGAGTTTAGAGTGACATCATTGTTGCAAGGCTGGCTTTTGTTGGTAAACTCCAGCCAAATTAGCCATGTAGCCAATGTGACCCAAACAGATCCCTTTCCTAACAACCACCCCTTCCACATGTGAGTTTATTGAAATGCATGTATGACTGTGGGACTTCCACCACTGACTAATCTATCATGACTGGCAATGATCAACAAGGCAAAGTAAAATGTCTCTAATCTTGATTGTACTTAATACTACAGTAATACTCATACTGTTATTATTATTGTTGTTCTTGTTGCTAATAATAATAACAACAACAACAATAATAATAATAATAATTTTCAACTGCATTACAGCTTCCAATTCTCTTTGTCACTCACTTTAATCCATATTGTCAGCACATCCTCGTTCTGTTATAGAAATATACTATTGATTAATTCAGTTTTTGTGTTGGAGATTACATGTATGCATGTGTTTGTGTAAGTTGTAGATGGACCCCTGTGAGTGTCTTTTTTACATACTCTGGTCTGGAGACCTGGTACATCCCCGTGTTGGAGATCCATCATCCCTGACAGGTCTATTGTGCCAGCACTTCCTCACAGGCTCTGACCAATGACTAGCACTAAGATATCACTTTCAATAAGGAAAACTTTCAACAGCAGAAATGGAGGGGGATTTGAATGACTACAGCAAATAAAGGGAGGCACTTAGTGTTGCTAATCCAAGATACTTTATTAAAATTTAGACTTAATAATATATACCAAAACTATCATTTAAATTTTTAACAGTGAAAAGGTGGAGAGACAACATGTACAATTTTGCACCATTTAAAAAATTTGTGAAACCTATTTATTATGTGCATATGTTTCAAAATCTGGTTGAACAACATACTGTATATGATTTCTGTGCTGTATTACCTTAAATTTCTATTAATCAAATATATAAGCTTATCAAAAAACTTTAAAATAAAAAAAACAGATTTCTGGAGGCCCCAGTATTCAGAATTTCAGAAATGAATGGCTATTTGAATGATTGCTGCTGTGACAGGCTTGCTGTGATAGAATAACACATTCTGTTGAACAAATAGACCCTTGAGTGCTGGCTGGTCCCAGGGGTCTGTCTATAGCCCCAAGGCTATGGCTTTCACAAGGATGGGCTGCTCACAGCATGGCTATACCCTGACAAACATACTGACTGAAACTGCAATGCTTCCTACATGAATACTGACATATTATTAACCTATTGTATGCACATGCAGGCATATAAAAACACCTATCAGGTTGTCTACAGACAAAATAAACACTGTGCATAATTTGAAGTGCAAAGAAAACCCCAAAAATAGTAGTAATTATGAATCATACTCATAATTTTACTCCAATTCAAAACTAAAACCAAGGTCTTAAATTATTGCAGTTTTCAAATATGACACAAACAATACACTCCCCTTTTTCGGGGACTGAATCATTTCCTTGGTTTACCTTGTTACAGCAGTTAGGCAAAAAAACCTCCATTGGAGTTGAAAGCACTGGTGCTCAGCTTTGTTCACTGAGGCCTTAAGAGACACGTTGCTGCCGTTGTAATGGCATGAATCTTACACTGCAGCCCTACACAGCACGCTCTTTGATGATGTCACAGGGTTAGATAGGTGCCATTGTAGATACGGGCTTCCAGAGAACCACTACACACTGTTCTAGCATCTGCTGAAAAAGAAACACCCTTCCAAGTCCCTTTGACACAGCTTTTTTTTTAAAAAAAGGGATCTGGACAAAAGCCACAGTTTCTTCTGTGATATCCTGTTAAGGCTGTTCTGGATCCAACCAAGCATGGCCTTCCTTCAGAGAGCTGGGGCAACATCATTCAGCTTCCTTCGTGTGATTCAAGGCACACAACAAACCCTGTGGTCCACAGCTCAGTGGCCAAGGAAAAAGACCCGTCACACATTGTCTTTTACCCATACGCACATTCAGAGGCATGCACATTATGCATCACCCTCATTTGGGCATTTACACAGCACAAAAACTGCACAAAGTTAGTTTCTGTTTTATTAAGATACTTTAATGTTTTAAAGATATAAACAGATATAAACAGTTAACAAACAGATATTATTTCTGTCATAGAAAAGTGGATGCTTGACTCGATATTATTTGCTATGACCCCTCACTGGTAACCTGTTTATTCGAGCATGCCCTGCATCAGCAACACAAGTGGTACTGAATTATTCTTAGAATCAGCAATGTGCTGTTGTAGTATGCTAAGAAGAAAAATCTGCAATACAGCTTCAGTTTCCACTGAGCTCAAGAAAACCTCTGCTAAGTCTGTATAATTAACAACCCCAGTCAAATTGAATCTGAATTAATTGCAATGGCGATGAATTGCAGAAGGTGTGAGAGGTGGGGGTGGATAAAAACACAACAAGCATATCTCAGGGGTAAACATGATAGAATTACAAAATGAGCAGCTTGCAAACTGTCTCAGCTTTGATGAAGAAATGTTTAATTATCCCCCTGATGGAAAAGGTCCCTTATTGTCTAAAGCTAATTTGTCCCTTTTGGCTACTTCCCCACCCCAGAGGCCTGTCTGTCTCAAGTTACCCCCAGCCACCCACCCACCTCCTCTTCCTTACCAGTCCTCTGCCACCCTGGGTTTCAGCATCTCCCAGCTCCAAAGACATCCACAACAAGGAGTTGGGCCCAGACAGTATTTTGTTTGTTAAGTGTAGCCCAAAGATCTGGGCCCCTGGGAAAAGATGAAAGGAGGTAAGCCGCCTCCCTCTCAAGGAAAGGATCAAGCAGGTCAATTTCCTCTGACTTTGTCCTGTCTTGGAGTTTGTATTCCCTCGGTCCACAAAGGCCACCATTGGACTGGACCGGAGGCTCTATCTGTCTCGGCTGCCCCGCTGCTGCCCTCATTTGATTCAAAGAATAATAGATGGCAAAACACGCCTTCTGAGCACAACTCCTTTTTAAAAAGTGAAACAAGAGATAACACTCCCTCATAAAGAATGGGCATCAAAATAGAAAACAGATACTGTATAATTTTCTCTAGTTTCGACATGGAGTTCTAGCGGGACTCTGTGAAAACAAGATGATTGGAGAAGAAAACATTTTCTATGAGGGACATGGCTAATACAACACTTTAATGTTATATTTAATGTTAATGTTAGTGTCTCATTTTAAATATTGCTAAATCACTAGTGCTATTCTGTCCCCTTATTTAGCCTTGAACTATTTCTCATGCTTTCCAGATAATGTAATTTAATCCCCTCACATTAGACCTAGGAGTGGATCCAATTCACATTTAAATGCAATTTTAAAGGGGCATATATTTGCATAGTGAATTAAAACTAAAACCTCATTATGCAAATAAATTATAAAATGTGTCAGGGGATGGTATTCATTTTAGTTAATATCTCATTTTGTGAGATTTGATAGTCCAAACTGCATTTGTCCTTTATTCTGCAGAGACAGACAATGATTTTAACAACACTGGTCTTGTTCCAGAAATGACCCAGAAATGATCCAGTCACGATCTGGCAGATCTCTGCCATTATACTCGATTTAAGATGGCACAAAGGGACAGCCTAAACATGATATTAAACACTCAACAGTAGTACATAATAAAGAAAATGAGCCCTACAGTAGGTGTCCTTCCACGTACAGAAATTGGTCAATGGGCCTGTGCAAAAATACATTTTTATACTAATTTAAATTTTAGGAATTTATTAAGTACAACTCAAAAAATAATTTTACATCTGTTTGCCTTGTGTCTTAAATATGAATCCCTTCGATGTCATTTATATTTTTTAAAGGGGAAAGTAATTCATTTTAAAAACCAAATTTCCTTATTTATCTAGTAGGAAATTGATAGCAGTTGAAATAAAATAAGGGCACTTTTCTTGGGCAAAATTTACACCCATAGTAAAACAGTGGTGGGTGAAATGTAAAATATGGTTAAGTAATGTGGCAGGTGTCTAAAGAATATGCAATTAATTTGTATGTATTTACAATGCATCTCATGGCATGATAAAATGTCACAGCTACCTTATAGCTGAATTAAGTTGGAAATGTATTAAAGCTAGTTGAAGCTAATTGTTGACATGATATCACATAAAGCATCAGGTTGATAAGTTTGAATTTAGAAAATAGTCTGAATAAACAAACAACCTATCACCATGGCCCTGAATCAAATGTTTCATTAGATAAGAAAGGAATTCACTTGTTTGATTTTGTAATTAAACTACTCATTTACTTTAGTGTAGTGTATGATAAATCAGACTCCTAAAAAACCATTTCAAAATAAGTCATTAGACTGCCTGGAAGAAATTAAAGGCATAATTGCCTGATAATATTAGTCATGTTATAGATATGTGATTGTTCAGTTCTGTCATTTAGATTTTAAAATTCTAAACCTTCAAACTAAATGGAAATCTGTCAGATAACATCAAAACCTAATGCAGTGACAACTCAGCAAACATTTAAATACCCGTTTGTATGTTGTGTAAGCATATTTTTTTTACAATAAAGCAGCTCTTTATGAAGAGCTGGTAGATGGAACATGTGTGAGGTAATGAAGAGCATCACGGGGTAAATGATGGCCTGTCCTTAGCATTGGGGATATTGTTCCAAGGCTTAATCTTTGTCATCAGAGTAAGGACAGTTTGTATGTGTGTGAGATGAAAGGAGAGCTGGAGGCTTACCGCATCAACTTTCTCTCTCCCTCTTTCTCTCCTGTGGGTCAAGTAAACAGCCTTTGCAGGGACAGCTCAGGGGCTGGTGTCTGACCAGCCAGGCTGAAAATGGCCCTTGTCCATTCCTGCCATGTAGCATTTCTTTTCCCAGCTGTTTGTCCTTTGTCATGGACACAGCTTGTAATAAGAAGGGCCAACATATTTATGGAGTGGCCAACCTCGCCGGTACACAGGTCTTTTGTCTACCGGGCACAAAACAGCTTTGTTACTCTTTAACAATTCACAAACCTGTACAGTGAAGGAGAGATGTTATTTTACAGTGTCAAGCTGGAATAATATGCCTAAAGGGAGTTTATGTTAGCATTCACATAATTATATAAGCTTACACTGTTTAAAAGACAATTGTTTAATGTCTAAAGAAGTACTGTATTTTTCCTCTTAAAACTCTCCTTTGACCTGGAGGCCAATTAGGGTGTTCCTGGTGAGTGATTTGTTTTGCTGTGTGCAGTGGACATCCACTCAGCAACATTTATGAGTGATTAGTTAAGCTTCGCATGAGCTCTATGAAGAACTTGCAAGGAGCGACAAAGCAACATTCAGATGGCTTTAGTAAGGGGAACCCAATGTAGACTTAGAGGTGAACTCTGGCAGAAAAAGAAATGAATGATGATGCGGACAAATGAGCCCTTTGACAGGTTTAAAAGTGTGTGTTTTTGTGTCTGCATGAGTGCAAGTGTGTGTTTTCACAAGGCAGGCAGGGGATTCTCATTTAAGTCAGCAGTAGGTTAACAAAATACATTAGCCCTTCAAATAGTCTGAAGAATTTCTGAGATCCTTTACTGAAGTAAAAGTACAATAATGTAATGGGTTCCATTATGTAGGATTCTGGGATTAAAACTCCTGCTACATTTATAGCAATGGAAGAAAAAGAATGAGGGAAATGGTATCAAATACTGCAGATTTTTAGCATCATTTGTCATTTTGCTGGGTAGGTGTAAATATTCACAAAAAGCAAAATCACATTAAAATGTGCTGATTTGTATCTAAATGTAATCAGGTAGCTTTTAAAAATTAAATTTCAGATGTAAAAACAAAACGGAATTTCATGTAAAAATCCATTTCTTGACCAAAAGAGATTAAAAAGTAAATATGGTTCTACTTCCTGTGCTCTCAAAATATTGTTCATAATGTAATTGTAATGAATAAAAAGCTAAAAGCTAAATATATTGTTGTTTTAGAAAATAAATGTATTTTGTGTAAAGCAAATTTGTGTCTGTACGGGGCTGAACTGAATAACTAAATCAGACCTCTTACCAAACATGCTCAGAAAATAGCCACATATGTTTCTGACCTAAATTTTCAAGGAACCTCATGCATGGGTATTTTTAAATGACGTTTAAAGCAAAAAATGATGATTTAAAATTATTTAGGAAAAATTGTTTAAATCAGGATGGCAGAATAAATCCTTTGGAGGATGTATTATAGAGTAAAACATTATTAATTTCATCAATACATCTTTTTCCATTACCTATTTTAGTTGCTTCAACAACATTAAAATGTAATTTTTATTTCAATTATATTTATTCTGACAAACTACAAATTGACACATTTGTGATGTCTGCACATGCTGTTAATATGAATGTGTGACATATCAATTCCAGTACTTTTATCAAGGTTGAATTGTGGCTTCTTTAATCAATTAATAGTTCACATCACATAATGGCACTTGTATCTAATGAATACTGTTAAATAGCCTAAATGTATTTTAATCCTCTCCATCAAATCATGATTACAGCAGACGGGTATATCAAGTGGTCTTTTCATTCATTTAACATGATCAAATTGACTCCTGTGTCATGAGAAATGACACCACTGGTAATTAATTTCTCCATTAAGGGTGGCCGATGTGACAACCATGCAAACAGAGAACAGTGACAAGGAGGACACAATAACTTCAGCAAACTGAGACAACCCAACTGCCGAGGAGGAGCAATGAGTAATCACATTATCTGTCTGCAGGGAAAGCATTGTTCATTAAAACAAAACAACGCCAACTACATTATCTGTCGCTGCATCATCAGCATATTTGCAGATCTGGCAGATTTCTTTGTATCCCTGCATTTACATATATTAATGAACTTTTGAAAATTCATTCCAGATTAGTCAAGTGAGCTATTAGAGCCTGCGGGTATTTTCACAAGGGCCGTGTAGTATGTGTTTTTCTATCTCTATTTTAAACACCTACTAAGAAATGGAACCAAGTGATTCATTATTGCAGACAGAGGTGCTGGGAAGAATGTGTTTATTAAGATGTGAATAAGAGGAATGGAGAATCAAATGATAACTGACTGGATTTGACTTAAATTAAGAAAATTAAATTAAAGAGCTAAAATGTATTAAGAATCAAATGATAATTTTCTGTGTTTTAAATACCTGTTTAATGTTTCTTAATATTTTAATTAAATATTGAATTGGAGACGTCTACTGTAACATATATTCAAACATTTTTGCCTCCATCTATGTATAGGCCAAATTTTGCCATGAAATTAATTGTATCAGAAATTATTGCGATAAATGATTATATTGTACTAAGCAATTAATGTTGTCATTTTGAGACCATTTCCAACTGTCCATCAATCCATCTATTGTCTACAGCTTATTCCCTAAACGGGGTCGCGTGGGAGTGTGTGACTGGAGCCAATCCCAGCTAACATGGGGCAAAAGGCGGGGTACACCCTGGACAGGTCACTAGTTTCAACTAGTACAATAAAGATGCCATAACATACTCCTTCACAAATCAACAAACATCTGTCTGTCTGTCTGTCTATCTATCTATCTGTCTATCTATCTATCTATCTATCTATCTATCTATCTATCTATCTATCTATCTATCTATCTAT
>JBAMHV010000017.1:14259080-14291006 GCA_037177535.1 Pseudomugil gertrudae
ATCTATCTATCTATCTATCTATCTATCTATCTATCTATCTATCTATCTATCTATCTATCTATCTACCTACCTACCTATCTATCTGTCTATCTATATGTCTGTCTGTCTATCTGTCTGTCTGTCTGTCTGTCTATCTGTCTGCCTGCCTGTCTATCTGTCTGCCTGTCTGCCTGTCTGTCTGTCTGCCTGCCTGTCTATCTGTCTGTCTGTCTGTCTGTCTATCTGCCTTAGTGTTGGTGTGTTTGTCTGCATGCTGTCTGGTCACCTGTGGGGGTTTTCAGAAAAAGTGAAACCAACAGTTTCTTTTCCAGCAGCGAGACCTGGGGGCATCTAGAGGGGGTGATTGTCCAGTATTTTCACCACAATGCTGCCATATGGGAACAGAAGGATCAGCCACTGGCTCCCTGCCAGAGTAAAGGCAAACACCAATCCACATATGCATAGAAGCGGTCATTTAGAGCCACCACTTTTTACCATAACAACAGATGAAACACTGGCGTCATTTTGCTTCCACTAAGGGGCATTGTTCCCAGGGCTCCTTGCCTCTTAAGCTGTCCCTGTATGAGACAGGATAAACTTAGGGGCCTGAGCCTTGGTGTAAATAACAAAGAAAGCCTCACTTACAAGCTTCCTAAATCCTATCGGAAGATGAAAAGGAAGATAAAAAGATCCACTCCATTTTCCCATTTTCTAAAAATGAGCTTAACACAGAACAAAAGGAATTTATTTAAGTTGCTGCCCATACTGTGCATGTGTGTTTTCGTGCTCTTATCAGTATTGTTTGAAAACTAATAAAGTTTCATTTGCTTTATAATTCTATTACTCAACAATGATTGAAAGCATGTAATGAATCAAATGAATGCTGCAATCATGCTTTCAAGTGTTATTTCCAGGTGGAAATAACAGTAAATATGATTAATACATCTAATGTGTTTTGCAGATACATTATAATAAAAAATATGGTTGATTTGATATATTTACATGTTGTGACTGTATCTTACTGGAATTTATCAGTTATTTTCTTCTCCAAAAATATTGTTTTTATTCTAGCTCTTGTTTGGTAAAGCTACCTTGCTATTAACCTTTAAGTTAAACAAAATACAAATTTCCTCAGCGTATTTAAAAACTCCTCATCCAAAATGTCCCAGTTTTAAGTGACTAAACAAGTTTGTGTTCACAGGTGTGAGTGTTCTCCTTTTTGTGAGTTTCCTCATTTTATCACTGAAAGCAATGAGCCAGTTGACCATTTTGTGCAGGCTCGCTAGTGGTTTAGTGTGTATTTCAAAGCTGGTCAGCCAGTCAGCAAGCTACTTAAGAGCAGCAATATTGTAATAATGACTTGCTGATGGGAGGGTAGCAATGGAGCTGAACTTCTTACATTCCTCTGATGCTGCCTGATTATGACTTTAAAGGAATAAATTATGACAGCAAACAACCTACGAGTCTTAACTTCCTCCACCAGCTGTTTCATTCTGCTAAAAAGGAAATAAGCAGCTCTTTTCCTAGGATGAGAGAAAGATAATACAGTCACATTGATTTTATATGTTAGCTTCTATAGATATTTACTGAGCTGACTGATATAAATTATGCAAACAGTTTTTATATACTTTGCTGTTTAAAATGTCCAGTTTTAAGTTATGACCATGTACAACGGATGCCTGTCACACTTACACACCCTCTTTTTTAGTAGATTGATTGCTTCAGTGTTCTCTTTGTCTGCTAAGTAAAACCACTGCTTAATGCTCCAAATAAAGTTAAGTTTCTTTGTTGGGCTTAACACAAAACAAAGGACCTAAAGATGCCATAGTCCCATCTCCTTATGATCCAGCCACCATCAAGCATAACTTCTGTGTTCATTAATCAGTTGAGTGAATTTATTATCTGATCGACATTATTTTAAAAGGTGAGTGGCACGGTCAAAAACATTAAAGGGTCATCTCTTCCTCTGTGGCAATCTAAGAGTAAATCTTGTCTACAGTCAGCCAAGTCTATTGGATAAGAAATGAAAGGCCAAAGACTTGTTGGATGTATTTATTGTGGGTATGTTAAAGTACCGCGTTTAAGCCACATCCGATGTCAGTGAAATATTGTAGTCTTTTAATATCTAGAGGAGGTTGAGCTGGAGCAAGAGGCAGTCAGCTGCTTCAGTGTAACCACATGTTACAGTATAAAACAGCGTGTCGCACTACAATTTGACATGGTGGAATGAGATGAGAGGAAATTCATTTCTCAGCGAGGAGAAATTACCAGCTTATTGAAAATCCTTGATCGCAGCCTCTATTCACCCCCACCAGTAGCCTAACAACAGAGGGGTAGTCGGGTAGAACAGTGACAGGGAGCGACCCTACAACCCACATCCACAGCCCCACTCTGAACACAAGAAGGAAGTATTGTTTTAAAGGTCAAACAAGACGGAGTGCATGTCACACCTATTGCTCCGTTTATGGAAAATTACTAAATATTTTTATAATATGTTATATTTTTTAAAGCAGAATTAACCATCCCTATAGCTTATGTTTTAGCTTAAAATTTTAACCTAATAAGAAAGCATTTTGTGGCACATGACCTGCTCATAAAGAAACATTCCTTACCAAATAAAATGCCCTCCACACTGGACCTTCCTGCTTATTGCTGCTTTGACCAGAGAGAGGCCCTTGACATTCTGATCCTTTAACACATGTCTCAGACTTTGCAGCACATCAGGATGACACCTCGTATAAAGGAAGCTTCACCTTTGGCTTCTCCCAGAGAACAACACGTGTCAGCAGCCTCCTGTGGGCCCTGTCAGGGGGTGAAGAGGTTAGGCGCACCATGCGGCCAAACAGATCCCGGCCTTCTTGAAGACCGCCATAATGACTGCTAATTATGCTGCCATCTGTGGGGTGGACTGTGTTATGTAGACACCTGTTCATTAAGTAGAAGAAAGAAACTTCTTTCTTTTGGCAAACTCAGTGGCTTTCAAGTCTTCTTTATATAAACAAACAGCATATTGAATTGAACTTCCCTCTTAGATGAATAAAGTATTTCTCATGTTTCATTTAATTAATTTTGAATTCATTGTCCATAAAAGTAATTTCAGATTGCCACAGAAATCTTCCATTTGCCCCATGCAGACATCAACAAAATTTAGTGTTGTAGAAATGAACGTAGCTCCTGCAACCCTAACAGAGTAAACTGTTTGAAGCTTTAGAGCCATCACTAAGGTTAACCAGGCCATCGGGCAGCAAGGATGTTCACAGGGGAAGCCAATAAGAAGCCCCCGGATATCTGCTGAGGGGGAGCACATCCTGTGAGGTGATCTGCTATTACTGCATCAAGAAAGACTAATAAGAGTTATTCTTTTTCTAGCCCCTTGTATACATTGAATGCTACCTGTTTTACCTTTATTTGATTTCAAACAGCTCTGCCTCTAGATCTGGAAAACATTTAACAGTTGTCAAACTGTCTAGGTGACTAATGGTGTATAATAATTTAAATTCTGCATACTGTATAATCTTAGTGCCAGCCCTTGATAAACTCTGCAAGACTTTAAAGCTGTCTCCTCCTCCTTGAGCATCTCCAGACACATTCATCTAACCCCTATCTTTCAGTTTAAGATTTATATAAACCTATGATAGCTAAGCATCACATATTTCAACTTTTTATCTGTTAAGCTTATGACTCCATTTAGTTTTAGATCCTCAGAGAGTGTGCCAGCACAGCAATCATAAAGTGGGGGCCAATTAGGATGTTGACGGATTGAGTTTAGAAGATAAATTTGGGATGTAAAAGGTTGACATAGCTGCTGTGTCTCTTTCACTGCGTGTGTGGCTCCCAATTAAATGAGGAGAGACAGTTTTTTTCCTCACCAGGATCACAGTGTCTCCCTGACAGATGAGCCACTAATGAGAGCAAATCTCACAAAATCCTCAAGAAACATGATGAATTGAATCATGTTCACCCTGTTCATTTGTCGTGTTCACAGATTAGACACAACAAACCATTTATTTAGGCAACAAATAGCAAATGACTAGGTGGGCCCCTCATTGTCTGTTTATTTTTAAATATCATTTCAAGCTAAGTGGTGTTTCACACTGTTCCTGGTGCTAGTTTTTATCTTCCTCATCTCATTTGAAACACAGTATAGAGGTTGAAGGCAGACATATGTTAAGTCCTGAGGCCTCAATCTGCCTCCCTCCCTAATATTTATCAGACAAATTAAGGAGGCTATTTTTCTCATTATTACTTTCCAAGCCCTTGCCATATGTATCCCTGTTATTAGACAACCAGCAGAAGATGTGCTGTTTTCACATTTAAATTACCAAGTCCTTAACCTTAATTGGTTAGAAACGCTGTTTAGTGGATGGTATCAAAGTCAGGCTTTGGAGAGAATCCGACAGATGGCTTAGTCTTATGACTTGTATTAACACCTTCGAAGTTTAATGAACTGTTAATTGCTTTTCTAATACACAATGGGGGCATTGGAATACAAGCATTAATGCAAACAGATTACTTTGTAGACAACAGATAAACACACATCCTGTTCAATGTCACCTTTAAGTACCTTGAAAAACAAAAACAAACTGAGGAAGGAAAAGAAAAGAGAACAGACCTTCTTTTTGAGGTGTTGGGGTTTTAAAGCATGTTTTTAAGCCAGTTTCTTCTTCCATTATGAAATTATTTATACATATTCAACTAAATTGTTATTCACAAGTGAGAAAGTTTTTAATAATATCACAAAAAATCATATATTTATCTTTACTTTAAGATATGCTATATAACATATGAGCTCATTTATTTCAATTGTATTAAATTGACTGACTTTAAGGGTTCAGTGTGTGTATGAGGAGGTGCCTATATGACCTGGAGTCATTTAATTTCATTCTAAACACCACCACATTCATTTATCTTTTAAAAACTTTTTCTAAAACATGTAAATTGATGGATGATTGTTGTAAAGAAATGATACAACATTCAACTGACTTTCTGTAAAAGATGAGAGGAATGATAGACTGAACAACAGACAAGTTTCTCCGTGCTATTTCTTAGTCCCATGATTGTCTGTGCACAGTCTCAATGCTACAAAAACTCTTGTAATACTACCTGCTCAAGGTGGTACCGCTTCTCACATACATGTTCCTGACATCAGTTTGATTAATCTTCAGTGGGCTCACATCTCAAGCTATCGAACTAAAATATGAGGTCACTATTTTGCTTTGCTAATGTTGCAATACTGAAGATGAATATTGAGAGTAGTGAAACTTGAGAGTTGTTCAAGTAACATTGTAGGTGCTGGTCAATAAAACCCTTGTGAATGTCATTACAATTCCAAACACAAATCCAGATTCAAGGCTACTGTATGTTAAAGCATCATGTCAGTGCCAGCCTGGTCTCAGTCAGGAAGCAAAACAAGACGAGGAAGACCAACGCTTTTACACAGTTAAGCAAATGACAATTCTGTTTCATGCTTCCTTTTTCCTTAATGCTGCTTATGGTATTAAACACTGAATAAATAATTGTAAAGATCCTGTTAAATGATTATGTGTGACGAAGGTTTTAAAAGTTCCAGCTTGTATGTCCATTAAGGAATAGAGGTGAAACTCTAAGGCTTCACCATGGCCTTTACACAGAAAGAGGATGAAACTTACATATGAAATTACTATAACAATCCCTTAAAATCACATTTTAAAACATTTTCTGATTTTTTTTCTACAGAATTGAAGAAAATATTGCTTTTATTTAGTGAAGAACTGTAATGTTAATGAAAAAAAATGTCCATAGAAGAAAGCACCTTTAACACTAACACACCCACTCCTGTTGTATCAACCATGTGCACAAGCCATCGTGTGTAAAACATCACGTGCATATGGAAATAAAGTCTTTATTTCTGTGGTCTACACTATCTACACTAGTTAGTGTGATGTTAAAATGAGTATTTAGATGTTCCAGCCAACACAGATCTCATAAAGACCTGCCATTCAGCTGTCATTGGTTCATATGCTTCTTTTACTAATTACTTTACTTCTTTTACTTCTTTTAATGATTACTAAATAAATAAATAAATAAAACAAAGCACTAGATGGTTACTTTTAGCTTCACGGTACCTTTTTCTGACATTTAGCATCTTTATTTTTCTGTTCCAATGTAAAGCACTTTGAGCTGTCCTGTACATGAAAGGTGCTGTATAAATAAACTTGCCTTGCCTTGTTTTTTTACTTTCCCCGCTTTGCGTGGCAGCCACTTCTAGACTTTATAGAATAAAAGATGGTTTATAACTCACTACAGTTTTTACCCAACTGAAATCCTTTTATTTGACATTGCAGATCAGTCAAAAGTAACTCCTCTGTGTATCAGCTGATCACTCTGATCGATCAGCTGTTGTGTGAATCATTAAGATGTCAGAGATCTGAAAATGCGTAGAAAAGGAATTAATTGAAATGAAAATACTTTATTCATTCCAGAAGAAAATTCAGTATTCACGTACAGCCAATCAAAGGATACATAGAAACAAACATGACATTCAGAACTGGACAGTACTTAGGTGCAGCTAGCTGAACCAGCGCTTCATTACAGCATATGGAAAGACATTTCAAAACAAATATAAATTCCTTTAGTGCACTTAGTAAAAACAGAGATCTGAGCTGAGAGGTAGAACTAAGAAGAATGGTCTTCCAGGAAAAATGTTCATAACTAAGACTTACGTGACAACATTCATTGATAACGTGTAAATTGGGCAGGTGTGGACTTCATCCTTAGAAACATTTCCATAGGTCTGAGAAACAGCAGCTATGCCGCTAATAGACAACTGGGAATCAAAGCTGCAAAGTTCAAAACCATTTATATAATCCAGTTCCTAGAAAGAAGCCTCTTAAGTCCACTTGGAGGTCCTTACCATCTGATTTCTCTGTGAGAAGTTAATATGTTGGTTTTATTTATTCTTACAGGTCAGAGAGGATTTAGCTGGAATGAGACTTCTTGGTTACCTAGCTTTGTAACAATTATTCTGTTATGTTAGCATCAAAAGTTAGAAATAAAATCAAACTTACAATATAATAAGTATAATAAGTATTTTACACATTTATAGTGTTGGTAGAATAATGTTATAATTTCTTTAACAAAAATCATGTCAATCATTGTAACATGCTTATTGACTGTTCAGCCACTCCTGTTATATAGTATCCACATTGTACTTGAGTGATCAGAAACGCACTAGAACCTTTGGTGGTAGTACTTTATTAAATTAAGTTCTCTTTAGGCTCAATATATTCCTGTAATGAGTTGTCTCTTTTAATCATCAGAGGTTAGATTCTACTGTAATCCTCACTGTGTTTAATAGTGTTGAAACCAGAGCCAAGCTAACAACAACACTGATGTTTATCATATTCCAGCTTAAAGTCAGCACAAGTAATGCTTTGCATGCTTAAAATCCATTTCCATAACTAAGTGTAATTCCCCTTCAGTTTGTTCCTGTTTAATGAGGTGAAGTCTTGTTTGTATGCCTCTCAATGTCACAGGAGAAGTCATTCAAGCGGCTGTGTCAGAATTAAATCAAATTAATATTTCTATGCTGTCAGTTTACATCAAACAGTTCAAGTGATTACATTTTGGTTAGTTTACATGAATTTAGCTTTTTCTTGCTTTTCCTTGTGTCTCTGCTATTTCATTCTGAATTCTCATACAGACTGTAATGATGTTATGTGTAAATGCTTCAGGGTGGTTGTTGTAAGGCAGGGGGCGGAGGAGAAAAAATGACCAACATTGATTTATCCTGGCTGTTCTCTTGTCTGGTTGGTGCCTTCAGAACACCTCGTTGCATCCCATTCCCTCCCATTATCTCCCTGCGATCACCACAGCCCAACGAGTTTCCTACAGGGTCATAAATACTTCCCTCAGACCCCATACTGCTTCCACATTATCCTCCAGACGCCGCCTAATGACAGCAAAAGACAGACAATGCATCCTTTCTCTCATGACTGCCAAGCTTCTCTCTGTTCATACATATTTTACAGTGGCTGAAAAACATATACCTACACTATGAGAGACAAGCAACGGTGTGGCCGCACACTTTGCATTTAAAATGGTACATTAGAGCAACATGTCTGAAAAAAATTCTTCATGATTGATGATAGTAATGACATTGTTTTTTCTGTGTAAATGTCATATATGTGCAGTTTTCTCCACATTTAAAGTCCCTGTGAAAAAAGAGCCCTGAAGGAACACGCAAGGTTCTGTTGGTCATAGGCTAGGAAAACGGAAATATGTAGTAAATTAAATGCTTAATTCCTTTGATGGGAGACAAGCTGCTAGAGACAATGAATCAAATTAATTATTTTGACACACCGGTCATCCAAATCAATTATGAGCAGCACACAGTGTGTAATCAGCATAAACAAACTGTTTTCTCCACAAAACAATCTGGCCCTGTTGAATAGAAAGCCACATTCAGAAACTGCATAAATATAAGCAACCCTAATTTGCGGTGACAGTGAGGTCAGGTCAAGTCTGTGGTCAATTGTGTTTTTGTTACAAATCTCGATTATGTGTACAGTAAATACAAAACAAGTTGCTTTTCATTTGGAAGGTTACAGTGAGCGACTGTACATTCCAAGTTATCACCCTTTACCTGTTATCACCTTTGTTCTATGGTGATAATTCAGAGAAACTTGTGTCTGGAGGCTTTAACAGGCCTGAACTTCAGGTCAAAATACCCCAAGTTGAACATTCAGCAAAAAAACAGAAAACTATCTGTATGAAAGTCAAACTTGAGATTGTTTTCCAAAGGAGAGTATGCACCTTATGTAGAAGGTAGAAGTCTGTATGCAGCAGATAATGCCTGTGACAATAATATAAGTTTATATTGCTCTCAGGATATTGAGAAGAATTTGTTGCTGTTTTTCCTTGAGATGAAGTTAAAACTCTTGAGCAAGGCAGTTCTCTGTATTCTCCTGTTAGGTGCAGAATAACTGTTAAGGTAAACATGACAGCACTGGTTTTGACTGCTAGTATTTGAGTACTGAGTAGTCTTTTCTGTGTGAAGAGCATAAGTGGGTGGTTCTTTTTCACCGGAGGATTTGGGGCTTAGTGCATCCAGGTTGTAAAAGGCCCAGCTCTCAGTGTGTGTACGCTCTCATAACCCAGCTTGCAGCCGCCCCAGTGGTGTGGTTTGTTTTCACATCACTGCACTGACATACATAAAAATCTACACTACTACTGCCAATTTTACATGTTACAAATTTTATACATTACATTTTGGAAACATAATAATTTCCCTGCATTTTGGTGGAAAATCCAATTTTTGTTACAACCTGCCAAATTGCATTATAGTTAAGATCAGGGATGGACCAAGTGTTTCAAAAATGAGTGTCAGCAGATTGTCTGTCCTTTCACACATTATTAGGAAAATATATTTTCCTTATACTCTAACTAATTCTAAATTATGAAGCATAGTCTTTTTATTTTCAAACTCAATGGTAACAAAATATAATCACAAATTAATAGACTTTTCAACAACCCTTTCTACGTTGGTGTAAATAGAATAGAATAGAATAGAATAGAATAGAATAGAATAGAATAGAATGGAATGGAATGGAATAGAATAGAATAGAATAGAATAGAATAGAATAGAATAGAATAGAATAACTTTATTCATCCCATGTTGGGAAATTTAGGTGTTGCAGCAGTACAGTATCTTTCAGTGGTGATTTAACAGCAGCAAAATAAAACAATATTATCTAAATTAAAATTAGCATTGTATACAATAACAACAACAAAGAGTAAAGCTTTGATATAAATATAATAGTAAACAGTAATTGCTCCATCAGGAGTTTGAATGCAGCTTTTGTATCATGGTGATGTATTACAAATCATTCATGAATCATCACATCAGTGAGTGTTGAGGCTTTGCTTCCTTAATGTCTCTCTGTACGCTTATTTAGCTCATGTTGAGTTCTACTATACTCAGTAACCATAATACCGATCATTCTAAAAACAACTTGGCCAGAGCCTCGTCTGACACTTGAGATCAAATCATGATGCCTTTAATTTAGAGAGAAATAAGCTGTCACAATGCTTTTAAAATGTCATCCTGCGAGAGTTTAAAAGTGAAAGTACATTTTTGGTTAAGATAAACATTTGTAGGTTGCAACAAAACACTTTTTTTCTTACAACAATAATCTATGAAGCCATTTTATGCAAATCTATAACTTGTCACTTTGCTATGCTGCTGCCATCATTAGCTGCGGGCACTGTCATAATGAAAGGCAAATACATTGAGATCTTTGACTAATCTATACAAAGTGCACTGTCAGCTTATTCACACAAACCGCACTGTGTTTGGCAGGCCATATTTAGAGACACATTTAGCTAGCAGAGTGAACTGACCACCCACCGATCCCGTGCATTGTAAAGCTGCCTCATGCTCTATTAGTCCCCACTGTTCAAATGTATACATTAAAGATAGAACAAAATCCGACAGCAAGGCTCACTCTTTACCATGAAATCAGAACATCATCTTCCTCTGGTTTAAACATGAATATTCACACCATGCTTCTGTCTACATAATTAAAAGCCATTGCATGTGCCAGTTTGAGCTTTGACATCATGCTTTGAGTGACTCTGCTGTTATGCACACTGGGTACTTATTATAGAATGTAATATATGACCTCGTGTTGAGCATGTTCTTTGTGGGGTCTCCCACACAAGCAGTGCACTTAGGAAGGATATGAATGACTGAACACTGTTCTATTGAGCATGCTCCCTAATAGAATGCCATGTTTAGGTTTGTCATTCAAAGCAAAGCAGTGTTGCAAGATGAAGAGGTTTTGTAAACAAGTATTTTAACTGGCAAAGCTAATGTTTACAGACCTGCAGTTTGAAGGGCATTTGTGTCTCATTTCTTGAGCTTGAAGACTTCCTTTTCTTGTTAAAATCTCCTGTTTGGGAGCATGTTGGCTTCATAGTGATGCATGTAAATAGAAAAAGACAAGCAGATAAGATAAAAGCAGTGTGTCGGTTTTGTGCCAAGTTGTGTTCAACACCCGTTCCCACTATAGCCCCGCCAGCTTTAAGTAAGGACAGCTCACACTGAAAACTGCCCAAAATCAACCCAGAAAGCAGAAAGTATTTTTTCTCTTATGGTGCTTAAATTGGTTCTATTTTAAAGACTTTAAAAAACAACTTTAAAATTCTAATATTTTCTATTTTTATATAATATTTTTATTTTTAGAATATTTAGTTTTTTAAAAGTCTAAATGAAACATGTATAATGGTTAAAGGGTGTTGTAATCTTGGCATTAAATTTCAGCTTTTTATATCTATGTCATTATCTTATTGTCTATCTTTCATTCTCTTATGAAAGCAGGATGGACTCAGCTAATTAAGGATGTAAATGGAACTCAGGAGTGACAAAGAGCCTGCCTATAATTCGCATCTAAATTGTGTCTTACCTCAGCAGAAAATTTATTATGGGAGAGAGTGTCAACTTTTACATTGGGAGGGCCATTTACATTTCTAAAATCCATTACAAAGGTGGCATTGCAATCATAAGCCATAATACAAGCCCCTGCCCTCCCTCCCTCCATTGTGCTGCAGCCAGTTTACCCATCACTACTGGGTTGAAGATAATCTGATGGGTTCCTCTTCAGTGGTCACTCAGCAGTACTGAGATGCAGAGAGGTAAAGGAAAGAGGAAAGGAACAAAGGGGGAAAGGACAGGAGTAACAAGGAGAGGGGTGAGGAGGGTTTGCTGTATGTGAAGCATAAAGTGGTCCACCCACTTGTTTATGTGTGTGTCTGTGTATGCGTGTGCTGCAAAGCCGCACCACTCTCCCAAGCGACAGAAACCTTGTTGTGATTTATGCAGCCTGAGATATGAGTGCTGGTTACGCAGTAGCAAGACATCGATCTGACAAAGCAAACCAAACAATAAAGAGGCAAGGAAGATGATGTGCCCAGTGGAGTGGAGAAATGGAGAGTGTACCTATAAGAGCTAATTATCTGAGCACATAATTCTTCAGGTTAAGACAGGAAGGGGGGGCTGAAAGCCAGCCAAGCCACAATAGACTGAGGAAAGACTCGGCTACTCAATTGGACTGAGGTCCCAGACCTTGTTCAAGAATATTTCAAAATAAACATGTATTAGGGTTAGACTGACCAGAAAAAAATCTGTGTGAGTAGCAAATTGTAACAAGTCATGTTTGATGTTCTTGAAAAAAACAAACAAACAAAACAACAACAACAAACAAACAAGATAGTAATTTATATAAGTTTGGACTTTAGTTCTCTGGAAATGTGTGGAATCATATTAGAAAAGCTGATAGGACAAATTTTAAGTTTTACAAAATGCCCCTCCTTTCCCAGCTCGGTTATTTTGTCACTTGATTCATGTGGATAGCTATAATCTGAAATGGGGTTGTTCTTTTTCATAAATATGAGAATTTTTAATGTGTCAGTATTTTTAAAAGGTTTACAAAAACATTTCACCACTATTTGAGCCTTTTAAATTGATTTAATTATCGCTGAAGTCAGTATTAAAGACAGAAAAAACATCTTATCCATACAAAATGACATTAGTTTAGCTTTTTTTAAATCATGTTAATATATCATCTGCACAGATAGTCATACCTGCTAAAATCCACATGTACCTGCCCATAGCTCCTGATCAGATGCTAAGTGGTCCAAATTATGGAACAATACAACTTCATCAAAGCCTGTGATCTTCTTAATCTCATTTGAATTTGGCTGCTTTAATCTTAAAAAGAAGTTGTAATTTACTTCTACTCTGATAATAATAATAATAATTGCAGTTAGCTGATTTAGTGAAAACCTTGTTTAATTGAGATTTTAAATGTTCAAAAGTCGTGCCTCAAAAAATTTAGTAAAAGAAGTTTGTAGAAGTTGCACTAGTGTTTTTTTTTTTTAAATTCAGCTAAGTAGATTAAGGCCTGGATCAAAGATTGCATAAAAGCCTAGGCTGACCCTTGTGGTTTTTTCAGCAGCCCATTGCATTCACAGAGCAATCCCACAACTCACAGTTCAAATGTGCTTTTCTGATCTCATGTCATTTCTCAATAAACCATGAAAATAATGATAATATTCACAATTATTATTTCCTATCTTACAAACCCATTCTCTGCTTCTGTAAGCAGGGATCTTTTAATTAGACACGAGCACTCACAAAGACCAGGGGCAGTGGGTGCTCACTGCCATTAATAACACTATATTAAAGTGAGGCCAGAATGCAGCTGACATTTTTGGTAGTTTGGGAAACAAGATGTAATCAGCGTTTGGTGCCAGGAGCAGACCTGGGCTGCATGTGTGTGGGAGAGAGGGAGTGTGGCCTGTAAGTCAACGCAAACAGAACACATGAAGACATTATCTGTGAGTTATTCTTATACACACAATGGGCAGAAGAAGTGTATATGAACAACGTGATGGAGAAACTGAGAAACAAAATGGGCTTATTGTGTTTCCAAGGTTAGTCCTAGATGTATTCATTAAAATATTTCAATAGCATAAATGCTGTAAGTTTAAGGGAAATTTTCCAATAACAATTACAAGTATATCCAATACATTTTTCTCCCACTTATACTTGCTTTTTGGTTATATTGTAGCATTTTGTGTTGGGAGAGCTGAGAGAATAGAGCAGAAGATGAGGTTCCATTTAGTAGCACCCTTGGCACCCATCTAACCTTGGCATACAGATGGGCATGCTCCACTGGCTTTGAACATGCTGAGGTTTGAATCCAGAAATGCCTTTGTGCAGCACAGGCCACCAGACGAATGGTAGGAGGCCCCATTAACATCCCAACTGTATCACATCAGTCAAGACTCCATGACTAAACCGACAGATCTGATCTCCAGTATATCAGAAAACCTGCATGTTTACCAGGAAATAGTGTTAATTTTGAAACATCAGTATTCTGACATTCATTAGATGCATGCATTTTTTTTCCAAATTTGAATAGCAAAATAATTAATAGTAAATCTTGAGCTTGCCTTTTAACTTATGGTTTTTACCCCTCCAGTGGTCATAATTATAATGTGATTTGTAGACTTACTTTAAAACATTTTATTTTACTTGTGCCAAAAGTCAGTGATAAGATGCAGTGGGCGTCACTGGTAGCATGCTATATATTCTTTGGAATGTTGGAGCTATTATAATTTCCAAATCTTTGTTCACTATTCATCTTCTCCTCCCTCACAACTTGTTTTCTCTCCCAGATTGCTGGCTAGTTTGTTGGATGGGTGTCTGCTCTGTGCTGTCTGCAGGAGTCCATGAGTTCAGGAAAAGTGCATCAGATGCATATTTGTGTGTGTGCTTGTGTATGTGGTGTGTCCCTGGTGACCATTTCTTACTGTTAACATGGCAGTTCTGTAACTTCTCTATGACCCTCTCTGACACTACATCTTAAACATGAAGAAAATACAACGCTGCGCACAAACAAAACAAGGGCCTCTGCTTTGATATCATGTTCAGAGTGACTTGGATCTATAAGAACATCAGTGAGGTTTGGACTGCATTTCAATGGGATTTGACATGTAAAATCCAAATGCACATAAAACTTCAGATGGTGGTGTCACGTGGCAGCAGTGCTATTAAATTCCCTCTTCTCTTTGCGTTCCCAACATGTTACAGAAGCGCAGTGCTAATCTTCTGTCCCTTTGCCCTCATTGGCCTTTACTGTGTACAACTGCCTCTCTCTCACACTTTCATCAGAATCCCATTTTCCTCCCACAGCCTGAAAGCCCCCTCTGAAACTCTACCCCTCACACTACCATTCTAGCCTACATATGATGGATGGCCGCACCTCAGGTCCTCTCAGCCTGTCCATCAAGTCCTGCGATTAAAACACTTGGAATGACCAACATTTTTTCTCCCCTACCCCCATCACAATCCCTTGTCCCCTATGCCACCCCTTTACTTTCAGGCCACCACCGCTGCAGCCCTCTGCCCCCTCACCTCTCACACCCTCCCTTCCTCCAACTCTCCTCTCCCACTTCAACTGCCCCCAGAACCCCACAATCCATCTTGTGGAGAAAAAACATCATTTATTCTGTACTTCCCAGATAATTTACTTTTTCTCTCTCTCTCTCTCTCTCTCTCTCTCTCTCTCTCTCTCTCTCTCTCTCGTTCCTCTTTTCTTTCCCCCTCTTTTTCTACAGGAATTCTCCATTTCCCTATAAAGTGAAAATTCATCTGGAATTACATCTTATGTCATCATTATGTTTATTAAGCGTGGATGATGTATATGAGGAGCTGCGGCATGCCGCTGAGTGCTTAATGATGCATAAGATTAAGCCGAGCCTCTCAGCTGTGCTGAGACTCCCCTCTGCTTCCCAGGCTGCAGACACACGCTGGGGGAACAGGCTCCAAACGGCCATCAGGTGAACAGGGGAGAAGGGAAAGCCTGTATCCTCTTTGTGTGTCAGCAGAGAAGGAGGGAAATGTCAAGTTAGTGCAGAAGAGTTGCTGATCGGGGAGGATCAGACACTTGGCAGCAACTTTAGAGAAAGCGAACAAAGTTATGTTTGTAGCACTTTGTTGGAGGAAGCCAAATGAATTTTTTGATCGTTTGTCCACACATAGTAACTATCACAGCCATTTTCTCCTCCCTCTTCTCTCCCCTTATGTCCGCAAACTCAAAATATCTTCTTCCGCTCCTCTGATCTAGTCATACTTTTGATCTTTGTTCATACACACTCATCCACACAAACACAAGATTTGCTTCCAGCATCCCTTTATTCTAACAGCAGAAGTACCAGCAGTCTGTGACAAAAACATTATCCTTCTGGTGCTAAACAATCCAATAAACCTCTCCACAGGGAAGAACTTAACCTCTCCTTTTCTCTGATGCTTGCCTCACGACCACGTGATGACTGCCACAGTAAATTCCAATCATTAGTCTTCTCACTTCACCATCGCACAGAGAAAGAAAAAAATCCACCTCTATTAGTAATGGAGACCTCGTCAGAGACCTTCCTCTGAGAGCCCTGCCTTCCCAATTCCCACAGGAAAAATCCCCAGCAAAAAACTAATTCTACTTTTAATAATCTGTCATCAGGACCAGAGGCAGTCATAAATTATGTGAGGAGTATGTGCGGGAGCAGGCCACGAGAGGGAACTCAGGGGGAAAAATCAAAGCCTGAGTTTGACAAACTTTGCCGAAGATAAATAATAACTTACAAACAGGATTAGTTGTAAAGTCATGGTTGAGTGCCCTGCCAAACCGTTTCCCTAGCAGTCTATGCAGGATGAAGAATTTACAGACACACCTATCATTAGCCATCCTCTCTTCCTATTCTAACTCCCCCGGTCTGTCTCCGCTGTCTTCACAGTCTTGACAGACCCCCTTTGCTTTTTCTCTCACAGCAAACATTGTTTGTGTTTCATCCTTAACTCTGGTAGTTCCTGGGGACAGGTGCAGATGCTGTAGAGATAAGAGACAGTATTAGCTCAGTGTGGCAGGGGAAATGCCCTTTTCCTTCTCTCTCCAAGTAAATAAACAGAAACGAGTGCAGTGTGATAAATAGTGATAAAATAGCAAAAGAAGCAAGGTTTTCAGAAGCAGATGACACACTGTTACATGTGGATTTGTGAAGATATCTGTAAACAACTGTTGTTTTTGGATATGGTGAAGCAGCCAATATGAGAAGAAAGCGCTATAAGTCGTAGGGTCGGTTCTTCACTGTTTCCATATCAATATCTGCCTTAATGATTAAAATGCATCATAATTGGATTCCTCTGTCGAAGCCCAGCTGTAGGCCCATCATGATCAGGTGACAAACCATCTTACACAGACATTTATAAAAGGAGGAAAGATGATGTCATAATGGTGGTTTTGTGTTTCATTTTTTCACATGCTATCCTTTTACTGTCAACAGATTGTCAGGCAATTTCTTCTTTGTTACCATGATATTACCAAACTATTACTATATAATCACTGCGCTGCAATGTAAAGTGCTGCCAAAAACATTTATGTAATGTGTTACAAATAATATCATAATACAAACATATGATAACTTAACTTGGACAGTTTGCAGACTCTACTCCTTTTCCTGCTTGTGAATGTAGATTTGAGATGATTCTTACCTTGGAAATGTTGTAATATGAATGGAATGAATCATTAAATACAGAAATGATGGAAGAATTATTTATTATTGTTTTTTATTGGGATTTTCCTTTTATTAAAGTCAGAGTAATACAAATATGAAGTTTTACAAGGTAGCAAGGCATACAGTATGTAGTTAACAGTAGTTGCTTAAAATATAGTAAAAGACAGAAAACTGCTTTAACGATTGTGGTGTTAGACCATATGAGTGCTAATAATTTGGTTGGTCAGGATTTTAGCGTAGGTCTAAAGATCACAAATCCAAAATAGTCAGAGTATATTAGATAAGACACTTGGAAACTATAAATAGACCTACTGTAATGCATTGGCTTTTAACTAGCAACCTTACTGATCTGTCTTTGGAAATGTGTCATTTCTAGAGATCATAAATGACTCAACCTAGGCTGTCATTCAAGAAAACCTAGACCAAGAATTACTGGATTTTTTTAAACCATGAAACTTGCAGACAAATACAGCTCTGCACACCATTTCAGAGACCCAATCTTTCAGGTTTATGGTCAGAAGCCAGTCTGTGGATTTATCACAGCACAGCAGTGATACAAGATACGCCATTATTACAAGTTTCAGTATTCAGTAGTTACTTTTATGATCTGTTACAGGATACATTGGATATTGAGAGCTACTCTGATAAACTAATGTAAATCCCAAACTGAGTCTCACTCTGTTTACCGCACCAATGTTTGACTGCTAAATCACTGTGAGACATGTCTACCATGAGAATTTAGGTTTTGTCTTTTAAAAATGTAGGTAACTTAGTAAATGTTTATTATATTACTGTTGTTTAGATTTGGGATTTAGCAACTTTCTATGAGTGGAAATGAACTGCTCTGTTTGCTGCACTGTCTGTTTCAAAGTAGCCGACCTGAAACACACACACTATGGTATATTGACAAGCCACAAGTCTGACAGCACAGAACACGTCAAATTTTCCTTATGAGTCGTAATTTAAGGAATCAATTCGTTGTCGTAATCATTGGCTAAATGGGTAACAATCCATCTATGAACTGAATTACAACCTCAAAACAAAGACGTATTTCTGCTTTACCCTGTCTTTAAGTTTAGCAAATTTCCTAATGAAACCTGTAACAGCCTATTGTTTCTGTTTCATTGAGCACAATAAATAAGAATGCACATTGAGTGTGTTGCATGAAAAAAATAAAATAGAAATGCAGAAATGCATGCACGTAGTTCTGGGATTTCAGCACCGCAAAGTCAAGTGCTCAATTTTCCCTCCATTCTCCAGTGATACCAAAGAAGCTCAATCATACCGGGACAGTAATATGAATCAAGGACAGCTCGCTCACTCTCAATACCAGCTCAGTCTAACTGGGACCATGGATATAGCAGAAACTTGGTTCTCAATTCAAATGGGAGAGCGAGTAGGCCAGTCGGACTCTCCAGCACGTCTTGAGGCTGATAGATTACCTACTGCAGTAAGGACAAAGGGAATGAAGATGACTACTCTGCCAAAGCTGGCTACAGATGAGACATGCACGGCTGACTGACCATGGTACACCTCACCCATTTGTCTATGTGTTCAAGATTTGCACTACCTATGACAAAGGAGTCAGTACAACACACTATTGACATATAGTCTCACCTTTATATCCTGGAATATCTTGTTACAACTTTCATTTTGAGGTAGATTTCGGGCATGTTGGAGCATCCATCAACTGGATTGGCCACTTAATGTACCCTACATGCTGCTATTTATTACGCAAAATGTGCTATGAAGACATAAATCAAACTCGATATCACTCAGCTGTGTCTCAGTAGTGAAATCTATAAGAAGTTTGTCATTTTCCTGTGATTTTAATTCTGTAACAGCATAAAAACAATCCAACATCCTAATGTTTATTGTTTAACATTCTGACATATAATACAAATGTGTTAATTTTAGGGTGTTTTGTGTGACATTGGAAGCATTACGGAATGTGTAAATATAGGAAATTCTGCAAGCCAAAACTCTTTTTTGCACAGAGTACATGATATGCCATCCTCAGAGATTAACCTAGATGTTCTTGAGGCCAGGCTCACTTGTATCTGAGGTAAAGTCGTATATTACAATGCAGCTGAGTTGGCAGTGGCAGTAACTCATTCTTTTTTCTTCTATTTTGCCTCTGCATATTCTACAAAGCCCCTGCTGCTCAGCACTTAGAAGGTCACCTCTTTCATCAGCTTTTCTATTTGCATTCCAAATCGTACGTACATGAAAAATCTGCCACTGAGGTTTTTGCGGTGGCCCTTCGAAGGCAGATTAGATAGAATTTACCGTACGAACCTCATGCACGCTAACCTTTGCAGATGGCCCCACTATTGTGGAGAAATGGATTGCCTAATAAACCATATCATCCAACATATTTGCCGCTTGACTGACCAAATAGAGGCTGTGTTTTTTGAGCAAATTCTCTTTGTCAAATTTGTCAGTGCTCAAGCTGCTGTTGTAGCTTTGGGTCAGAGAGAGGAGGAGGCAACATCCTTGGTGTAGCGTGTTAAAGTGCCACCCAATTTGGAGTCTTTCTAAAAATGAGACTATTTTTCCACAAGATTTGTTTCATCAGAGGAAAAGATTTAATCAGAAGGGAATATTTGATTACCTCTCTTCATGTTTGTCTAGCGCTGTATTTTATTATTCCTTGAACAAGCTGCTAGCTCAACAGTGGCAGACAACTGTTGACTACTTTTTAATTTATACAAGCACTACTGCATTGCTGGTGAAATCCATTTAGTGCATATAGATATATATATTTTTTTCATGACATAAACATGTTTTGCTGTTAATTAATCTACATTATTCCTCATTTATTGTAATTTAATCTATAGTTAGTGCAGGACTAAATATTGTCAGAGAAACAATGCTACTTTTAAACCTTGTAAGATTTTTACCACAAATCTAATTTCACAGTGGAGCCCTAATTCATCGCTCCCAGAAAAACCTCTTTCATCAAACTTTGCATATGAGCAGCCAAGTGATGCACAGGCTCTTAACGGCATGCTTTGCCTCCTTTGGTGAGTTGGCCAACCAATCCATCTTCGTGACTGTGCTCAGAGCCGAGGAGTGGGCAACCGATGCTCCCGTCACCAGGCTCCTGTGGGAGATGGATTGGAGCTCCATCGCCCACCTCCAGTCCGGTACCAGCCCAGTGCCACAATCTGGACCTTAGAGCTGAAAGCCACGTGGTGGGCCTTGTGGGACTCTATGAGGGGGCTGTGGAGGATGCTGTGTCTCAGTCATTCATGTAGAATCCAGATTCTCTGCTCCACGGGAGACAAAGCTGGACCTCCTGTTTGTGTACCACAGAACAGAGTGAGGGTGTCCAAGTCATTGCCTGCTTGTGCAGTTGCTAATGCAGGCATTATATCTATGACAAAATGTCACACAGTAATGTGATCATCAGCAAAAGAAAAGAAAACTTACTGACACACAGACTTGTTTAGCATATTAAAAGGCAGAAATTGCAATCTTATGAATAAATGTGTGACCTCCATTTTAAGTTATGTCCTTCATTGGCTGTTAGTCACTGAACTGTCTAATGGAACAACAAAAACAATAAATGATAGCCCTGATTCCTCTTAATCTAATACATCTTTTAAATGTACATCCACCCTTAAAATAGCTTGTCCTTCAGCCAGAGGAGGAGTTTTGTTTCATCCCTTCGTATCGTTCATCATGACTGGTTTTAAAACTGAAGTGAAAGCTTCTTTTATTAATCACAAAGAGCTCGAGTCAAGGCTTTGCACTCCATCGCTTGCATCCAATTTACAGCAGCGATAATTCATGCTATGCTAAACATTTCTTGTAAAATGTCACTTTGTGTTTGTAATTAATTTTGAAATTAATAAGCAAAATTTCTGAGTTATGGCACCACACCCTTTAAAACCTTGGCCTCTAAATAATGCCTTGAGGTGCCACCTGGAATGATAGAGATTATGAGAATGTGACTTTACTGTTATATGATCACTGTGCAGGCTAGTCATTTTGTTCTGATAAATAGTATCTTTAAAGGACAGGTTTTGGAAACACTTTGAAAACAGCAAATATAAACTATTTTACTCAACACTTTCAGTACTGTCAGCCTGTTCTTAATCTCACTTCTTGTTCAGGGTGGCCTGCTCCATAGGATCGAGAGCCATGCTTCCAAGCCAGGAGTCAGGTGTGTTGGGTTACCTCCTATATGGAGTATCATGTATCCTTCATCTAATGCAAGCTATGGGCCCTTGATCAAAAGGGAACTAAAAAGTCCAGGTCAGACAAAGTGATTCTGTTCCTGTGGAGCTTAGACATGAGGGCAAATACACCTGTCACATGGCAAGCAGGTGTAAGCATTTTTACTGATAAACCAAGTCTCTATTATTAACTTAAAACTCTACTCCAGTCCTAGAACAGAGGTGTGCAAATTAAAACCATATCAGTGGTGTTTTGGGTGGGAATATGAGGGATGTTGACGCAAACTGTTGCACTGTAATGTTCATTAAAGAATTTTCCTCTGGTACAAGTTGCTCATCTCCGCTCTTTCAGTGTCATTGATGGCAACATCCATAACCCATCCTCTGATATTTCATTCCCATACGGGTGCCATGAACCTAAGATGTAATCGATACACAGACACACAGGCCTCCTGTGTTATTACAAGGGGGACAATGTCTGCTCAGCTTCCCGTGCCGTTACACAGTTCAGGCTTCCAATTAACCTGAGCGGATCCCCATGCCAATCACACAGGGCTTCTATCGACAACCTGCATGAAAAGAATAATGTTGTTAGGATGATGTAGCTCATGGTAGGAGGGCTGCTTCTCCCCCTCTCCCAGTACTGACAGGGATGAGTGTTGCAGTCATTTATCACCTCCTCTGGTCACTGAGGGGCCAAACGGGGCCACGCGCTTCTCACACATTCGCTTCAGTAGACCACAATCTGACTAAGTCTGATTAGAATAGTAAAGCAGAGAAATGTATCTGAATTTCACTGCATGAGTCAGACAAGCTTTGCATATTAAGCACAGCAAACCAATAAGCAAATTCGTTGTTGAATTTACTGCATAGTAAAGATATTGCGAGTTTGCAGTCAAGTAATATAAGGTAATTAGCTTCTGTTTAATGTGAGTAGGTCATTTACATAACTGCAGAGACATAAAGCAGATTGAGGCTGACTCACAAAACAAATATAAAGAAGTGCCCTTTTGCAGGTTTCACCCCTACACATGATTTACTCTGTTCCACCTTTTATTTTAAAAAAAATGTCGTGCTTGCTTGCTGTGTGGTATACTTAATTTTCACAAAGTATATTGATCATTTTAATTTATAAACTGGTTGCATAGAGACTTGTGAAAATGTTACATTTGAGGAACAAAGTGTGAAAACGCACATGCATGTTAACAGTTTAATCCTTAAGTAACGATTATAGCTGCTTATCTGGCAGCAATGACATTCTTTATAAATAGTGTCTCAAAACAGATGTGCTCGAACTGTTGGAGTGGGACGAGGGATCAGTCCATTTATTTTTCCTCCATGTCTGCTGAGAGACAACATACAAATTGAGACTGTATCTAAGTTACAATAGCAGCCAAGTGTGGCCTACTAGGATTTCAGGAGTGATTGAGAGTGTGTTTAGATGCTCAGGGCCAAACTCTAAAAGCATTGTTACATTGACAAGGCCGATGCAAAGAAACGTCATTTACTCCCCCCTTTCTTGGGCATTGCTGCCACTAGCGACTTTGATATTGATTATTGTGAAACTAAAATCAGCTCAAGGAGCACAATCATTAAGACAAATGTACTTCCATTCAATGCCAAATGCACAGAAGTCTCTTGGATAAACCTCTCAGTGTCACACTTTAAAAGATACACTGCAAACAAGTTCCTTGTACGCTTAAAGTGCATTTAATGATTTATTGTGGCATCTATAAAGAGTTTTCTTCAGTGTTCTTTTTTTTATTTTTTCTGCTTAGATTAGACACTTTAAATAAGCAAATCAGTGGGACAAGCTTGCATAATCTTCGGTTTTTGCACATAGTACTTCAGTTCAAGTCTTAAATGTCACTTTTGTAAAGGTTTGATGATTTTGTTAATGCCTAACTGATGAAAATGTCTCACAAAAATAATCAATCTCATGACAAACCCAAATTAATGATAACACAGTTTTAGATTTGTACAGATAAGGATTCATTTTAAACTGGTAAACCAAAAGAGAGGTGTACCAGCTTTTACTTCCTGTCATGAACAAAGGAATTGTAAAGTTATTAAATTTTGTTTCTACTCTTTGTTTAACTGTAGTCAATGCATTCCCTTCTTTGTTTTAGGTATTAAACACTCTCATAAGGTTTGTCTTTTCTTCCCGCATATGTGTGGGTGTGTTCTGAAATCCTGTGTGATATACAGGCTATGGGTACTGAGTATTTTGTATGAAGAAGTACATTTCTTTTAGAATGAAAAGGTAATTTGATATTCCTGCATAAGAAAAAAAGTTAAGTTTGTGTTTTTTCTGGATTATGTGCATTAATAAAATTAAACCAAATACAAAAGGAAACAGTTTTGAGTTTAATCTGCCTGATATTTTGGCACTTTTATTCAAGTCATTCTTTAAAAAAAACACAAAAACATCTAAATGACTGTGTCTGCACTTATCCTACTGCTCTTTAGTATCAATGTGGGCTGAAAGCAGTTTCTGAAGTTTTCCCCTGAAAATGTGATGAAAAGATAAATGTTACTTTGGCCATTTTGTTAAAGTCCCTTGTTTGCTACAGTTTCATAATAAGTGTTATATTTATGCTCATTAGTATGATCAGTCATATTCCTAACTTTATTTGTAATGATGATCAATTTTTTCTATTTAGCTCTGACTTGAAGATGTTGATACAGATTTAATGTGGCCACAGAACCTTTAAAACTTTCCATTTATTATGTTTGGTCATTTCATTAGTTGCCATTTATAATCATTAGTGTGATAGAAACCTCTTCCTTGCAAATGCATAAAAAAACCTCCACGTTTTCACATTAGACAGAGCACCATTGGTGCGTCAGATTAATGTTCCTTTCACAAAAACAGAAAAGGTAAGTGGAACATCAACTTCAGGAGCAGCACCATAACTATTACATTATGTTGTCTGTTTATTTGCTTATTCTCTTGATGGTTGACTAAGTTCTTCCTTTTTCCCCTCATGTTTGGAAATAAAACTGCTTCTCTTTAATCTAAATTTGAAAAGCCTGTGACTGATGTTTTGGTTGTTTTGTAATGGCTTCTGGACTGGTTAGACTATGTTTAGCCACAGGTTAAATTAAGAAGATACTTGGCTACAACAGAAAAGAATCATTTAACACAGAAGACAGCTGCAAAAATCCCTCTTTTATAGTCATTAAACATCTGTTTATTGAGAGATTTTATGCAGTATTTCTCTGTTCATTAAACTGAAGATATCATGTTCTCATTTTGCTCAGATCTCAAGAGAGTAAAATTTATACTAAAAAAGAAAAGTAAAGTGATGAAAATATCATAACAATCAGGAAATACTTTTTTAATCACTGAAGTCCAAACAGCATCCATCCTACTGAGAAAGGTGGGTCACTGCCTCAGGTTCATGTCCCTGTCCTGCCTAATGTGAATGATAAGTAACATGGCTCCTGGCGAGCAGGACAGGTGTGTCGCTTATTCACTTTGTATTACTCCAAACGTGATTAATGGTTTTCTTAATATATTCATGACAGTAATAGCAGCCCCTCACAACTAACCTTGCATAAAAATGCAAATGAATTGAGACAAACTGCTGAAAACACACGATGGGCTGGGCTCAGCCTGGAAGCCTTGGAAAGTGGGTGTGCATACTTCCTTATTTCATGGAAATAACTTCTAATTGTAGATAAGGTGGCTGTTGTTATACAGGCATAATTAAAGACCAGCAGGTTTCATGGGAGTAATTTGGAGACTTTAGAAGAGGCCCATTAAGATTGGAGAATAAGAAATGTGCTTTAAACCTGTTTACTTTATCTGCACATCACAACCAACTGATTTATCAAGCTTTTTGGATACAATAAACAGTTAATAACACAGGCTGGCTTATGAGCTGGGATGTACTTGTGCTTGCTGTTAGTCATGCAAATGTGACATGGGTGCCACGGGTTCCTTGCGTACATCGTCCACATTGGAACCACATGAGGTAATGTGTCCCTTGCATGAGTCACAATATTGACTTGCACTGATAGGTGCAAATGTGAGCAAGAGGTCAGAGGTAAACCCAGTGGTGGATTTTCAGAGACCAGAGTTCACCTCTTTGGTCCGCACCAGTGTGTGAATGCATGTTCACGCACTCTGTGGAAACAATGCATGACTCATTTAAAGCAAATCAAACAGTACCAGTGTGCCCAAAGCTGAACATACGTGTATATATTCTGGTCAGACTGGGCTAGAATATCACATGAAGGACAACTTCGAGGTTTCACACAAGAAATGAAGCAACACAAGACTGATCACATTTAATGTGTTTTCATTTTCACATGAAAAAAATGATCTTAACATAAAGATTAATGATTAAGCAATTCTAAGTTTCCTTAGCGGAGTGCGTTATGATTGTTGAGGCAGTCTGTTCATCAGAAAGTTTTTCATCCCCTCTTTTATCATCATAAATAATGTTGATTAATTAGCAAGTCAAAAGCACTGAGGATAATCTATGTAGAATATATCACTGTCAGGAGAACTTTTGAATATTAAATTTACACCAGGAGCATTTTAATTACATACATCTTAACATATTAATTAGAAATCAGAGGGAATACAGCATTGAAAGAGGTGTACTTAAAAAAAAAGTTTTGGACTCAGACCTAAGTACTTTTTTTGGGCTTTGTTTCTTTTCACAGACTTTTATTTGTTTATTTGTCTTAGTTTTATTTCTCGTTAGTAATCATTTTGTTTCATTTCTGCATTGTGTTAATTCTGTCCTCACTTCTATGATTCTTTTTGCCTGTTTATGTAAATAAGTTAATAAGGTGTTCAATAAAGTTTAAGAGATTGATCAATATGAAGTGAATCAAAGTTGCTTTCTTGTTGTTGCAGGGATAGCAAATAAATCTGGCTGTAAAATATAGGCGATAAAACAGAAAACTAACCTTTAAGTGAAAAACATGCTTCCTCTTGCATTAAATGATTATGTTCTGTGTATGTTTTAGTCCATGCGCCATTTTTAGGTGGCTGCAGGATTATTTATTAAATTATATTGTATATATAACATGCATGTAAAGCAAATTATTTCAATAACATTTCATTTAGTTAGTGTTGGCATCACCTAAAACAGAGGCATTGTTCTGTAAACAGTTTTGTCTTACTGCTTAGTGACACACCCAGATCATCTTTCATGAAGCGAGTAACAAGCTTTCTAAATTGGAACCCATCAGAGCCGATCCCATCAGGTGATGCGAGGCAGAGATGGAATTTGGCTTGGACTCCTGCACTGTAACATGCTAATGCAGGACAGTGACTTGCTCCTTACCTACTAATATGGAATACACTGGAGATCCTGTGAGAGGAGGTTTATGAAACTTTCCTAGTCAAATTCACCGCTGTTGAGGAGCATCTATTTTATTTGCAAATGAAGACTAATGGCTTGCATCACTGTTATTAATAAATTGATGATTCTGTCAAAACAATATAAATCACTTTTATTCTTGATATTGATACATTCACTTAGATAATTAATAAAAAATAATGTTTAAAGCTCCTGTGTTTTTACCTTTACATGCAATTTATCTACCATCTGCTCTACTTAAGTGCTCCCTGGGGATGGTTGTTATGAGCTGAAATCACTGGTTTGAGGGCCCTGTACATTCACAGGACTTATTGTGTTTAAAGTTACTTAACCTATAAATGCTCTGTTCAATCTTTTTGGTATTTTGATGTTTGACATGGACTCCATTACCACACTCCTAAAGAAATTGTGTTAAGTATACAGACTCAACATAACAGTAATGACATCATGTCAAGCATGTGCAGAAATAGCTGCAAAAGTTGCTAACTACCTGACTTATGTCAGGTTTCCCTGCAATAAACACAAGTCAGATGATCCAAAATGTATAGCTAAACATTCCATACTAAAATATATGTTACTGTGTGTTTCAACAAACTAAAATGATGGTATTATTAATTAAATCTTAACTTGAATTAGGTATTCCTAATGTTTAACCAAAATATAGTATCAGTAATGGGAGTCAAAATAAAGAAAAGTGGGGAATATATAATTAAAGAATAAAAAAGAAAGATCATAAAACTCAACAGTGTTTTAATAACAGGTTACCATTATGCCTTTATCTTTAAGTACTAGTAATCCCAATTACTAGCTCTAAGTCTATTTTAATATACCAAAGAAACATGTTAAACAGTTTTCTAAGTAGTAAATTGGTATCGAGAAAAGGCGGAACTTTATTATCTAATTAATAATTAAAATATAAACTGAAAATTAACATGTGACAAAGCTTACTTTGTTTCATGGGTTTTTCTTTCTTTTTTTCCTGCTAACACCCAGTCAATCTCATTCTACATTTCCACCCTAAACCCTCCCTACCTAAACCCCCACCCACATAGCAGATACCTTTGGCCCCAGAGCACCCACCGGACACTAGGCTGCACTACAAGGAGAGCAATGAATGTATATGATTACCTGAGATACTAAAAAATATGCAATTAAAGCGAAAGACCAAACTGTACTCACAATATAAATGCATAAAAATGGCATTACTAATCGTTTTCATCCTTTCACCGTTTTGGGGTAGAGGTGGGGGTTTGATCTCACAGTGAAATAGCTAACTAATTAACATATTAAGCATCAGTAGTCTGACATCTTGAAAACAATGTCAAAGTATTTTAGAATAATAGGACACTTTATCATTCTGTAAACATGACAGTTGTTGATGTGAAATGAACTATAACTATTCTCCTTGACCAGTTTGTAGTGGTCAGCGGTCCACATCCAGGAGACTAGATTGGATTTATTGCTACTGGGCCAAAGGTAAAAAAATACATACAATATAAAGGTGAAGATGGATGCTATTATCACTGGACAGGTTTTATGCCTATCATGAGGGGCAATCACATGGAATAGATTGATACTGGCAGCAATTCTTTTTTACTTTATATTAGCCTTATACTGTATATTTTTACTGGACAATTAATTTACATTAAAATCAAAACAGGAAGTGGCTGAACTGAACAGAAATACTGCTTTTCATTCAACTCCTCAAAATGATATCAAAGAGTCAGACAGGTAAAGGTGTGACTATTGTTATAAGTCAAAACACATCATCACTCCCAAAGGTTTATTTGGTTGAGACAGGAATATCTTCATCTCATCTGCAGGGTCGAGGAAAGGTTCTTGGGAGTCATCAGAGAGATGAGATGAGGTTATGAGAGGTCATGTAGAACACCTCAGGGTGACAACAAATCAGAGACCACCCCCCATGGTCTTAGTTACATGAAATGAAGGGAAAAAGGAGACAAAACTCAAATGCAAACCTAAGCAGTTACTTATATTCCTATTTGCTCGTCATAATTATAGTAAAGACTCGCAAAAATGGATATTTATTCAGTGTCTTTTAAAAACACTCAGACTTGTCTACAAAGACTTACCTTATTATAAAATCTACTAGTAAAATAAAGAAAAACTACATACATATTTAAAAGTGTTTGGTAATAGATTTTTAATGTTCATTTGTCAATGCCCTGAAGGCTTGGATCTTTGACATCTGAAATAATTGTTGTTCGAAGGATTATCACCAGGGGAGTGTTGTGAATTGTGTAGGGACGATTTGAGTAAATGACTGTGTCAGCCTGTTTATTTGTAACATGATTGCCTCGGGTGCTGCTTCAGGATAGCTATTAGAGGGTCTGGCCATAAAAAGATAGAAAGAAAAGCCCAGCGATCACCCAAAAGTTAGCGCTTAATGCGACAACTTATCTGACAAAAGCTCCCCCACAGAGTAAGGAAAACATATGACAAATAGAGGGGAAGGAGGAGGGAAGACATCATTGGAAACACACATAATAATATAAGAAAAAGAAACAGTTTCATAATAATAATTAGCTTAAGCAGCTGCAGTCTCTGATGTCACCCCTTTTCAGGGACCCAAGCATTGCGCCATGTGTTTTAGCATATTATGCAAGGCTGCCCAATCCATGCTGGCCTTAGGGGTGGTAAGAGAAGAGGTCAGGCAGCATAATATTTAATTAGATAAGTCAGTCACCTCTTGCCTGTGGCAAGTTCTGAATGGAAATGCGGAGTGTATAATGTGATGTATGAGCTGCTAAGTAAACACTACTGGTCCCAGTGGGCCTGAGATCATGAGAGGATGCTTGTCACTCCTAAGATGTAAACACAGGAGCAACAAGGTACTGGCAGCATTAAAAACAGAGAGAGGATGCATTGCAAAGTTTTATTTGTATTAAATGCTTTAAGCAGAGAAAAAAAGTTAATCTGGATAAGATTCAAGTTTTAGTTGTGACTGTCAGAAAGAGTCACAATTTAAACATTACCCAGTAAAGCTTTTTGTTTATTTTTGTTGGCATTCTTGGTTTATTAACACTATATTGATAAAAAATATGAGGTTATTGTGAAACAATAAAATCCTACTCAATCTTCTTCACTTCCACGTGTTATGTGGTTGAACTCTAAGGCAACCACAAGAGTGAGGTAACCATATTCTATATAACACAGCACATCTGCCCATGCTGTACCTTATTTATCACATTGTGTTAATAAATGCTAATTGAGTTCAGCTACAAAAAGTTTGATTCATTCTCACTCTTCTGCATAAGTAATCATTTTTACTGTCTAATATAATATGCTGAAGCTTAACTAAGTTATGTTAATATGATATGTATAATATGTATGAGAATGTTAGTGTACTGAGTTGAGATTTTTCATTAAAAAAAATTCTGTCATAATACTGAGAAACTGAAGAAAAAGTCCGGCTTAAAGGCACGGGCATGTTAGAAAATGTCCTCAAAAAGCTCCCAGCAAGTTTCCACAGCAACTTTGGAAAGACAGAAGAATGCTTGTAATCTCTTCTGGTAGGAAAGGATCCTGTGGTTCAGGCCGGCTGTGGAGTGGACAACCCCATTGTTGCTTAAAATCTCAAAGAAAAGACGGAGGAAGGGTTGGCAGGCAGGAGGTCAGAAGAAAAGAGTTGTGGAAGATGTTAAATATAGAGCAGGGGTGGATGGATTAATGGTGTGAAGTTGTGGAGCAGGTTGCATCTTTAATCCTCTTTATGGTAATTCTACTTGCATTGTCCCCACGTCTCCAACTTTTGTGATATTTTTTAATTTATATCTTTCAAGGTAAAATATTTTTATTTTGTTTTTAGTTATGAGTACGCATGTTCTTAATGAGTACAAAAATGACTATATTTTAATGTATATGATCAGACAGTATGCAGTGAATCCAGTGTGTGTGGGTGTCTCTGTGTATTTGTGTTTGTGTGTTTGAGGAAGGATAAAGGGGAAGAGCCAAGGTTTTTAGATATTATGCTAAATTGCTGAATCAGGGCCAGTTAATAGAGGGGTGGATCGGAGAGTTGGACAAAGACAAAGGAGCGTTGCTACTGTCAATACATTACTTTTAGCTGCAGTCAGGGGGATAATCACCTCTGCTCCATGACCAGACTAAAGATGAAATGCACAGTTTCACTTGCTAATCCAGCCCTTTTTTACCATCTGATATTACCGTCTGTTAATGAAAAGTCTGGGAAAAAAAACATTTAAAAGTTTAAAAGTACTTTAACTTGTTGTACAGTCTCCATGAGCAGTAAAATGACATATTACCTTACCTTACCTTAGGTCTGTTCTGTTTTGGTCAGGGATTTTTCTAATGTTTTGTATGAAAATGTATTTAAAGCACTTTTACAGACCTTAATAGAGCTTGAGTTTACAATATTAACGTTTATGCCTATTGTTTAATTTCATCATCCACTAAAATCCAGTTGAATAAAAAAAAAAGTTGCTTTATTGGGCAAATTTTGTTTTGCTATTAAAATGCTATAAATTACACTGAATTAATTACAAAGCCTGTTATTATTTTTTTATTGAGTCCCACCCCTTAAAAGTCATTCATTTACATTCATTCATTTATATACATTGAAAAGGAAATAGAAAGGAAAGTGAGAGTTCCTCTTCTATGGCAGGCACTTTTTTCTGGCTCCTCAAACAGATGCTGAGGCAGATGGTGGTGAATTAGCAGAAGATGAGAGAAGAAGAAATGGAAAAGCCTAAAATGGGCCCACGGAGGGAAGACATTAAAATATTCTGTGTGTTTGTGCATGTGTGTGCACAAGTTTATGTGTATGTGTTGTGAATATGTGTGTCTGAGACTGTTAAACAGTATCTCAGCTGGGAGAACTAAAGAGGATGGGTGGAGGATTCCCAGCCAGAGACAGAGCTCACGATAATAATCACAGGCGTGAAATTACAATGCTGATATTTGTTGCACCCCAGGGTGTGGTGTGGTGGGGTTATCGGAGCTTGGAGAACCCACATATCACCAGAGGCCTGCACTGGATGATGGTCATCAATGATCAGAAAAGCGACCCTTTACACAACGTACACAGTTACAGTTTAAAAAGCATCAAAAGCTGTTTGTGAGAAAACACAGGAAAAAATTAAATCCTAATTAATGTACTTACAATTACTATCTTAATTGTTTCTGCAGGTTTTATTTCAAATATTAGTTTTGTTAGAAATTAATGAATTGTACTAACCCAAATGTATGGAACAGTGATTCACATTTACTGTGTTATTTATTTGCTCATTTATAAGCACTGTGAAATTCTAAAATTATTTCTATACATA